>VWZV01000012.1:96274-143680 GCA_013397155.1 Irena cyanogastra
CAAAGTTCAGTGGAATAACTGTTCTCACTAATTGCTAATTGGCCAAATTGCTGGTGCTTATAGGAGATATTCTGGTAACAGATAATTAAGCAACTAAGTAGTTGAAAATGTCAGGAGAGAAAAATGATCTTTTCACCTCACTGAGTTCATTTCTAAAACTGTGTCAGCTGGGCTCACTTGGCTCTGTACAGTCAGCCAGCATCTCTGCTGGGGAGGGGTGCTATGGCCACCAAGTACATAGACAGAGGGCAAAATGAGGGAAAATCCATTTTCTATATCCTGCTTCAGCAACTGCCATTCATGGTTAAGAAGAAAGTACAAATTTACAACTGCTGTATGTAGCTCTTGCTTTGACATCAGGCTTTGACCATCACTTGCTTCCTGGCTGAGAGATGTTGTTTCCTCCCACAAACCATATCTCTGTGCTACTGAATCTCAAAAACCTCTTCTGTCTCTGCCATCCAGATGTAGTCCTAGAACCTCTCCTCTTTTGGGAGGTGTCAGAACAAGGGTGGACAAGTTGTTGACTGTAAGGAGGAGGAGAAAGCACTTCTCAGCCTTTGCAACATGGATTGGAGGGAGAAGAGAGCTCAGGCAGCAAATGAGGACAGGAGCCACAGAACGTTATTTTGGCTCTCCACCATGTTTGCAGTTCACCTCTCGGTATTCCTGGGGACAGGAAGAGAGCAATCCCTGACCCCTTGGAGCCTTGGAGAAACATGGACAGCACCTCATCTCCTCATTTTTCAGCAGCCTCTGAGACAGCAGTGTGGGCCCAGGCATCAGGGCAAGGTGGTCCCAGTCAGCATTTTGAAAGTTGAAGTATCACCCCAAAGCCTCAGCACCTGCTTCAAATTTGTCACCCTTTTTGGGACAGAGTACAGCTGGGGATTCCTTATGCTACCTCTACTCCCCTGCTGCAGCCCCAAGAAGAATGTGCATATTAAACACTGGGTGCCCTGCAAGCTCACATCTTTACTGGCAGTAACAGAGTGCTTTGGTAGCTATTTCTGCACATCATATGGATGCCTTGAACTGTTCTCTCAGGTGCGAGCCTGTTCCTGTTTGGACCTGTTTGTGGTATCACCCAACATCCCCTTGCACTTCTTTGTAATCCAGACAGGGATGAGTGGAGAGTATTTGATGTATTTTGCTGCTGCTCTTTCTGCTTGTGTGTTAATGAGTTTCCAATGAAGAGAGCAAGGCTCCCAATGAATAGGCCTTGCATCTTTAGCTCCCAGATGCTATCCTTGTGGGTATCACTGAAATTCACCTTCCCCTGCAAACCTGGCTGCCCATCCTGTGCCAATGGCAGGCTGATGCAACATGGAGCACACATCTGCTGAACAGTAACTATAATAGTGCAATGTGATATTGCATCAACATTTGTCTCCAGGATGGCCACAGAAATACTAGCACACCCTTGCATGGACACTCATGTTGTACAGAGAGTGGTGCCACTCAGAACCTTATACTGGGATTTGAAAAGTCAGTCTGGATGACTGGATACCATTGACATGTATTTGGAATGAATTTTCCTCAAGGGTTTGGAATTTAAAAGTCTTTCAGGTTACAAGGTTCTAAAGTAGAGTGACAGATGTAGTATATTACAGGTACACTTAAAATTTAAAATTAAAAATACACTTAAAATTTTATTTTTAAATTAATTTAAATTTAAAAAAAATAAAATTAAGAATATACTTTTTCTGTTTTGCTTGCATAAAGCAAATTCAAAAATCACCCTTTTTAAGAATGAAAAAATCTCATCAAAAGTTTTGGAGTCCTCTGCCAAAACTCCTGTCTCCAGTAATGCTTCGGCAGGGCAGATGAAAGCCTGCTGGCTGAGTCCAGCAAAAAGGCTGCAGTGGGATTTGAGTCAGACCCATATTGATTCTCGCATGAGTAAGACACAGGACAGTTTTCTCTAGGGATGACCACAGCGACTTTACATAGCTCCTGTATTCAATCAGAGCTAACTACATGGAGGCAGACTTTCTTCTAGAAACAGAATTCTTTGAAAATAAATTAATGGGCTAAGAGGATAACACATAAGTCAGTAGACATTGGAACTAGACTGCAATGCTGGGACATGGCAGAAAATTTAAGGACTTAGCTAAATACATTTATGTTTGGTAGATGAGAACAGTTCAGTAGTCAGAAACAATTTTGCTTGATTACCTACACTAGACAGAGGATGACTGAATGTGCTGAATCTTCAGGATCCAGGCCATGGCATGTTCAGGAAGCTGCAGGACAGACCAAAAGCTGTGGGTACATTGAAAAGGGTCTTCTATGCTGACTTTAGAGTGAATGGCAAGTTCAGGTGTCCACTATTAGGGCTTGGGCTTTTGTCATGTCCCACTATTTTCTGCCCAGAGTGAGTGTGCTGAATGTGCTGAGCCAATTACTGCTGGGCTGTGACCAGAGCTGAGTGAAAAACAGGCTGTGTAATTGTGTGGCTAATCAAAAAACAAAAAATTATGGGAAAATCATGAGATAAAATACAAGAAAATTTAAAGAATTTAATTGAAATAATACCCAAATGCTGGCTGACATGTAAAATATATTCCAGTTTCATTTTAACATTGCTTAATACTCTCAAAACCTTTTTTTTTTCCATTTTAGAGAAGAGGACACCTGGATCAGTTTTGAAAAAGAGCACAGTGTTACCAAATAAGTAAAAATGTTTTGCTCTTCAATATCAAATGAAAATCATAAAAATATAGAATGACCTGGTTTGATGGGATCTTAAAGATCATTCCAACTCTCCTGCTGAAGGCAGGGACACCTTTCAGTAGGTCAGGTTGCTCAGAGCTCCCTTCAAGTGGCCTTGAACACTTCCAGGACTGGAGCATCAACGACTTCTCTGGGAAACTTGTGCCAATGCCAGTAATGAATTATTTTCCTAATATATAATTTCCTAATATACTCTCTTTCATTTTGAATCTCTCCCCCTTGTCCTGCCATCCTGCCTCTGCATGCTCTTGTGAAAAGCGTTTCTCCATCTTTCTTGTAGGTTCTCTTCAGGTACTGGAAGGCCACAGTTAGGTCACCCTTAAGCCTTCTCTTTTTCAGGCTGAGCAAATCCAATTCTCCCAGCCTTTCCTGATAAAGGAGCCTCTTATCTTGGTGGCCTCCTCTGGACTCCCTCCAGCAGGTCCATGTCCTTCCTGTGCCGGGACCCCAGAGCTGATGCACACTGCAGGTGGGGGTCTCAGCAGAGCAGAGCAGAGGGGCAGAATCCCCTCCCTGGCCCTGCTGCCCACACTGCTCTGGATGCAGCCCAGGACACGTGTGGCTCTCTGGGCTGTGAGTGCCCATGGCTGGGTCATGTCCAGCCTCTCAGCCACCAGCACCCCCAAGTCCTTCTGGGCAGGGCTGCTGTGATCTGTCCATCCCCCAGCCTGTTCTGGTACCAGGGTTGCTCTGACCCAGGGGCAGCACCTTGTTCTAGGTCTTATTAAACCTCATGAGAATTCCATGAGTCCTAGAGTTTATCCAAGTCCCTCTGGATGGCATCCCATCCTTCAGAGGTGTTGATACTTCAGCTTTTAGCTTTTTTTTTTCTTTTTTCCTATTCTGTGCTGCTTTGGTGTGTGGGTCTGGGTTTTATATAAGGGGATGGTAAGCTCTCTTCACTGAGTAGGTAGACACAACAATTCCTTCTCTAGCTGGGGACCCAAGGACAGCTGATCCAGATCTCAGGCCCAAGAGCATAAACAATGGTGGACCGAAGAGAGAAAAACAAGAAGGATGGGACTTCATGGGCTGAAGCTGTAATTGGACAATTAGATCCAATATGCTAAGGGACCAAAACTTATAAAAATGTGAGGTCTTGTGAGCAAGCCCTCTTTTGCTTCCATCTTGGAGCCATCCAGGCAGAGTCACTGGATGTGCCACAACTGTGGCTCTGGTACTGCCAGGGTGTGGCCTATGAAGGCTTGTCAATAAATATCCTCTTTATTCCCCTTAACTCCATCTAGCCTCAGTTCCAGCTCCTTAAGGCATCAGTGTCAGCCACAGCACTCAGCTTTGTGTCATCTGCAAAGGGTGCAGCATTTCTAAAAAAAATTCCCAAATATTAAAACCCACAAAAATTTTGAGCTTTATATATTATGCCACTTTTTTCCCTTGGAAACTTATCAAGTTTGATCCAATTCTTTCAAAAATACCTATTTAAGCATTTCACTTGTTGACAAAAAAACTCCTTCCCAATTTAAATTAGAGCTAAAGCTGCAAGCTGCAGCCCTATAAGTTAAGGCTCTCTCACTGGGTCTGAAGCAGGCTGGAACAGGCTGGTGTCTTCTCTTGACATAAATTCACCAGCAAGCCTCGTAACTCAGGGAAGTACAAAATTGGTTGAGCTACATGGCTGTAAAACAGCCAAAATCAAAGCCGTGCAGTGGGGAATCAAGCATAGGCTGCTAATTCACACCAATGGGGAAAAAAAGTAGGAGTTTAAGTTAACTAAAATTAAAGGAATACCTCTAAATTTTGTCTGAGGATGTTGGAATGAAAAGGACAGAAGGTGAAGGAATATTTAAGGCCTTCTATATGAGGGAATTGAACCAGCTCTGCTAGAAGACGGTAAAGGCTCACCTTTGGCCTCATTGGTTTTTTTGCTTCTGGGGAGACTTAGTCATGCAGGTTCTGCTCCCAAGATGAGGCGTGGTCTGGAGCCCTTGTACCCTGACCTTGGGCAATTCCAGCCGAGTTCGTGCATTGCCTGGAGCTGGGTACTGGAGAGGTCTCCGGAATGTTCCTTGCTGCTTGCCAACCTACAGGGAAGGGGAAAGCCCCAAGCTGGCCTCTCAGGTGCTCCACGTGTCCAGAGGCCCTCCAGGAGGAATGTGCTGCAGACTGCTGTAAACATAGGCACAGGGAGCTGGAGATGGAAAAGAATGGGGGATCCATAGGATATGAGACCAGACCAACACCTGCCACAGAAAGGGATCCCACAGCTGCAGGGCATGAGGGCAGAGGGAACTTCTGGAAAGGGGAGGGGGAACCTCCATCTGCAGAGGAACCTGCAGGATGGGGGAACCTCCATTTGCAGGGAAGCTATGGGGTAGAGCATCCCCTCCTGTGTCCCCACCAGCACACAGGTGTTATTTTCCTGCTGGGGTGATGCCCTCTGGCAGTAGCCTTCATTCAGCAGCTTCAGCCAGAAGGGGCTTTCTTTGTGCAGACTGGAGAATGCATGAAATTTGGACAAGTCCTTCCTAAGGAGCTCAGTTTGTTATTACTCCATTGCTTGGCACCATTTGCCAAGTTATACTCTCATTTAAACTCTGCTAGAGTTCCACAAATAATGCGGATTTATACTCTGCTAATCTGAAAGTGTTTGATCCTATTGTTTCATAATGTTATGACTTCAGTTTTACAAGTTCCTTGGGGGGAAGAGCAAAAGTATTTGTATTGACTTGATCTGAGTTTTAAGTGCATTTTGCTGTGGTACCTTAAATGAAGCATCCTCCAGAAGTGTTGATCTCTCAGATCAATATATTCTATTCTGTCTGCGAATTGTGACCTAGCGTCCTGAGCCATGCTAGACCCATAAAGCACCAGCCTGTAACAGTTTTTCACCTCAGTGACTCTAGCAGCTCTTACCATGTTATATACCACGTTACTCCTGACCTTCCAAAGGACTCAGCAGCCAGTCAGCCCACCTGTTTGTGGGCTGCCTTGCTGACACTTCAGTCAGTGGGTAGTTCACTGTCTTGTCATGACATTTGTGTTTTCTTCAGGTGAGGCATTACAGATCATCATCTCCTTTTTTTTTGGCACAAGGAATTATTGCCAAAATCCCATGAGTGTATTTTCAGTGAAAATGTCTGGAAACCCACTTTTTTCCAGCTCTTATGAATGGCTCTTTAACAAAACAAAGTGATTTTTTCCTTCTGTGTGTAGCAGTTTTACATCTAATGTGGTGTTACCTTATCAAAACAGCAAAGTGTAACAGGATGGGGGCTTGCCACATGCATCTCTTTGGGAACATTAAGAATTAAAAGCCCTTGGACCCTAAACCATAAAACTTCTGCCTATGCAAGTAGACTACTGAAACCAGAAAATTCACCTGGCAAATACCGACATGAACAGCAGGTGTCAAGTACACATGAGAACTTCTTCTTCTTCCTAATGCTCCATTTTCCAGCTCTGCAATCTAAAAGGAAGAGAAAGAAAGAATAATCTTTTACTCCAAGTGGGAAAGAGATGTCTGGAAGGATTAAAGGATGTCCTGCCTCCTGAGTTCTAGGTATGCCACTAAGCACACATTTGTGATGGAAGGAGTTGCTATTGCAATCTTTCTAGAAAATACGGTGTAGCAGAGAGCCTTAATGCACCAAACACTGATCACACAATACAAGTGAAAAATGGAGCAGAGAAATTAAAGCTCTGTACTGAATAGAATTAGTTTATAACAAGCGAGGGAGTTGAAATTTAGTCGTGGTTGAATGTTTCCCATTTCCTCTTAGCACTTGCAACTCATTTTTTAATTATGCTTTTGTGGCGAGAGGTATTGGAATTCTCCAAGGTTTTGGAATTATCCTTGCTTTATCTTGAAAGCATTTGTCTGGTCCCTTCATGACACAGCCTCTAACCTTGCTCTGGATGCACTGATATGAAATGGGCTGCTAATTTCATGGCTGAAGTCAGAAGAGATACTATCTGTTCAGTTCCCTGCGTAAAAATTGCTCTCTAATATAAACCTCCTGGAATTCTGCTTTTGTGTCCTCAAAACTGGGATATGAAGGTCTATACGGGTCTGCATAATCTCTGTAGGGGCTGAAAAACAGAACTGCTAAAAAAGTTGCTAATTGAAAAACTAGCATTGCTTGATACTATATAAAATTTTAATAAGAGACTGATTCACATAAAGCTTTTCACTGCCTTCCCCTTTTGTTCTTAATATGTGTTCCAGATGTGTCTGTGGAATCTAGCTTGTCAGTGTATGTAGGTACAATCTGATTCATGTTGACATCTTGTAAAGATCAGGGAGGTGTTTTTCAGGCAGCTGCAAGGGCAATTCTCAGGGAGTGGGAAGAAACACTGTATTATGCCCCCTCTAAAGCAAGATTTTAAAGGTTGCTTCATTTGTGCAGCATGTCCAAAACATCAAATCCGAGCGCCAGTAAGAGGCAGAGCCAAGACAGGGTTAAGGAAGTCAGTGATGCCTGATGTTAACATCTTTCCTCTTTTTTCAGCTTTGTAAAAGATAAACGTTTCAGATTTCAATCTGTATTTCCCAGCAGTGCTTTGGAAACACTGCAGTAGGCCCACAAAAATCGCTAATGCTGGGCCAAGCTGAGATAATGCGTCTCAGCAGGAATGACATAATGTCCTAAAAGAAGACTATGATGTAATGCATATCTCACAAATCAGAGCCAATTTCCTTTAGAAAGCCTTGAAGTCTAGCACTAATACTGAAGTATGCAAAACGTTGGGGGTTTAGATCTTTTTTCCTTTTTATTTTTAAGAATGATTTTGTAAGGCTTACAGCACTCACAGAGTCTGTCTCAATTACTAGAGAAGCGTCTCTCCTGTTCCACCTTTCTTGCCATTCAGGTGCTTGCTGAATGCCATTAAGCATTTCACCTTGCTTGAGGTGCCTGTGACACATTAATATGAACATGGTAATTTATAGCATTAACATGGCTGTTTATGCAGGTGAGGCATAAAGCGTATATAGCATATTACAGTAAATCCCGCTTAATGAAGGTGTTATCCAGGGATTTATTGGACTCAGTAATGTCTCACATAAAAGTTAAGCAGTATTTCTGCAAAGCTCAGCTTTGGTTTCAGCCAGTGCAACTCCTCAGTCCTTGGTGGCATTGCTCCTCTGGGTGAGCCATTTTTGGACCCATGCAGTTTATAAACAGTCATGGTTAGTTTTCCTGTCTTTTATTAATAAACATGATTCTGTGGTGCCTGAGCCAGTGAGACCAGAGTGCTGGGAGCTGCTGCAGGGCTTTTTTTCCAAGCAGAGCATCTCTGAGCAAGCCTGCTGGGGTTGTACACCTTCCCTGACCCACACCCTCACAAACTGGTTGGATGTCGTGGAGGGTCTCACTGTTCTGTTTGGCCCACCCACTGTTTGCCACAATGAGACCATTATTATTGCCAGGCATGCAGCTGCCTTTAGGGCCATGGCCCTGCACCCTTTGTGCCCTCTTCTGTGGCTGAGGGCAGGAGCTGCTGCCACTGGCTGGCTCTGTTCTTTGGAGGCAGGACAGAGCCAGGAGTCTGAGTGTGCAGCTAGGAGAAAGACCCCATAGTTTCCGGCACTGAAGGGAATGACAGCAGCTCATGTGGGATAAGATGTGACCTTGGCTTCCTGTGTGGCTACATACCCCTGCAGTTGTAATTGTGTCAATGTACACCCATTTACTGTGCCTTCATCTTACTATCATCATGTCATTGGAGCTGGACCTCCATGCCGTCAAAATACCTTAATTTCTTAGAAGTAGCCCTGATCGGAGCTGCGCATCCAGTTCCTGGGATGGGACCAGGGACTTCTCAAAATCCTATCCCAGTCAGAACAGGAGTCACTGGCCCAGAACCTGTCTTCCAGGAAAAGAGAACTATATTGCAGCCCCTTGCATCTACTCATAGAGATAGTTCCAAGGGTGTATGTATCCTGAGCATCAGAGTCACTTCAAGAGTGTTTGCACTGGAAACCATAATCTTTAAAAAATGACCCTTGAGGTAGCTCATACACATCAGCCCTCCACCACGGCAGGCAGCTGTCAGCATGGTTTTGACTACCATGGTCTCTGTGACAGAGAGCTGATCTGTGCTTATCAAATCATCTCATCTCAAGCAACTGAGCTATTATTATATAACCTCTGCTGGCTCTTGTAAATTCAAGGTTTACATTTTTGCTTCTCTATGTTAAGAAACATCAGGAGTGTCAGATTCGGAAGGCTTATGTTTACTTGCCTACGAGATGTGAGGTTGCTAACGGAGATTTAGCAGGCAAATAAACTTCTGACCTTGTTCTAAAAATTAATAAACCACCATCAGCACCTCAAAGGGAGGGGGAAGCTGGCATCTGCTCCTGTTAGTTCAAGCCTGGACCTGCTTTTCATTCAGAACAGCCTGAGTGCAGATGGAGACTGCTGTATTTTATGTTACAGACTGCCTTCTAAAGGAGACTGACCCATGGCATCATTAAACTGGGAATGATGCTGGACATGTACTGCAATCACGCAAGTGAAAGGTGAGTTGCTGTCTCAGATTGTTTTGAAAACTCATTAGCATTAATAAATACCAAGCTGTGTTACATGCACCATTTCATTAAAAGAACGTAGCCAGAAGGAGAGCTTAATTATCTAGCTCTAACAAAAAGCTCTAGAGGCAGATGGGAAATGTATAATTATAGTGTTAATATCGCCTGCTGGCCTGCTGGTGGACTGGCGAGATGGGGACCCGGCTCTCTAAACCTGACCTCACCTCTGCTGTATGGGACAGTTGGGGCAAGTAATTTAACCGTCTTTCTGACGTGGGAGCTCTCATGCTTCCAGAAGCAAGTAATCAAAGTGCCTTGCAGACTAATTTTTGTGTAAGGACTGGAGCATTTTTAACCCATTTTAGCACTTCCATTTTGCATTTATGTGTACTTAAATACCTACTTACCTGGTTCCAGCTAACTTGAACTCAGCAACCAAGATTACACTGGCTAAGGAGGCACTGCAGGATCTAAGACAATGGCAGCCAGTACCCAGCCACATTGTGAAAATTGAGTACTAAGTGAAGCATCTCACCTGATGGAAAAGCACCTTGGACTCGTGAAAGATCCTTGGGAACTTTCAGTGGCATTGGTACAGTACAATGGGGAGGGTTGCCTCTTGTTGTGACCTTTGATGGAGGATAATCTGTCGGGCTAGCAGATGATGGAGAATAATATATCCTTGGTGCAGTACAGCACTAGTGCAGTGAACTGCCCAGCCGTGGGTAGGTTAACTCAGGAAAGGCAATGCAGCATCATTCCTGGTGCCTCTGGCCCAGGGCTTGCTTTGAGCTACCCGCAGAGTTCCTGTGCCAGTGGTGCAGAGATGTACTGTGTGGCCTTGCTTTTCTGGAATGACTGTCTGGATGAGAACTGGGGGCTCTGTCTGGGCATCCTGCTTTTCTACCTGAACACTTAATATGCCTTTAAAACTTCTCATTTTTACCTCTCAAAGACTGCCAGTTATTGAATATCTTACCTCCATTTTGAGGGGTAGTAAGACCTGTAAGCACATAATTCTGCTTTAAAGGTACAGTGAGATCTACTAAGAAAAAAGAACCAATCTACTTGGAAGTGTCCCATTGGATGAGAAATTGTCAAACCCATAACCAGAATAGCCTGTCTCTAGCTGAGAGAGGAGCTGAGTTAAAAAGCATTCAAGTGAGATATTTCCAATTTTGAAGGGCAGAGAGAGCACTTCCCTGCTTCTGACCCTATCCCGCAGTATGAAAACAATAGGTCTTATTGACATTAAAGGCAATAAATTTAGAAGGAATTACAAAGGATATTGCTTTGCACTCTGAATAGAGAGGCTGTAGTCTGCACTAATGCAGGCATTTAACATTCAAGCATGTGTGGATGGATTTTTGAAAAGTGATGGTTAATTTAATCATCACTGGCTACTACATGTTGTGCTAAAATAATCCAGTGTTGGATTTCATTCTGTACTGTTGCAGCTGGCTACTTCTGGGGTACCTGTGTGCCTGTGGGGGAGAACTGCACCACTGGCTATGTATATCCAAATTGCTTTCTTCTTCTGTGTGTTTATTTATAATATCTCCAGAGATGTAGGGCCAAAGCAAATGGAGTAATGTTGGAATGAGAATGTTCCAAAGCTATAAGTCAGTTCCGAAAGGGAATCTATGTGTCAAGATCTTCCTTGTTTGTATACACAGTATGACACTGAACTTAGTACACAATTGGTACCTAAATGTCTTGACAGGTCTCATCCTCTTGGCTGAGATAGCAGTTGTGAAATGCATGGACTCTACACAACTGAGAGAGGAAGGAGAGTGATCTCCTCTGTTCCTGCCATCTTTGCCCCCAAGGAACTCAGAACACCCTCTACTATAATTTCGCTTCCAGTTGTTTCCAGTGTAATGATTGTGCAGCTGAAATTTCTGTCTTTTGTTAGCTGTGCCCAAGCATCCAATTGACTTTGCTGCACCATGTGGCTTGAATAGATTGTGTCCCTGCTGGTGGGAACATGGAGGTTCAAGTTTGGACCATTCCACACTGTGCTTGGGTTTCCTCCCTCAGGACCTCTTAAATCTTGAAGTGGTCTTCAGAGCAAGGCAGCTGTGAAGTAACAGATGGCATAGGAATCCTCTTAGAAAGGTGAAGGAGAGCTGGTGTTCAGGAGCAGGCTGTTCCCAGCCCCTCCACACACATGGCATGATGTGGACTGTGGCAAGGGGGCGATTTTGGGATCTTGTTTTGTCAGGAGATCCTTCCTACTTTCGAACTTCAGGGACCCTGTCTGGCTCCTATATACTGCCTGAACAGAACTTGCTGGAACAGTAGTGGAACCCACACACATTCCCTTTCCAGAGAGCAAAGTCCCTCAGAGGCCGCCACAGAGAGGCTTGGGAGTTCTGTGCCCTTTGATGCAGAGGCTCTGTAAATTCAGCATGCTGCAATGTGTCTCTCTGTTGCTATCACTGTCCCTGGGGCTTGCAGTTTCCTGCTGCTGAGGCGAGAGTGATTCACACATGAACACTCTGTGCACCTAGAGCCCCTGCAGAGGGCTACCTGCTGAACAGTTGCCTATTGCCTCTTGCAGGCCACTGAAATGGTGGCTTCTGGCTGCTGGTGGAGCTACCTGAAAGCAGTGGAGACCTCCTGGGAATACCTGGGCATAGCTGAGCATGGGCCTGGCCTCTCAATCCTCTGCTGTTCTGCAGTGTGACTCACCTACCTCCAGCTCTGTAGAAAAAAATAAATCACAGCTGCAGCTACAGATGATGCCTAGGGCATCAGCACCAGCACTGAGCAGAGCACAGCCTCCTGAGACACCCTGTGCTGGGCAGGCAGGGTTCAGTGACAGAAGTAGCTCAAGATGCCTTTGGGTACCTCTTTAATTTCACAAAGCAAAACCTGTTCCCAGTCCTGCAGCAATGATCTTACAAGCAATGTTGTCATTTCACATTTCTGGGTGCTTGGAGGAGTTGATACTGTACCCAAGCTGCAGTATGCTGCAGCACAGGCAGCTGCAGATGAAGCAGAAGATGTGCCAACCCTGGTATACAACAGCAAGGAGAAACACATGTTTCTGAGTCCCTGGCACAGACTGGAGCCTCTGAGGATATGATGACTCTCAGCAGTATGTCAATAATCAAGTAAATACTCTGGATGTCTTCAGCTGACAGAAAGCTGTGTGTCTCAGTGCTGCTACGTGCTGGAGAGGTTTCTGGCTGCAAAGGATGGGTGGCTGCAGCAGTCAGCCCCTTGGGTGGTGCTACCAGGACAGGGGTGGCCAGACCTCCTCATCCAAAAGCACTGCTTGGTGACCAGCTGCCCTGACAGCCCATCAAAACAACCACTGCCTGCCCATTCCCCATCAGGCATGGTACCGCCAGTCCTGTGAAGCTCACATGAAATGCAGAGAGTGAAGTGAGTAATTCATAACCTCAAGACAAAACTGGTGGCACCTCCTTTAAAAGGCCTGCACAATATTTTCCATTATAAGGGTCTGTTCATAGTTGCTTCTCTTTTTGTCAAGTCTATCAGCCTAAAGCTGATGTTTTCTTTAAATTTAATCCAGAACAATGCAGCTGTTTCTAAAAGTGAATGGCAAGTACTTTTTAAAAATCAATATGCAACTGGATATATATATATACATATATGTGGAAGATCTGCATAGGGACAGGAGATTTCACATTGTCTGTGCAAAGCTGCCCAAGTTGCAATCCCTGTTTACCCCATCTCAGTGGGGATCTGCTGGAGCTACAACTGGACTTAGTTTTCCCACAGCTCCAGCTGGAGTGAACCCACCAGCCCATGGCTCATCAGGAAAGGGGAGGAGCATGGCCCAGCATACCCTACCCTCCATGCTTTCTCCTTCCCCACCATTCCTCTGATCCAGCTGACACTGCTCCTGCCTTTGTTTTCCCTTTTTCTTGTCCTTGCTGTAAGAAGTTGGTGTACCACTATTGGCCATACATCCCTCTCCCAGACCCACCCACAGAGTGGGTTTCTACCAGTCCAGCTGGAGATGGGGCACTGACAAGGACTGAAAGCAGAGGAGGATATTTTGAAAGAGAGCTAAAATCAGGGAAAAGCACAGCTGAGGCTTTGCTGCCAGATGTCTGCCCATGAGAGACCAGGGCTTGTGGGTTCTGCAGCTTGCAGATCAGTTTCTTGAAAAACAGGACATGAATTTTCCCTTTGGCTAAGCAGTGTGGAAGCAGAAGAGCACTAGAGAGAATGTGAGAGTATGACTAAAGGAGGAAAGGATGGAGAGGGAAAAAAGCTGTCTCTTCTACTTCTGAAAACTACTTGCACTAGGTCAATTGTAAGGATTCAAGTGTTTGGGTTTACAGGAACAGGTTTTCTTTAAAAACAATGATTGTAAGTGATGTCTGCTGTAAGAGATGTGTGCTGCCCCTAGAGTTTCTGTGCTAAGAAACTGTCAGACATCACACTGGAGGGGTGCATGCAGGAGCAGTTGGCCAGAAATCTATTTTTGAAGATGGTCTCCAAATACAAATCTTTTCTCTGCCATGCTGCTGCTTAATTTATATTTCACCTGAAGCCTTTAGCTTATCTTGTATGTGTGCCACATCTTCATGACCAAAAGACAGATACCTCTGGGGTCTGGAAATGGGGATGGACCATCATATTTTCCCTTGCCTAGGAATTAGGGCCACCAGTGCAATATGCTAGGAACTTTGTAGCCATGTCTTTGCCCAGCACCTAGCAAAATAAAGTTTATTCCAAAACTGGACTCCTAGTCCAGGCTGAAGTAGTAATATTATAAAAACCAATAAAGCAACCTAATGATAATAAACCCATGGCTATGTGTTGCAGTGTGTATTTTCAGCAAAACTTCTATTATGTTTGGTTATAGCAGTTAGTTCAGTACCCCCCCATTTTAATGAGTTGTCCCTTCTTCCCTATGTTTTTGGTCTCACCCTAGATGTCAATCTGTTCCCAGACCTACCCCTTCTTCCAGAAGCTTCAATGTCATTCATGCACCCTTAGCCCCTACTGGTTTACCCGAGTTACTCTCTGCCCCTGTAACCCCTCGTTGGTTTATGTGTTGTACCCTCCCATTGTACCCGCCCTTGTTTATAAGCCCTTGGCTCGCGCCTTGAGCCGCCTTCTGTCCCTGACTCCTTCAGGGGAATAAAGCGCTCTGGAACTCATACAGGAGGTCTCTCCCTGCTTCCTTGCCTCTGGCCCTTGGCACAGTCCCCGTTCCCTCCACGCAGTCCGCTGCCCTGTGCCGCAGGGCGGGCGCGCTCCACAGCCGCACTCCGGGATCATCTGGCTTCTTTCTGGAGAGCGGACCGCACTCGCTGCGGTGCCGGCTGACAGCTAGCGCGGAACCGCGCGCCGTAGCAGCTCTGGATTTACCAGCACCCAATATGGGTTCACAGGACAGGATCCCATGCTTGCTGGGATTGAGCTGAAGCACCAGATGTTTGAAGCAAAGGGTTTTGAGGGGAAGAAACGGAACATACATATATCATACTGTTTACTTAGGGTGGAGGTCTGGACCCTCCACAGTGAGTGCTTTATGACAAGAAGTAGTTATAATTATTCCCACAACCCAATTAATTCAGAAAATGGCAGAGGGGCAGCAGAGTCTTTTTGAAAGAAGATAATTCAGCTTTAGTGATCCTGGCTGGGGCTTGCAATTCACTCTTTGATACAGCTCTGGATGCCCCATAAAAACGTGCTGACCTGAGGAAGGAACAAACATGTCAGGCTCACCTGACCTATAGGAATAAATCACACAGGACTCCATTTTCTTCATGATGGAAAAAGGCCAGTCTCTATTCACAAAACTCCTTTTTATACAGATTTCACAGACCTCATGTGTAACTCTAATTGGTTAGTAATTTTCTTGCCAATTACTTTTATTGGTTACTAACCAGTTGTTATTCTGTGTTGATTGGTCACTCAAACTCTCGGTGTCTACATGCAGGGACAGTTGTTTGTGAAAGATAGTTTTCATTTTTATATCTAAAATAAGTGCAAAACAGTTGAAAAATGAGTGCAAAACCAGTTTATACAGGTGCAAGTTGTTTTTTACCCAATAATAGATAGTTATGTTAACGAATTGCTTACAACAGGATTGCTTTCACATGGGAACTTGCAAAATGCTAGCTTTGACAAGGCCAGACACCGATTCCAGGAGAGCATTTGATTTTCTGAAGCCTTTCTTTATGATTTTTCTACCTTACTGCAACACTGACTTGAGAACAGAGAGGTGTGAGGGGATATTGTTCAGTGGTAGTGGCTGATGCCTTATTTTTTGGCCCTGCTCCCTGCAGCCGTAGCTTTTCCTAGATCTAGTTTGCCTCTTGTGACTCTGGAAACCTCATTGGACTTGCCTAGTTCTGCAGACAATCTTCAGTCCTTCATTTATTTCATCATTTTCTGCAACCTTGCCTCTATTTTGCCATGTTCTCTGCAGTATGGGCTGTCACCTCATGTGCTGTTCCAGCACCTACCACAAAGAGGTCCAGACCTTGTGAGCTTTTGTATTCCAAAAATATAGTTTGTACCTTCTGCTAGTTTCTCTAAATTAAAATGCCTTACACTGACTTCAGTGGAAATATGCACCTAAGGAATGAAGCTGTAAGGAAAGGTCTTACTGGACTGCATAGAAGTTTAGTGAAAACAATGCTTTGTTTTAGTGAGGAGCAGGTACTCAGCAGGCAGTGATAAAGTGGTGCTTTTTGCACTTTTGTCTTCCCAAAAGGTGTCCTTTGTTGACTCTATTTACCAGCCTAATCTTAAAAATAGCATTTATATTAACTTTTAGGCTACTTCTTGCTGTGGACATAGCAGGGAAGTTGGTGTACTTCTCTTCCAACACACTCCCAGCATGAAGCCAAAGGGTGACCTTTGATGAGGGCAGACCAGGGACATTTAATGGAGAGCCCTAATGTGGGAAGCTCTGGTGCAGCAGCAGGCTGTGCTGGCCCAGGACACTTAACAGTGCCACAGTGTTTGTGCTGCTCTATGTGGCAGGGGACGTTAGGCAGCTGAGCACCTCACTAGGCAAGTTGCTGAGAAAATCTATCCGCACGCCAGGGCAGGTATTGAATTGTGACATCTTTCCTTTACTAAACACTTCTCTGCCTGGGGCTATAGCTGGACTACTTACAGAGAAGTAAAATGTCATATTAGCACTTCCACACAGTTCAGTCAGTCAGGATGCTGTGGCATCGCAGGGGCCACAACAGCACCTTTACTTTCTCTTTGGGCAAAGGTGCATGAAAAACTGTGCTCCAGTGCTTCCTCACTATTGAGTTTGTAAGTCCTTGCTGGAGTTCCCTTGGTCCTACTTTCTCATCTAGGTAAATGTTGGTCTGTTTTTCTTTTAAATATTAATTTGGGCTGTCACAATGTCGTGTGTAATATTGCCACTCTCTGTGAGGATTAGAGTGATTAGGAGTCTCCGAATACACTTTAATCAGTCAGTTCAATACTGCTGAGATTTGCAGTCTACCCTCTCCCATGCAGCAGCCAGTCTTTCGACACGCTAACAAAATTGGAATGAGTTCCTTCATCTTAGACAAGGATAATTAATCTTCAAACACTGTTTATCTTAGCCCAAAAATCCCCAGAATTCAGAACTAAATTAATTTAAAGTCCAATTCTGCTTTAACTAGCAATTGGTTAATCAACGGGCTAGATGTGTAATTATATTCTTTGTTCACACTCCTTACAGGCTTGAAAAGACCATCTAATTCCTATGTTGCTTTCATTCCTATAATTAGCCCATGTGACATAAAACGCTGTATGTTAGTGAACAATTTTTTTCTTGAATAATTTCCCCAAGATTGTTCCCTACGATGAAATTGGAGTGAGTATTTTGGGGTTTTTTTAGTAACTTAAAAAAGCTTTCATATGATTTCTTTGTTATTTTGGATTTCTGTGACTCATTTAGCTATTGTGCAGAGAGTTTTGTGGTTTGAATCTTTGCTGTCTGCCTGTAGATGAAGAAATCTTTAATTTCTCTTACTTACATATGATATAGCTTGAATAGTTAAGGGATTCTTGTTCCCTCTGAATATTGATAGGATGTGGAAAATTCATGATATGGTCATTCTAACCGTCTTTCAGAAGAGACCAGCCACAGAATCTATTAGCTGGTGTTATTCTTGTGGACAGGAATTGTCATTGCTATTAGGAATTGGAGGTCCGAGAATAAATCAGAGAAGGAAACTGCGGTCTTTTTAACGCAGAGTTGTGGTTCTTTCTTTACTTAGTGGATTCTGTTACAACCCCATTGTGGTCAGTAGTCTGGCCAATGGTTTTCATATTTCTATTCACAGGAATTTCCACCAGCTTCATGAGCACTTATATACCAGTATGTATTAATAGCCTCTCTTCAATAATCTTCTTGCCAAAACCTGTTAAAGTCCAGCGTTTAACTCTACTTAAATTATTTAATCTACTTAAACTCTGTTTAGCTCTCTGCATACCTAAATGTATTCCATCTTTTATTCTAGTTAATACCACATAGATTATAGCTCCAAGAAACAAGTCAAAGCCTTCTCCTTCTGATGAATGAGATGCAAGACAGTTTCACTGCCAACACATTAGTGATATGATTCTTAGAGGATAGGGCAATATCAGCTTTAGAAGTGTTTGGGCCCAAACTTCTGAATATATGTGGATTCATCCTGCCATTTTGCACTGCCCTTAGAAGTGGAGAATTTAGGTCATCTGGAAAGCATTTAGAGCTTGTAGTCCTTTCTTTTAGCTAGACAGGAACTTAAGCATCAGAAGGGAAAAATTAAAGGGGGACAGTGTCAAAAAACTTCAAAACTTCAGATGAACTGGATGTGATGGGGGGGGTGGGGCCAGAGGGTGACAGGGGATCCTTTCTTCTTGTTAATAACTGGACAGCTCTAACACACACATTTCTCCTCAGAACTGTGGGGCATGTGAGATGACTGGGGCTCTGAGAGAGACATGGAGGGCAGTGAGTAGCCTGGAGCAGCAATCCCCACTGTGTGGGTTAAGAAATGCTACTAAAGTCGCCAGTGGTTCCTCCATCATGATATGATGTGAATTTGAGCTAGTGAACCAGCAAGATGTTCCTTGATGAAATTTCAAATTCTGTTTAACTGTGAAATCAGCAGTGAGCTGCAGCCTGGGAGATTGTTATTCCAGGTATACCCCACTGCCCAAACCCATCTCTGAGTCACCTTCCTCTAGGGGAAGGACAAGATCAGGAATATCAAAGCTGTGGCCAGAAAGAGTTTTTCCCTTCAGGAAGTAGTATTTTTTAAGATGTTTACCCATTAAAAGTTTTACTTGAGATAGATTTCCAAAGATAATGTCAAAGCATGGAATAAATCAATAAAACTATTGCAGCAACCACGCAGCCCAAGAGGCTTCCCTCCCTCTCTACCAGCCCCAGTGAATCCTTTTCTGACCATCTGTTATTGTCTCATTAGTTTTGCTACATAGACAGTTCTTGTTTGCACTCACTGCTCTGTATCTCCTTGCTCCTGAACTCTGGTGTTTGTTAGAGTCTAGGTTTCTTTCACTTACTCATCATTGCTGAAAAACATAACCATCAGAGAATTTCTCACCTCCTTGCCCAAAGAGGCGATACCTCTGCCCTGCAGCTGAGATTGATCCAAATCCCTGGAAAAAGCTTTCCTGGGCTTGCAATCTTTCTCCCAATCGTCACAACTAGGAGTTCAGAGTTTTAAGTGGAGCAGCAAGTCTGTCCTTCCTTGAGGTCTCCTTTGCAGCCAAAGGGTAGAAACAAGGAATACTCAGTAATATCTGGGAGCCCTGAGTTACCCCTGGCCAGACAAGTCTCTGAGCACCTGAGGCTCCCTCCCTGAGGTGTCTTCACTCTGCAGTGGTGAGGCTACAGCACAGCTGAGGGTAGTGGTAATGAAAAGCAGGGAAAGTCAGTTTTAAAGTTCAGCATGTAAAGACTGCAGAAACAAGTCTTTGCTTTTCTGAGCACAAAACAGAATTTTCTGCTTGTTTATGGCATTGAAAAATGTAGTATGAAGAAAGAAATACAAAAGGGCTTCTTTGGAAGTGCTTTGCTCAGCTGCGGTCTTTCAGCTTTGGGAGCCCAAGCCCTGGGGCTGGCTCTAGGCAAAGATCTCAAGACATACTTGTCCTTGCCCTGGACTGTGAAGCAATATCCCAGCTAGAGCCTCTGCATGCAAAAATTGTGTATCAACCACTTCTTGTACCATTTCACCACATGTAGCATTGTCTTGGAAATTACAGAGCTGTAAATTTGTATTTCCTTTTATTCAGGTTCTGAGCCTCTATGAGTCACATTCTCAAACTTTTTGTAATAAACATGGGGATAAAACCATTCTTGAAATGTTCTTGAAAAGACTAAACGAAGCAAAACTCAAATGACAATTGCAATTCTCCTGTAATTTCCTGCTTTGGGTAGAGAGACTCTAAGAACATAAAGCATACAAAAATGTGCTAAGATTCTGGAAGCTGGAGATGGCAAAGAAATTATGTTCTTCTTGGGCTTCCTAAGTATAGAGCAGTCCCATTCAAGCCATTAAGAACCCAGGAGGAAGAAACATTTTGAAATTACTATGTTGTTTCTGTAAGAAAACACTTGAAAGAAACTTGGTTTGAAACTTTTATAATCCATTTTTTAAGAAGATATTACTAACACATTTCTAAGGGTGAAAATCTTTTATTCTGGCACCTAAACAAGTTGCTAAGAAAGGCAGTAATGTCTTCATATCTATGCAGCACAGGATATTGACAAAATATTTCACTTAATCTTTGTGAAGAGGAAAAGCTGTCTCTCTTCCCTTTTCATTTTGAAAGAAAGTGATTGCTTGACTCAAGAACCCTTCCAGCTTTAAAAATTGTGTCCAGAGTTCCTCTAGTTTTGGCCTTCCAGGAGACTGGGATTCCATTATCCAGTTTTCACAATCTGTGTACCTTCACAGATAGCCACAGAGCAGCTGAGGAAGACTTCCTAATTTTTACTAACAGTACAACTCCTAGGCACAGCAGAGCTGCAAGCTTCACTTTGTTATGATGTGAAAGGTAGCAAAAAGGAGAAAAGAGTTAACACAACCTCCCATTACTGGAGGTTACACTTACAGGACAAGAGGGTTCAAATATCCTTGGTCTGTGTAGGATGCTATATGTCATAGAAAGGTATACTTTGGAGACTTAATCCCATTCCTATGCAATTAATAGAGCAAGGAGAGCTGAAACAGGACAGATGGATGTAAAATGAAGCCACTCAGTGAGGGACAGGGTGAAGGAAACTCTTGATATTCCATTAGTGCTCTACCAGATACCATGATCCTTTACTGTGCTGTGCTCTAAGCCACTCAAGAATTAAAATATTTCTGTAATGCACAAGGAAGTTTGAGTTACTCACAGTTTCTCAGAGTCTCAGTTCATCCTTACCAACATGCGGATACTAACATTAAAACTCCTGGGAAAAGGCTGACTTTCCAGGGCACCCTGCATTGAGCAGGAAGATGCTCTGAGAACAGCCTTCCCTTTGCTTCTCACTGTTCCTCTTCCTCTGTCCCACCTAGTCACAACTGGAAAGCTACATGCTCTCACCATAGGCAGTACCACACCAGCTTTAGAATCTCCCTGTTTGTGAATCTCAGAGTGTAGCTTTCTGTCATCTCTCAGTTCCTGCTACTGAGAAATCAAACCTCTCTCCCCAAAACAGTCGCAGCATCTCCTGATGAGTCAGCTCTTGGGTGCAGTTTGAAATTCTGTTCCTTGCTTAACTCTTCTCCCCACTGCATTGTAATTCTGAGAGGTCGGGCCCTGTTGTGCCCTCTCGGTATGACTCATGCAGGCATCTCCACTGCTCCTGCATTTGGGAGTCCTCTCCTTTACAGATCTGGTTTTGAAGAGCTCATACTAGGCAAGGCTGTGGTGTTACCTTTGGAATGACAGCTACTGCAGAGAATATGTATCTGCAGGACCTTTGCAAAGTAATGGTGTCCTTACAGTAGGCAAAAAACCTGCAGGAGAATTTGGATACAAAACAGTAAATTTAATCCTGAGAAAGAATCACCCCAGATTTCTATTTTTAACAGCCATAGAGTGTCTGTAAGACCATATTCCTTGAGGATCTTTACATTTGTGGTGTGGCTGAAATATCTTAGCCTTCAGGCTTTTGTTAGCCTCTGCACAACAATCGTCCTCAGAACTGCAGAGATGTTTCAGCTTAATTATATAAACATACTCTGCAGAGTGTGGTTTTTTCTCTTGCCAGTTCAGCTGCATCATAGGTCTCAACCTGCAGATAGAGGTAAGTACATTACAATGGCGATGACTGATAGCTGAAGATTTTTTGTGTTCACAGTGTTCCCTAATGTAGGCCATTTTTCATCATCTAGAGTTGCCTGATAATGATGTCATTTACATTGCTTGACTGTTGAAGGAGCAGCCACATATCATGGAGTTAAAAAGACTGTTTATGGGGCAGCTAAATTGTATTGTTATCAGTTTAAGGCAGTGTTTGCTTTGCTTCTGGGGACAAAATGACAGTTGGACTTTCCTAAAACTCATCAAACAGGGATGAGAATGCCAAGAATACAAATCTGCACTGTAGTGAAGCTGCAGGGAAAAGAGGGGAGAGAAGAAAAAGGAGAGCTATTTTTGTGTGAAGATGTGATGACCATCAGATAAAAATGACAAAGTTGTACTTGTCAGAAAATAAGTCACATTGCTGATCACTAGATAGCTTTGATGTAATATTCCACAATCATTTAACTGAGATTTCTTGGCTAGATTAATGGTAAAGATTTTAAAACATGCATGAAGAAGAGCTTTCTTCTAATATCCAGCTGTCATGCCTTATCTGGGGCTTATGTTGACTGATTATGATTGGGAATGATCTAGAACATGACCTTTAAATAAAAAAGAAAATTATGCAGATTTGGAAGTGAACCATCAAGCTTTTGGGTCTTTTCCTAAACATTTCAAAACCTCAAATGATTGTATATACATATGTATGATATGTGCATATGTGTCTCTGCAGACTCATTCTCACTAACCTGAAAAATCAGCCAGAAAACTTAACAAATTTCTCTGTCTTCTGTATCACAAAATACCCTGAATTAGGTTTAATACATAATTTTCAACATACAAGACTCACAGTGGAACTAGTTGTTTATGAGATACTATGTGATTGTAAGCAGTGCACATATTTTGAGTGAACGCAGACCAATTTGCTTGGAAAAAGAAGTGCTAGTTTCTAGTGTATGACATTGAATGAATTGTTATACATACTTTGGAATGGATGGTGAGCATAAGTCTCCCTTTGGATATTTCAACAAATATTTGCAGCATATTTTAAACTAGTTTAGTGATGCCAGTTCTTCTGTAGTGCTCACTGCCTACCTTGTGTTTTCACAGGGGACTTCAGCAATGAAGGCAAGTATGGGTTGTGCTGGCCAGCCACAGCACCTGCCAGACTGCAGCCAGCTGGAGATACCTTTTTGCCCTAGAGCCTCTCTTCTGCAGCTGAACACTGAAGAAATGCACAGAAGACAGGACTTTGCAGTTTTGCCCTCCAAAATTGAGGGAGGTTCACAGCTTGGTTGTGGTTTTGACTTAATCAGCCACTGAAAATGGACTCGGATTATGGAAAGCACCTGTGAGATCCCAAATTTTCTAAGACCACCTCAACCTGAGCAAAGTGATGAGGTCAGGCAGAAGGTGTTATTCCCTTCCATATTGTATTGGCTTGCACAGCACAGGACTGGCTGAGGAGGATGACGCACAGAGGTCACTGCATGCCTGCAACTTGATGGCACCAACTGGAATGGGTGCTGCCCTTAATCTGCCCTGACCAGCACTGCATTCTTTTGTACTCTGTCCTCACCATATTTTGATTAAAAGACATTCTTCTATCCATCTCCAATTCAGTAGGAATTCATGGAGCTTGCTTGGACCTGGATGAAGTCCTGCACAGCTATGTTAATCCCCTAATTGAAAGTCATAGCCAGGTGAGAAAGATGGAACAGGGCTGCTTTGTGAGAAGCTGGCTTGGTACTCCAAGAAGGAAAAACAAGGGTTGACTCTTTCCCTGTGGAGTGCAGCTTCAGATGCCTCCAAGCCCCTGGTTGAGGTGAGCTGGGTTAGACAGCAGAGGCACTTCTAAAGGGTGGCCATGCCTCATCTGTCACATCTGTATTTGAAAAACTGTTCATAAAACCATTGCAAAATAAGAAAAAAGCTCTAAATCAATCCAGAGCTGTTCCTCTTTGCCTAAAACAGAGGGGACAATCAAAGAGGAATGTGATAGCATTCAAAATGCAAAATTAATTTGCATTTAATTGCAAAGGAAAATCAACGTGGCAATGTCCAACGAGGTGGTCAGTGGTTTATTTCTCTTTTCACTCTTACTTTTATTTATTCGGGCTCTCAAAGGGCTGAGAAATGATGCAGGGTGACTGTGCTTCTTCCCTAGCTTGTTTCATGCATTTGTGCTGCAGCCTGCCTATGCTGAACTCTGTGGCATGAGCGATGTACCACAAGATGTTCAACTTAAAGAACTAGGTTTTGTTTTCATGTGAAATTCTGTGCCCTGCTCCTCACATTTTTTTTAGTGTCCAGTCACAGAAAGGGAAGAGAAAATCGTGAAGCAGCAGAAATATTTCCTCATTTTGTCCCCAAGAAGAAAAGGCAGGAATAATGAAAGCAGATTTCTCCCTGACTTTTAAAACTCTTGTTTCTTTCTTCAGGCACAATGGTTTGGGGGGTGCCAATTTTCTTTCCTATTCATAATAAATCCTGAAATTCTTAAAAGGTTGCATTTATAAAAAAAAGGATTTGTCAGTCCAACAAAATTTTTAGGGAAATGTTTTCAAAATAGACAAAAAATAAATGTATTTTCTCTTCTTTCTCCTGTATCTCTGGAATTCTCTTTTTTTGCATTTTGATCTTATTTGAGCTAAGCATAAAGAAGGTGCAAAAGTGGGCTAGTAAGACTTTAGAGTTTGTAGCTGAATGAGAAGTATGTAAGTGGGAGATATTGCAAGAGCTTGATTTTCAAATGGTAATTCAAAGGAAATGGAGGTGAGACCCTGACACCTCCTTGTGATCCTGGAAGTAGAGGCTGTGCTGCAGATTAAGTTACTTGTATGTAGGACACATGTAAATATGGTGCACTCCAGATCCAAATGGCTGAGCTTCATCAATTCTGACATGGATAAGGCTGTTCATGCCACTCACTCTCAAGAGTTTTATATCATACTGTAGGCCATTGGAATTGTGCAAAAGAATCTGACTTGAAAAATTAAGTAATGTTCAATCATTTAAAATGGAAACCTGGTATTCAAAGTAAAATATTTAAAATGCAGAATCATAATGCAGTCTGGGAAAACTTGAAAACAAGAGTGAACATCCCTTTACAGCTATATCTGCAGTTTAATTTGGAATATTGTAAACGATGTTGTTGTAACAAGGGTGTCATGAGTTCTAATGGCACAAGAAAGCATGATAGCACAGATTTATATCAAAGTCTGTTATAGCAGGGAGTCTTGTAACAAGAGCAGAATGTATTTCTGTCATACTCAAAATGTCATCTCAGTCACAGACAAGACTGATGAAGAAAAATGATTAGATGCAGAGATTTCATTTATCTTTCTTTTCCAGAATAGGAACTTTTGATTATCTCCATTTAGGTTTCAATGCTTAAACCCCAAACTTCCAACTGCCTTTGTGTAACACAAAGGAGATGTGCCTCTGCTTGCGTATTTTTCCCTTCATTTTTTTAACTAACTGCTGGAAATCATTGAAGTTTCTCTAGTAAAGCAAAATCTTTTTGCTCTTATTTTCTTGTAGAGAAAGCTGAAAAATAACCATGTCATAAAACAGTACCATGTTTTCCTGCTTAGTTCTGGGCTGGACATGGAAAGAAAACCTCTTACCCTCAGCCCTATAGATGAGAAGTTTTGTCTGAGGGTCTCCCTTGGTCCAGCTCTTCTGACTCTGCATCCTTGTACTGCACCTCTGTGAGCAGCTAACACCACTGCCAAGACCTATAGACTCCATATTCCTAGGGATTTTAAGGAACTTCAGGACAGCCTTCAGAGGTACTAATCTGTTTTTAACTCTCGTTGCAGTCACCAAAGAAATTAAAGGGTTCCAAACTCCATATTATCATCTTATTTCATAAAACTCTGGCAGAATTTTGATGCACAAATTAAAAGATTGTTGAATATTTCTAAAGAGACTTTTAAACTCTACAGGTCTAAATATTCAGGCACTGCTCTTTTTTAGTGAGTATAATTGTTATTGGCAAATTACCCTTAAAATTATATTAAAATTGAAAACAAAACAGTTGTAGCTTATTTTATGTTCTCTAGTGAAAAAAGGACAAAATTTAACTATTTTACTTTCCTTCAATTTAAGGATTAATTCAGAGCATGGGGAAAATAATTAATTTCTTCAATTTGAATATCAGAACTAAGTTGCTTTGAGTTGCAAAAAAAACCCCACAAGCCCACACCCCAAGCCCTAAATGAAATGACCTTCATCCAAACCCAAGCCATTGCAACTGGTTGCATTTACCTTGTCCAGCTTTGGGTAAGTGCACTTTCTTCTTTCCAAAAGTGGCTATACACAATCTCTTGATTGTTCCTGAATGCCTCATTCCTAATGAGAGAAATCTTCTGTCTTTTCTAAAGAGATGCTTTGCCACTGTGTCCTGAAGTGGCCTCATGATTCCTGCACAGGCACCACAACTGCTCAGATTTTCTACTACTGAGGCTCCCTAGGTAGGCAAAAACGCTCATCCCCTCATTTTTCAGTGACTGACAATTTTGAGGGTGGTGGTGGTCAAAATCAAGGTACAATCATGTCAGACATTTTTAACATTGCTAATGAACTCATAGCATGGGAAATGTTTATTTCTATCTCCTGTCCAGCTTCTCTCATTTACATTGTACCCATATGCAGGTCCATCAAGCACAGGGTACGAGCCAGAGAGAATGCTGTCCTATAATTTAAAGTCCAGGTACACTGGTGGAGTTTCAGAGTGATGGAAAAGGAGCTTCTACTCATCACTCATCAATGTCTTCCCGCTGCTCAGAGATTAAACATGCACAAAACCAGTAGGAGGTTGTTATGTTCCTGTTAGCAACTACTGTATGGAAAAAGAAAATCCTGACATAAATTGTGCAATCTGTCAAACATCGCACAACCCTGACAGCCCTCCTCTGTGTTAAATTCAAACATCTACAGCTGTGAGGTGCAGAAGCTGCAGTGGTAACTGCAGCTCAGGAATCAAACCCAGCATTACTCTCAACACAGCCACATAGCCACAGATGTAATGTGTTGTAATATTCCCTCTTTATATCATCCAGTTCAGTGTATCTGGTATCACAGTTCTGTGAGTTTTCCCCTTCATCTGTATGTGTTATTAGAAATTAGGCTGGAGATTTTTTGTCTTTATACCCACACACGTGCCAGTGAAGAGCAACATTCTTTCTGTGTCATCAAAAGTAGTTATTTCCCCTCTTGCAGAGCTTTTTCTAATTCTGTACAGCGTGGTCAGAAGAAGATATAAAAAGATGCTTGGGTGGTATCTTCAAAAATGTTAGGCTCTTTTCTCTACTGATCACAACATAAATCAAAACATTTTAAATTAGACAGAGCCTCCTGCCTGGTGGTTCTTAGTGTAGTCAACCATAACAGAAGCAGAGAACTTGAACTGGCAAGTACAAACAAGCACTATTTAATCTAACCTGGCTTGAGAGAAAGAAACATCCTCTTAGTTCAGAAAAAGGCTGATAAGATAAAATTTCAGGGTAGCCAGGAAGGTTCTCTTATGCTACAGCCAAAGGCCACATGGGTTTAAATGTGCAAGGAGAGAATCAGAAATTGTGTAGGTGACAAAGAAGGAGTAAGAGAGATGTACAGTACCTTGAAGGAGACACAGCTAAACTCAAATTTAATGCAGCTCAAGAACAGCAGCTTGAATTAACCATTCCTGAAGGTCTCAGTGTGCAGCAGGATGCACAGATTTTCTGTTGATGCTAGTACAAAACATGTATGTTTTCTCTGTGCAGCACACAATGAGGAGATACTCATTTTCATAAGCACAGCAGGGGTATGAACTTACAGTCTTCCCATATAGGATTTGTAAGCTTGGATAATTGGCATTTCCAGGGAAGGTCATGAAAGCGCAATTACTCTGTATGGCACCTAGAGATTTAAAAATCCTATTAATTCCAAACTATAATCTAGTAATAATACAAAATGCTCTTTAAAGACAACAGAGATAGCAATTTTATTTTTCTTTTTACTGGGGGAAGGCTTCAATAGACAACAGCTATGAGCATGTGGGACCCCATCAGCTACTTTCAAAACTTCTGTGTAAGCTGGGTTTGCAGTTCCAGTTAAGTTTATGAAAACTTAAGTTTATGAAAACTTTGTATAGTAGTTTCTACTTCTAATTTTTTTACAAACCATATATAATAGTAGATTTAATACTGTTGCCTAGTATTATTATAAGCAACTCATTTGGTTGCACAGTTGCTCCTGCCAAATGCAAACCTTTGATGTGTACGTGGCTGTTAATACTGAAGGTATTAAAACACCTTCAGGAATACAGGTATGTTATTAGGGACGGCATCTAAATATCTTCAAATGATAATCGAAATGCACAAGAACTGTAGAAGAATGAGCTAGTAAGGAATTTAAGACACACAGCAAAAGCATCTGACTAAGACTTAGAGTGGAACATTTTGAAACTCAGCTAAATTAATCCAATATATATCCTAGCTTCATTTTTGTACAGCAACAGACGTATGTGGAAACATTGGTCTTTATTTTCCTCTTAGGATTATGCTTATTTGGAATGGAGGGAAATATTTGACTAACATACAAAATAGTGTGATACATACACTGTAAACTGTATTAAAAGAGCTTTATCTGAGTGTTTCATCCACTTGATTTCCTCAGTGGCCCCTATTTTGACTAAGAGGAAATGTCTTGAGGCCCAGTAGCTATAGTGAAAACAGCCTTTCTTTGTAAATATCACTATTCATGTTACGGAAGGTACTCTGCTAAACATGCAACCTTGCCAAAGGTACTTAAGATCAGTGTCCCTTCAAATTCTTCTGGGAGATGGAAGAAATTTCTTTAAAGGTGATGATAAGTTTCCCAGTACAGTCTGTTTAGCAAAAAATGTTTTTTGTTCTATATTTTGTTTGGGAATTTAAAGAACCTCAATGGACTCTTAGCTTTCTTTTCTCACTACTCTTAGCTTTCTTTTTTCTACTAGTTAGTTAAAAGCCAGTGGGATGTGGAGTCGTGACTGAATGGATTCATGACTGAATACTTTTGGAAACCTCACTCCAGCAATATAACTGCAAATATTTTTTTTCTTTCAGAAGCTGAACAATGATAGTGGTGAATCCATGAAGCCATCTATCACAGGCAGGTAGCCTGGAAAGACACTGTAAATTCACCTCTGATCTGTACCAGTTAAACCTTCCGTTAAATGGAGAAAGTCAAGGCTGGTGCTTGTCTTCTTTTATTGCCTTCTCAGGACCTTCGACTTGTGATGATTGCAAGAAGAAGAACAGACCTCTGATATGACTACTGGCCTCAGGGCAGTGGAATGGCATGATAGTGCTGCCAGGCCCATGGCTTTGACTGGCTTTCCCCCTTTTCACCTCTTCAATCTCTATTTAAAAGTTGCATGAGATTTTTTAAATGAGTGCCTAAATTAACTGGCACTGCTTGCCCAGTTGAACATGAAAGTGAAATACTTTATTTTTACATATCCAGGACATTTAAAAGCTATTTGAAGACCTGGGCAGCACACAGACTGAGTAGTCAGGATGCACAATTTTCTTCACTTAGTTTACCGTTTACCAGCTAGCCCAGGCTGATGGTGACTGACACTCCTTGGCGCTTTGTGACAGTTTGTGTTTATGCAGCAGCAGATCTTAAGTGAGTATCAGTATCAAAACAGTCAGTCAATACTGGCAATAAGTGGTGGCTTTACTGCAAATCCTCCAAGCAGAAAGACTAAAACTAGGGGAATGTATTGAACTACTTAACCCTTATCTCTTAAATACACAGCATGGCCTGAAGGCTGGGCCATGATGGCAGCCTGGAGTTTGAGGGTTGATAGCAGTAGCTGCATTCCAGAAGCTCATTCCTCCTGGCTGGGCTCAGTGTGGGGCTCAGTGGCCTTACCCTCAGCAGGGCAGGACTGGAACTGGGAGCAGGGCAGCATGCCCAGCTCTGCTGTCACACAAGCAGTGAGCAAGGACAACTTCATCAAAAGAGGCAGTGACATTTATAAGGAAGAAGAGAAAAAATAATACAATTTCTTGTACCTGGACAGTAAAAGTATAGATGGCAGAGACATTTAAGGGAAGACATGCATGAACTGTCTTTCAAAACCTGATAGTCATATGTAGATGTAGACAGGTCTGTCAGAGCTGCTGAACATTGAAACTACTTTAATACTACTTGTGATTAAACTGCTATGCCAGGCAAAAGCTAGAGGAAAAAAGATGTTTTTTTAGAAAGGGACTGGTAACAGCACATGATCTTGGACAATTTATTAAGTAAGAATCAAGTAAAAAGATGCCTGGATGAAGGAAACCCCTAAAGCTTGTGACTATTGGAATTAATAGAGTAAGAACTCAAGCAAGTACAGCAGAGATTACTGCTGATTACTACTGATTAAATTACTTCAAATTTAATAAGTAGTGTTTGAAGATGTACAATACATCTTGGAAAACACTGTACTACTTGTTCAGGTTTCTGAAAAATTTAGAAGTCAATAATAAAATACAAATTGTTATAAAGACAAATAACATTAAAGTGAAAAGCTGTAAGTTAGAGGAGCTGTTAGGTCACCTTATAATCACAGAGATGCTCTCATTTTCTGTCATACATGTTGTTTGCACTGTTTGTTTTTATGGCATTGGTTCCCAAGAGGATTGAAGAAACTAATGTTTGAGTGAAAGAATACAGGATTTTTAAAACATTCCTTGAAGTAACAAACAAATAAGTGATGCTGTGAGCAGCATGACTTTATCCTGTTGTACTATTGTGAAAGATACTTGTCTGAAAAAACCTATAAATGCTATAACAATGATGACATGAATCGCAAGACAATTTGTGAATCTACCACATTTGTCTACCATAAATTGATTTAAGTATCTTTTGAACATACATATTTTTAACTACACAATAGAAGTTCCAATGTAGTACTATAATATTACAGTACAATATCACAATATGGTATCTTGTACAGATTGTGCTCAACAGGGTTTGAACTTGGGGTGAAATGAGAGGGGAGGAGGAGAAGGGAAATTCCAGCATGTGTTACAAACTGTACAGCTATTTTGAGGAACTGCCTCAAATATCTTTGACACACAGCAAAAAACAACAACAACAACAAAAACCCCAAAAAACCAAACCTAAAAATGCTATTTTGCATTTTATAATTTGACAATGTTGTGGATAAAGTTTCCACTTGGAGGGGGGACATTTCTCTTCCAGACAACATTACTAGGAAGACGTTCTTCCATTTTAATGGGAAAGTGAGGTATTCATTCTGGCTTATTAAACTATTTCAGCAAAGGGTTTCCTAGCATCATAGAGATGTGAAATGTCAAACATCTACATACTGTATCCCATCCTTATGCTAATTCCTTAACTATTGCCTATACTATGCAAAATGTGTTGCAACCCAAGGGACAGGGCTTGACATAGTACCAACTGAATATCTTTACCTGGTGTTCAGTCTTCACTTATTTCTTCTCTATGTTCTTGAACATAAAGTTGCCCCTCCTGGGTGAAGCCCCCTAGCCCAGCTCAATTCTCACATCATTAGCACATGTGTAGTGTAAAAACCTTCCTGCCCTTAAAAAGCAATAATCTTGAACAGGCGAAAACACCAAATTCACCTGGAAATGCAAATGAAAATGTGCTCTGTTGATTGAATGAAAGCATGGGGAGAAGTGTGTGTACCTGCTCTGGGGAAAAGTGACAAGGCCAGAGCCAGGGATGGAGCCAGGGACAGAGCATCCCCAGCCTTCTCCAACAGGACAGAAACACCAATGTGCACTTCCTGTTGACTTGTAAAAGTCCCAGTAAACCACAAATATGCTCATTATCAAAGTAATTCCTTTGTCTATGAGAAATAATTACTTTAGATGTTAATTTTATTGGAAAAATATATAAATATCCTTTGGGTCAAGACAGACGTAATTACTTGCTTGACCAATGAACCAAAAAACTGGTGCATCCTGTACTCCTATTTAAACTCTAATATACTTAGAAAGTTGGCTTATTCTCCCGTGTATATTCCTGTATTTCCCTGTGATCAGTGTTTTTTCCTTTATTCAGTCTTTTATTATCTGTCTGAAGAGAGATGAAATAGCACCACTATGGATCTGACCCAAGATTTCTACTATTCTGGTGAATATCAGACAAACAAGGCTCTCAGAAATTTCAGTTTTGAAAAAACTTTCAATTAAAAAAAATTGAATTCAAATTGTTGCAGTTTGAAAAAGTGTAACTAATACATCTAAGAGCTGAAAGAGTTTCTCTGGCAGCCTTATTTGATGTTGATTGACTAATGCACAACTTGGAACACAAAATTTATTTTACTAATTAGTGAAAATGGTAGCTAAATTGATAGGGTTTAAAACATGTCAACATATTGCTCTCTTGTCTCAGCAAATTAAGTCTCTGGAAGCTGAAACATTTTGAACAGAGCTTTGTTGTGATTCCTTTTCTTTTCCTGAAGATCTAATTCTTTCATGGACTTATAGTCAGGAGGGACAGTCATGTTTCATACCTCCTAGTATAAGAATTAATACCAGCATTTCTATAAAATTCCTGACTTGGTTCTATTTCACTAAAATGTTAAAAAGGGCTTTGCACTTCCTGCTTGCAGCTAGGAAGAAGCAGGGGAAATTCAATGGTATTAAGGGGGATCAAGACAGAAAGAAGGCCCTGCCCTTTTGGGCCCAGCTGAGGCCTGGGAATAGTTGTTTTGTCAGGTGAAGGAACTTGAGAAAAAGAGCAAGAGATTGATAGGTTATTCTCAGAGACACTACAGTCACAGGAATCTTGGATTTCCTTTGTAGTTAAGACCCAGGTGGACCTAGAACCCTGTCAGGTAGTTAGTTGAGAGTGTGTTGAACATGTAGGCTGGAAACTGGTCAGTGTCCATACTAGGAGGAAGGATCCTTCTCCCAGAAATTTGACAGTGAAATCAGAGTGGTACTTTTTACTAGAGGTATGAAGCCCTAGAACCAGAAGGACAACCTACTGATGAGGAGGACCAAGGTCCTGCTGGGATAGAGGAGCTGCCTAGGGCAACACAATCTATATCCGGCATCACAACCTCCTGTGTTAAGAGAAAAAGAAGAGTAGTTGTCATAGGTAACTCCCTTCTAAGGGGAGTGGAAGACCTGATATGCCCACTGGACCCCACCCACAGGGAAGTCTGCTGCTGTCCCCTAGAGATTCAGATAAGGGGCATTACTAGAAAACTCAGGTCTAGTAAGGCCCTCAGAATATTATCATTATTACCAACTTGAAGATCCATCAATGGATCTTCAAGCTGGTAATAATGAGATAACAAAGAGAAGTCCAGGGCAATAAAAAATTATTTCAGGGCCTTGGGACAACTGGTTGTAGGATCAGGAGCACAGATAGTGTTTTTCTCAATCCTTTCAGTAAGCAAGGAAAAATATTGATAGGAATAGGCAGATNTCCTGCCCTGTTGGGCAGCTACAGGCTCCTCAGGAGATGTACACAGGACAAAAGAGGCAGGGGGGGTGGCATCATACATAATGGAACGGCTGGAGTGTACAAAGCTCACAATGGTGCAGTTGAGAGCCTCTGGGAAGGAAACAAGGGACAAATAACATGGATGTCATTGTGGGAGTCTGCTATAGACCTCACAGCCAGGATGATGAAGTTGATGGATTATGCTTAGAGGAACTAAGGGATGCCTCTACATCTACCCTTGTTCTTATGGGAGACTTCACCTTTCCAGATGTTAACTGGCAACACCATAAAGATGGCACAAACAGGGCCAGAAGATTCCTAGAACACCTGGATGACAACTTCATGATACAGGCACTAAGAGAGACAACTAGGAAAGAACTCCTCCTTAATTTGTTACCTGCCAACAGTGTGGATGTTGTGAATGATGTGATGATTGGCATCTGTCTTGGCCACAGTGACCATGAAGTGATCAAGTTAAAACCTCTGCTGACAGGAGGAAAGTTCCAGCAAAACTTCCAATCTCAACACAAGGAGAGCAGACTTCAGACTGCTCAGGGAACAAGTGGAGAAGTCCCCCACGAAAAGTTCTTTTGGAGATGCTGGAGTCCATCAGGGTTTGTCATGTTCTAAGCACCACCTCCTAAGGGCACTGGAACAGATAATTCCTAAATGTCTGAAGTCAAGCAAATGAGGCAGAAGGCAGGCTTGGCTAAGTAGGAATCTTCTTTTGGAGGTAAACCAAGAAAGGAAGATGTATGCCCAGTGGAAGCAGGGTCAAGTGACTTGGGAAGAACACAGAGATGCTGCTTGCCACTGTAGGGAGAAAAATTAAGGGGCCAAAGTTCAACCAGAATTGAAACTGGTCAGAAATGTGGGGAACAATAAAAAAATGGCTTTTTCAATAATAGCAAAAGGCAGGGCAGAAATAACATTGGCCTGTTACAGGGTGAGGATGGTCCCCTCACAGAGACCAGGCAGAAGAATTTAATGCATTCTTTCCCCGTGTCTTCAACAAAAATGGTGAACTAAGAGATCCCAGTGCCCTGAGTAGGAGAAATGTGATTGTGAGAATGATAAACTCCTAGCTGACCCTGAAGTTTTGAGGGATCTGCTATTCAGCTGGATCCCTTTTAGTCTATGGCGCTTAATGGTATTCAACTGAGAATACTCACAGAGCTGCCCGATGTTGTCATGAGTCCTCTTAGATTGCTTTTTAGTGATCTTGGGATTCTGGAAAGGTCCTAGCCGGCTGGAAACTAAAAGACTAAAAAGGGCAAGGAAGATGACCCTGGAAACCACAGGCCCATTAGTCTCATTTCAGTGCCTGGCAAGGTTATGCAGAACATTCTGGAAGGCATGGAAAGACACCTGGAGGACAATGTAGTAATTGATCACAGCCAGCACAACTTCATGAGAGGAAATTCCTGTTTATCAAACTTGATTTTCTTTTATGACAAGGTAACCCACCTAGTTGACCAAGGGAAGACAGTTGATGTCATCTTTTTGGATATCAGTTAAATCTTTTGGTACTGTATCTCACAGTGTCCTGCTGAACAAAATGTCCAGCACACAGCTGGATTAACACATCATGTGGTGGGAGAGCAGCTGGTTCATGGGTCAGGCACAGAGGTTACAGTGAATGGGGTGACATCAGAGTGGGGACCTGTCACTAGGGGGGTTCCATGGGGCTCCACCTTAGGCTCTGTGCTCTTCAACATCTCATAAATGATTGGGTGCAGGAGTGGGAAGGATACTAAACCAGTTTGCAGGAGGAGCTGGGAGGAGCTGCTGACTCCCTTAAAGGCAAAGAGGCCCTGCAGAGATACCCTGACAAATTAGAGGGCTAGGCAATCATCAACCATATGAAATTNTGCAGTCACAACTTCCTAGTGAGGGGAAGAGGAGGGGCAGACACTGATCTCTTATCTCTGGTGAACAGTAACAGGACCTGAGGGAATGGCCTTAAGTTGTGCCAGGAAGAGTTTAGGCTGGATATCAGAAAAAGGTTTTTCACCCAGAGAGTGGCTGGGCACTGGAACAGTCTCCCCAGGGACGTGGTCACAGCACCAGCCTGACAGAGTTCAACAAACATTTGAACAATGCACTCAGGCACATGGTGTGACTCTTGGGGTGTCCTGTGCAGGGCCAGGAACTGGAGTCTGTGATCCTTGTGCTGCTTCAGAGACATAATTTGATTTTCTGACTGCTGAATGACAATGCTAGCAAAAATTCATTAATTCTGAGGCAATTATCATTTGCTCTGGAGACTGCTATGAGATCATCAGAAAAGCTGAATGTTATGTCTGGAGATCTAGGCTGCAGGGGACAAAACCCATCTGATTTGCTGGAAAACCTAACAGAAGAGTAGTACATGAGAGAAGAGAGGAAGGACATGAAGAGTCTAAGAATGTTATCTTGTAATTTCAATCTTATGTTTGTTTTATTTATTTTTCAATCCCAATGAGACTTACTGTCTCAGCTCTTCCCTATGACACAACATGAACTCCCTGGAGGCCACAACATTTGGCCTGTGGAAGGACAAGGACAGTAAGAGGACACTGATTTCCAATGCAGTGTCACTTTCTCATCCACCAAACAACGGAGAAAAAAGACAGTATTTTTTACTTCCCCCTGATCCCAGGAGTGCAAGAACACTGCCTGGGACTCTGGGAAATCACCCAGTGGTTGCAAAACTGACCTTGGGGTTTCCCTATCTACAAGACCTTTTTTTCCTAGCTGGAAGCTGAGGGTGTTGTAGAGAGGCTTTCAGTCCCAGACAATTGGTGTAGGATGCCCACGAGTCCCATCTGTAGCCATGCAGTGTGGCTGCCAGATACAGGTTTTCAGGGCTGTTAGTGACTGTGTGACAAACAATTTTCTTGGCTTTCGAACTGAAATCCTTTTGTCTTCTTTCCATTCTTTCTCTCGCTCATCATATGCTGCCTACAGCTGAGGCACCATGTTTTGATGTATTTCAAGTAGTAATATTGAGATACTGTTTTGGGATTTAGAAAAAATAGAATGTGATTCAGAAAAAATATGGCTATGAAACAAAGTGAAGAAAAGCAATGTCTATGTAGTATCAATCAGCTCACAGGCAAGTCAGAGGTCAATTAAAAATAATAATAATTAGAATTCATGAAAAATGGATGCTGCTGTGGAAGGGAATGGAGAAAAACATAGAAGGCTTGCCCTCACTTCAAGAAAATGGAGCACAGGAGGCATCATGGTCCTGCTGCTGGCATGGCCAGGGCTGAGGGAGATGTGGGAGATGTGGGAGGATGCCAGTGCCAGTAGCCAAGGTTACAGCCAACTTTCTCCAACCAGAGTGAGGTAGAAAAGACAGGTGAGACACCAAATTCAGCTGGAGTGTTGTCATGCAGCAAACTCCTCACATCTCAAGCAGCAGCATCCACTGGGCAGCATCCTGCTGGCACTGCTTCTCACCCTCCAAGGTCCTTTGAATATTGTTTGGAGGCTGGTTGTATGTGGCAGGGTCAGAACTGGGACTTCCAGGATATAGTAGCATATTCACACCAGCTGACAGACTGACTGCCAAAGGCACTTAGCAATGTTGCAATGGGTGAAGCAGAATGGCCATGGGCACTTGTGTGGTGCTCCCTCAGGTAAATCAAAGTGAGAAGATGCAGGGGTGTATATGCTCCCATTCTGTCAGTACCAGAGGAGCTTTGAGTTTAATTGCTGCCTTTGTAGATCAGAGCAGCTTTGGCTTAAATAGCTTGTCCTTTTGGTCTGTTTTAGGAGAATCAACATATATAACTGCTTCCTCCCACATCACAGCCGTCATCACTCACACTGCATTAAAAATGGCTCCCTATTTAGCTGCATTACTCAGAGGGAGGATCTGCAGCCTTGTCTTGGGTGAGGATTTAGCTGAGACACCAGAATAGCAAGCTCCAGCAACAGAAAAGCATTGAAAACCTGACACAAGATCCTACTGTCACCAGTGTGAACAAAAAGTCATGGCTCTGAAACAGGGGAGGAGATGATCACAGTTGTAGTAAGAGAAGCAAAAGTTAATTTCTCACCTCCCCCAGTGTCTCATGGCACAATCACAAGCAGGAGATAAAACCCTGCTCTCTGCTCTGGCTAACTAGATTATTTGTCCTGGTAGGTGTCACAAGAGAGTCTTGGTATGATTAAGTCTGAAACAATTACTGAAAGAATAATAGCTAACTAAATATATATAATTAACTAAAAAAAGTGTTGGGCTTTTGATGTAGTGCATTGCAGGGAAGCCTAGGCTAGGCTTTGCCAGTCGTTACCCTCATAATCCTGGCTTTGCAATGAAAAAGAAACTGGAAGTACTAAAGACCTGCCATGTACTGAGGTCACCATTTCAGAAATGGCAGATTCCCACCCTGTTGGTCAGTAATTCATACAGTGACCCCTTCCTTTCCTGAGACATATGCAACCCCACAATATCCACCTCTCCATTAGTCACACAACCCTTTTCATGAACAGTGCATTACAAGAAATGAAGCACTTGCAAAGGCCGAGATGAAATCAGATGACTGTCACAAAAACTGTGACACCAGATTTGGGACCATCTTCAGCAAAGGATGCAGCTCCTGGCTGCCAGGCACCAGGCTGGACTCTGACAGGACCAACCTTCTCCTTGCTAAAGATTTGAGGATGAGATCAAGCAATGCCTGGCACTTACATGGGTCTCTATCAATGTTGGAAGCTCCTTTACCCATTCTGCCTACAAATAAGCCTTGCAGAAAATGAGCTGCTTCCTGTCCTTTAGAAGATGCAGGCAGATAGCTGATACTCTTGTGGGAATGTTACTAGCTATGTTACTATGTGCAGAGTGTTTGTGCTACTATCTTCCTCCTGAAGTTGGCTACCCCTTTGTGCACAAGCAGTCCTTTCACATAATTTTCTCCTGTGGCAGAGTTTTCCACATCTTCTCCAAATACATGTTGGCCTGGGGTTTGAGTGTAGCAGACTGTCTCATTGTATAGTGAATTGCTGCAATTCCTGTATATCTAGTGGGATTGTCCATCAACCACTCTGTTCGGGTAAAGAAGGCTTAAGTGGCTGCTCTGCCATCGTAAAATTCTGATTTCCCACAGCATCCTCCATATTAATAATGTAGACTATGAGTTTATGGACCAAATTAACAGTCTTCCACCTTCCTTTTCCTCACTCAAGTTACAGCTACAAAGTAGTTAAGAGTTCATAAAACATCTCCCTTAATCATTCCATCTGACGGTGCTCTTTGTCAGCAGCTGGCAGGGTTTGGGAAGCGCGGAGGCCGGGGGCCGCGGCCGGCGGCAGGCCGTGGCCGGGGCCGTGGTGTCTCGCATGCCCGCCCTCAGCCTGCGGAATGCCGCAAGCCAGACCATGTCGCTGCGAGCTGGTGGCACGCCGCAGGCACAAAGCAGGTGCGTGGGATGCCTTGCGCTCCGCTGGCGAGCACGCCACATGCCGGAGCCCTGGCGGCCCGCCCGCGGCCATGGCGCTCCCCCTCGGCTGCGGCCTCCCCGCGCCAGCCCAGAGCCGTCTGAGGGGCACAAACCCACGCGGAGCTGTAAGAAAACTTGTCAGGGAGGCACAGCTCTCTGTCAGCCCTTTGCTGTGTTATATTTTCCTATCCGTATCCAACCTGACCACAGAATCGCAGAATATAAGGTCCCTTCCAAGCCATCACACGGGTAGGAAAGGACCTTAGAGATCATCTAGTTCCAACCTCCTCACCATGAGAAGGGACACCTCCCACTAGGCTGCTCACTTACTTTATGAATTTTGATATGGAATTAAAATCTTATAGCAATAATCTTATAATGTACTGTAATGAATTCTGACGCTTCTCAGTCTTCGTGATTCTATATTGTGAGACCAAACTGAAATTTAACTGGTGGGAAAAATATTGGGAGACAAAAATACGCTGCAAAAAGACTAAAGCAACTGATAGAGAAATCAGTAAAATTATGCAGCAGGGGTAAACAAAAGCTTCAATCAGAAATTGTGGCTTTGAACTTTGTTACTTGAAGTCTGGAACCAATTATATGGAGGTTCCACAGTGGGTAAGTGAGGATGAAACAGAGACTAAGAGGTAAATAAACAATGCAGTGAAACAAAACTGTGATTTTTTTTTTCAGTACTGCATTTTGCCCTCATTCCTTGAAATAGTCATTAAATTAACTTTGGCCAGGCAGCAAGTCCAGGGCTCTTTAAAGACTCCTATCACAATCTGATGTGTAGCTCTATATTATCTATTTTTAAAGAGATTTTCCTAAGAAGCATCTTGTCAAAGTTAGAGTCAAGGGGACAATTCACAGTGAATAATTTATTCAGCATATTTTGTCTTGTTTTCTACTCCTGGGTTGTCCAGGAGGCAATTGTGATTGCTTTGAATATGTTTGAGTTTACTCACAAAAGGCTTTAAGGGAATTATTTTTAGATTGGATTAATGACTGAATATGATACCTGCTATTCAATCTCTGTTGGTCAGTTATTATTATAGTCAGGCAACTATTCACAGTTGAACTAGACACAACTTATTTTAAAAATGCACTCTCATTTCTGTTTTCAAATTATCCCCAATGAAGTCAGGTTTTCGTGGGACTGTTTATGTTTCACTACATACAACCTGCTAATATAATATATATTTGGTATCCATGTCTTCTCATCTGAGCAGTGTTGTACTGTATCAGCTTCCTTGCCAGATGATGAAAATCACATATAGTCTGTTTAAATTAATGAATTATCAGCCAATGTTCATAAATGTTCGATTAATTTGCAGTTCAGACAACAAACAGAAGGCCACTTCAGTGCAAATGCTCCTGCAAACATTTGCTGATTGCTTTTCATCAACATCTTGTGAATAACCCTATGAATATGATTCATTTATTGACATGGTTTCCACCATTGTCATGAAGGAGGGTTGATAACAACTGGTGAATGTAAAGGTTTTGCACACAAATGCCTCTGGTCTTTACTGGGCCATGCCATTTTGATAAGATATGTAGCTGTGGTTGCACACATAGAGTGAGATATTGCTCCTATTCCCTGGCCAGTCAGTAGGGGCTTTATGATATATGAGAAGCTGCAGAGGGAGGTTTCTACCTGCAGACATTGCATTCCTTCCCAGCTGTACTCCAGGACCTTCTTGTGCCAAGTGAAAGCCTCATAGGGTCCTTAATCCCTGCTCATTACCTGAGGATCAGGCACTGTGCTGGGAGTAGACCATTGTGAATTGTGAGAAGATCGATGTCAACTCCATTGCCTTCAGGTGAATCTGTGGGCTCAAGTGAGTATGGTGAAAGCTTTTTTTTCTCCTGGCTTTCAGCGTTTCTGCTATTCACATTTGTCCAAGTCATTTCAGAAGTAAATATCTTCCTTGAAATACCTTTTACCATATTTCTGAAAAATGATGGAAAACATTTGGAAAAAACCTCTGCTGCTTACAGAGTAGCAGTAAAAGCTGGCAGGAATAGATGTTCCAGTTGGGCAGTGCTCAGAACATCAAGGACACAGTTCTCTGTTGAAAAAGGATGCTTTTAAAAAAAAAGGCAGACTCATAGAAATATAAAGGTGCTGCATACTTTGTACTGTATGTCAGCTCTCTTCATATGCTGCTTGTGGTCTGTAGGAGATCCAAAGCTTCCAGCCTTAAGTGGTGCTGCAACTGCAGCTGATGTTATTGTGCAGAGAAGCCGTGATGGCCCCACCTGACATGGCAATGCTGGTATTTCCAGAGAGGCTTCTCATGCACCTGGTCCACATGGCCAGTCTTGACCCAGTTGTTTGGGTGGCTACAGTCAATACCCTGTTGCTGAAGAGAAACAGTTGGCTTATCCTGCCATGGGAAAGCAGAGAAAAATGCTTGCTGGCAGTGGTTTAGGAGGGAAGTTCACCAAGTGTCATAATTTATGGAAGTTCTGATTTCAAAAGTATATTGAGAGGTTGTATCTGCCAAATCGTTATGAAAATGAGTCCGTGCTATTACTTGCAATGGAGCAGTACCCAAGGGTGTGTTCACACCATGTATCTTCATCAGCAGGTGAGACAGGATGGGTGGTGGTGGCCAGTGTATTCACTCACAGCATCACTACCTGAGCCTTGAAAACAGGTGAACAAATATGAGTATGTTCAAGAAAAACATATATTCATCTTTGCCTGTGTCTTCTGTCTATGAAGAAACTCAGCTGCTCAGTCAAATGGTGTAAATGAGATGTCTCAATTATTTGTGTGATTGTTTGTAAAAAGAGTAAATTTCACATGAAATTCAAACAGCACTTAATGATGAGTTCAGTAAACATAAAGACTTCCATTTGCATTTGTTTCTCCCAGGTACCCATGCTTTATACAGGCTACAGCTACAATAGCTTTGTTAAGATACTTGACTTAGTCTCTATCAATATAATGATCACCTTTGGAGACATGGCTTGGTTTTCCGTCTCTTTTATAAGTGCAGTAACATCCTTACATCTGTCATACATCTTTCTACCTGGTAATTAGTTGGTGAAAATGAGAGAGTTTCACCTTGCTGTCCTCTGAAAAAAATTACAGATTTCATGGTAGCTCAGTTTTACAAACCCAGTATTTCTAATAAATACTGTTATTTCTCAAGGAGAAGCATTCTTAGTAGAACAATGACAACAACAACAAAAAACCCACACTCCTCAAAAAAACCCAAACAAAAACAAACAAAAAACCCCCAATCACAAAAAAAAAAACAAAACCCACAAAACCAAAAAAACCAACAAACACCCCCGCCCCGCCTCCTCAAAAATTACTCCAGAAAGTCAAGGAGAACGATAAGCCAAATGAAGTTTTGATAGAGCAGGTGCTTTGCCACAATGGCAGAACTTTTTAATTGCTTCTGTTGAAATAGTACTTCTGTTGAAGAATTAGGTCAGTTTAAATAAGTGGAAGTATAATAATTTCTGAGGCTAAACTGCACTTACTGACAAGAAATGCTTACTCTAGCCTAGTGTATATGAATGCAGCACCATGAACATGAGGGTGAGTGGCAGACTCTTCAGGATGGAAACTGCAGAGGAAACTTTCTGGTGAAAGCACATCCCTTCCAAGGATGCTCCTGTTTTGATGAAACTCTTGTTTTGTCACAAAAGTTTAGTTATTCAAATGCTCTAAGCTAGACTGAAGTTTCATCCCAGGAAACCTGTGCCTTGATGCTGTTAGGTGCTGGTGGGTTGTCCTGTGTGGTCAGCTGTGATGCCCCAGCTTTGTGGCTTGGCCCTGAGCTTCCCCTGAGACTGCCAATGGACAGGGGCTGAGGAATGTCCATTTGTGGTCCTGGCTGATCGCCTGCTGTAATTGCGTCCAGGCATTATAAGGAAAGATTTGGATTCAGCTGAATCTTTGTCAAAATATGAATGAGTACTTCTGACTGAATTCTTTTAACTTTTGTCCCAATGTCCCCTGTGTCCTTCTGCCCTAGTCTCCATGTCACAGAGCAACAAGCTGGAGTCATGGGCTGAGAGATCGGGTCAGGTAGTCAGCTCCCCAGGTGCTGGTTCCCAAGCCAGTCCCTCCAGCTTGTGAGTGTCCTATTTGTCCCAAACTGCCCCAAGCTACTGCAATACCCAAATTATTCACTGGAGCACTTTGCCTTGAGGGAACCACAAGCTCTATTTCTTTAATGATTTTAATGGTCGGAATAGTGCCAGGTCAAGCCATTTAATTGTGTATTTAATCAGTCATCTGTATGCATGAAACTTAAAGGTGTTCAGCTGTGCTATTTTATAGGGAATAACTAAGTGGCAGTTAATCATCTATGCCAGCAATAAAAGTATTTATAGCAGTTCTCCTTTTTTTTTTTTTTTTTTTTTTACTATTATTGCTGCATTGTTTGTACTGGTGGAGGTCTATATAAGAATAGTTCTGCTCAAAGAAATGGGAGAAACACAGTTTGAGATTTTTAAAAACAACCGTGGGCAACCCAGAAGAAGCTGAAATGTGAAGTTCATAGCCAGATGACCCAAAAAGCTATTGCCAGCTTGCCAGCTGCGGGCTTGCTGTGTGACAGAAAATAAACATGCAAGCAACTTGGCCCTCTGGAAACATATAATTTAAAGAAGAGCAGGACAAGAAATATGATCTGAAATTCTAGGTAGTAGTTCTCTGTCCTGAATAAGTCTTAGGAGTATTTGGCTGCTAACAGTTCACAAGTTTGCACTGGCAAAATATTTCCTGGAGTCAATGAAGTCAGCCTCTCAGTCTTACGTGTTCTGTGAGTGAACAAATTATTTTCTATGTAACTGCCATTGAAATGCTGCACAGAATTATGGGACCATGATCTGCATAGATAAAATGTGTGTTTTAAAGCAGGGAAATCTTTTTGCACCTACATCACATGGATGTCCCTCCTAAACAGAACAAATGTGCTTGTTATTACTTTTGCCCCAATGTTTTCCATGCTGAATTTCACAATAAATCTTTCAGGAGAACACTGGCAGTTTGTTTGGAGCACTGACCTGTGAAACAGAGGAAAATAGATATTGTTAAAAGTCTTGGCTTGCTTGCTCAGAGATCATGTGGCAGAGCAGGTAACTTTTGAAGTGGTGCACAGGGAGTTGCATGAGCAGTAAATTCTGCAATAACAACACAACTGACCTGAGTGTGTAAGCCTCTTTGCACTACTTGGCTTGTTTAGCCCAATAAATAACATCACGAGACATCCATTCCCATCATGTTGTTATTCCCGCATGACCCAGGTGGGCAGCCAAAGGCCCTCCATATGTGTTGTTTGCTCTCAGAGAAACAGGCAATGGAGTCAGGTGTGGCTGAATGTCTGCTGTTTACCACAATCCTGCTGCCCTCAGCTCAGGTGGAAGCAAACAGGATGAGACATCCTTTTCATTCACAACTTTCAAGCAGTTCTTAACCTTTAAACTTCTCCTTTGTCTTTCAGTCAGATCAAGTGCTTGCTTGCTGCCTTCTTTCTTGTTTTTCTGCTATTCCTGCTATAGACACCCAGACACATGTCTGCCACTATCTATAAGCACATAATGTAGCCCAAAGCTATGTAGTTTAGCTTCTGTTCAGGCATAGCTTCCCAGGTGCCCCTCATGGATGCTGTGCCTCTGGGAGGTGCCCATGGGGGAGTGAGGGCTGTGGACAGGGTGAAGATCTACACAGAGGTGCTGAAAATCCCTACTGTCTTCCTTAGCTGCTGAGAGTTTACAAGCATTGTCTGCTCTGGCAGGAGGAATGGGACCTGGACCTGTACTGATGTGGGAAATGGATGTGTCCAGACCTTGCACAGGCCTGATGAGAAGCTAAACAGGGAGACTGTTTCTTCCCCTTATAAACTCCCCAAAAATATTCAGCTATAGATAGGATAGAACGCTTGATAAATTCAAGTCATGGTCAGCAAACAGTTCTATTCAAATGTCTAATCCTGACTACAGACAGAGAATTTTTGAAAATATGATTTTTTATTCTTTGTTTAAAAAAAGGTGAACAGTCATTCTGGAGTTTCAGGCATTCCATTTTGAACCAAAAACATGTTTGGTTGAACAAACCATTTTCTTTATCCTGAAATAAATGAAAACATTAATTGGAGCACAAATCACTTCCCAGCAGCCCCAGATAAGCACCCCAGGAGGGTGAGCATCTGCCTGTGAATGACACCTTCTTCTCTGCTCTTCTGCTCTTCATCTTCCTTTCTGGTTCTGTTCTCACAATTTCTCCCCCATCTTCTCCATTAAACCATTTTCCCCTGTGTTTGCTCTTCCTCCCTGTTAAAAATTAATCAGCTGAATAAATATGCTATTCTTCCAAGAGGAGGGCTGCCCTTTCCCTCCCCATTTTGCAGTCACCTCGCTCAGCCTCTGGCTCAGATCGTCTCCCTGGTTGTAGGAGGAAAGGCTTGGGGGGCACATAGCTGTTGGCCAGGAGGAACACACTGGCCTTTACTTCACTGTTGCAAGCCATTTGGTATAGGAAGACGCTCTTTGACAGTTTCATGGACTTGCTGCTCCACTGGTGGCTCCCAGACACAGATTCAGACACCTTCTGTACCCCTTTTTTCCTGACCCAGATAGACGGTCTTTTGGATTTGTCAACCTCTTTCCTCCACTCAATGCTGAATGAGCTCTTGTGTCCTTTTGCACGACTGCACAGGATCAAACCAGAAAGGATAAGAGTTTTCCACTTCCCCCAAAGCCCTTGGAAGCCCTTGCTGGCTTTCTCTGTGCTTGCTTGCTGCCAGCCCCCGCAGGAGCTCTGTTTGCTCTTCCTGAGACTGCAATTACCAGCACTCCCCTTGGCAGATCTCCTTCCCTGTTACATTCCTTTTTGTTATGCTAATAGTCTTATAACCAACTCCAGCTTCTGAGACTGTAATACACCCCTTTTGATTCTCTAATCTACTTCTCTCCATGCATTACAGCACAGAGCAGTTTGCCAAGGTCCCAGCAGAACGTGTTTAGCTGACTGATCCTGGTTGTTCCTCTTAGATCCTGGCATGCTTCTGAGATTTGTCACTTCCACACAAATCACACTCCTAATCCTGGGGTTTAGCAAAGTTTGGATGGATTTGGATTCTACTACATCTTTTTTGGGGGGGAGATGATTGTGCTCTTTGATGAAAGATCTCTGGATGGAAAGTCTCTGTGCTAAGTATGAGCATGAGAAAAATCTACTTTCAGTCCAACATTTCATCCTTTTTTTTTAGTTTAAGTGTGGGTGCTCATGTCAAGATGGCAGTGTGAGCATGTTAGGGCTCTGAACTTGTACTCAATACCTTGTGGAGGGATGATGTGATTTATGGTTGCTGTAGTGCCCTGTACAAACATGGACTTAACTTAGATCCTACATTCCGCAATATGTCCCTCACAGAGCTGATTGCTCAAATTACATTCCCAGGGAGCTGTGCTTCCTGGTAGAAACCTTTTCAAGAGTTCAAGTCTCATAAGACTGTCTCTCCTTAAAACAAAATTAATATTTTCATAAATTTTGAACAAGGCTATATGACTAAAAATATTGTAAGCTGATTTTATAGCCATATTCATCTCTCACTGTGAAGATGTCCTCTGGAGTACCAGTCTTTAGCACCTGTACTACTGTACTGTTTCATGACTGCTTCTTTTTTTTTTTAAATTTATTTTTTCCCTTACTGTTGCAGGAGGAGAGCTTGGGCTAAGGTGACTGTGTCTAAAGATCATATATCAGCCAGTTGACTCTATGACGTTTGGACTGCAGTATTATGTGACAATTGCTGATGGGGCTATGGTTCGATCCTCACTGAGAAAACATTTGGGGGACGAAGAAGGGAAAGACTGCTGTGGAGTGTCTAATTTTGAAAGCACGAACATCAACAAAAGTTCATACATACATACATACATACATATATACATACATATGTATATGTGTGTGTATATACATATATAAATATAAAATTACTTTTTTGTGTCAGAAGAGGGTCAGGTAGCTGGTATGAACAGCTGCACACCAGAGCATCACATGTTAACACATGGGAGGGAGGTGGAATAGTTTTTAGTAGCATGAGCAGGGATGAAATAGCATGGCTGGCATGGGATTTCTTCTTAAAGACAGACTGCTGCTGCCTCTGCACAGATTGTCAGGCTTTCCCTAGGGTTAATTTGTTTGTTTAACCTGTCTCACAGTAAATAAGACTTGGAAGAGCTTCACACAAGCTTTGACTTCACACAAAACATGACACGTTTCAGTGTGCTAGGGTCAAGCAGATAAACAGCCAAAGCTGAAGAGCCCTTCCACAAAGCAGCTCTTTCCAGATGCCTCTCAGGATGTGAGCCCCAATGTTGAGCTTATCCAGCTCTCAAGGGGACGTGATATTTTTTGTCTGTAGGAAATCCTCTTTGTTTCTAACTAAAAGGAAAATGTGGGCAATACTGCCTTCTAAACACTGCAGCAAGAAGCTGTTTTTACTGCCTTCCCCACTTTCCTATTGCTCCCCAGTTAAATTTCACATGGATTTCATTTATTGTGCTTGATGGCTTAGCAAGAAATTATTACTGCAAAGGAATTAACTGCATGTCATGTTTGGAAATCTGTTTTGGTTTGTTGCTGCGTTGATCCTAGCTTGCCTCTGAGAAGGCAGCTGATCTCTGCTCCTGTCCTTCACATTGAGGGGGTCTGCTTTCTGCCAACTGCTACATCGCTTCATTCATCTAGGGGAGCAAAATGGAGCCTGGCAGACTATTGGCAGGACATGACTTTCTTGAAAGGGCAACCTGCCCCCACTATTTAATGGGACCACAGCAATTAAAATTTTGTAATAATAAAAAAAGATCACCACAAAAAAGGAGCCAGCAAAAATCGCAGTAAAAGGACTCAGTATGTGATCAGAAGTAATTAAGCTGGTTACTGTGTCCCAGGCCTCAGTACCCACCTAAGAAGTATGTAAGTTTTAGTGTAATGAGGCAGGGAGTAAGATAAGTTTTGAGAAGAACTCATTT
>VWZV01000015.1:0-131049 GCA_013397155.1 Irena cyanogastra
TTCTTCTCCTTCTTCATTTACTCTATTTTCTATAATATTAGTGGCACTGGGTGATTGGTTTGGAGAAGTCACGGGGTAGATGCTACGTGTCAGAAAGTTAGTTATTGGCAGAGAAGTAGAAATAAAGTACGTTTTTAGAGTTTATTGGACAAGATAGCTTTAAAAGACCTTGTAACTGTACATCTTGTTACCTTTTTCGCTGTACTCTTCCCCACTCTAAGCCCAGTGCAGGCAGTGTGGAGAAGTTTTGATAACATAAGAAATAAACAGCAATCTGAAGACCAAAAAAGATCCCATTCATCTCTCAATTCTAGCATAGACCCTTTGCAGGGGGCCTCCACACGCAGGGGGGCCCCAGAGAGAGAGGTCTTTCACAACTTACTGCAGATTTTTTTTTTTTTCCATTTTTATTGGGCAACTTTTTGGAAGTAAGTGGCAACAACCTGTAAAGCCTTCATTATCTAAGCTGTTAAATTTTCTACCAAGTTATTTTTGCTTTTCTGTTTCTATTTTACTACAACACCAAAGCAACTGCTTCCTAACTCTTTTAGAGCCAAAACTCTAGCTTATACCTGTAAGACTGGCAAACATCAGAACTGCGTCTGAAGTTCAGCTTCAGACTCCAAATGACACCCAGCCCAAAAAAGCACTTTATGTGCAACACATACAAATTCAAAAAAACACTGTTAAATCGTGTTTAAAACTGCCACAAGCTAGTTTAGTTACTCTGGTATGCAATCTATTATCTGTTACTTGATCTGTGTTCACATTTTCATTTTTCAAGGCCAGGTTGGATGGGGCTTTGAGCAATGCCCTAGTGGAAGCTGTCTCCACCCATGGCAGAGGGATTGAAATGGGATGATCTTTAAGGTCCCTTCCAACCCAAACCACTCTACCCTTTTATGATTTCATTTCTTCAAAGCTCTCACTATTAAACATATAAAAGAAACCTTAAAATTATTTACAAGGCTCTTGAAGTAGCGATGACAGATTTATTTGGAGTGAGGAATTTTGGAGCAGCCTGCCACAAAATCCCATAAATTCAGGGTGAAGGAATAAATGTACCTGTGTCAGTCTAACTCCCATCCATATGTAGATATATCCCAATATCTAGAGTTTTTGTTCTCCCCCTATACTGCCACCTTTGTTGCCACACACTTTGTTCTGGTATTCACTCCATGAGACTCTCCATAAGCCATATCAAGTATTAGCCTGATGATGAGTAACCCAGTAATACAAGGATTTTTCTGCTGATTTAGTGAACAAATCAATTCGAAAAACATCTGGAGAAACAGTGATGGACACAGGACCATGTCGCCGCAACCAAGGGTAAATTCAAGGAGCAGGATTACTTATATTCCTTTAACAGCAACAGTGTCAATCCACTCACTATACAGCTTCACCCACAGATTTATACCACTAGTTAAAATGACCTGTTGATAACTCAAATCAGTATTATGTCAAGCTTAGTATAGGGTTAGAAAAAATATTTATATTCCCTGTTCACATGTCATTGGTTTTCTCCCATCTCTTAGAAATGTCTGTTTTTTAAAGTGAAAACATAAGTTCAAATCCATAAATTTTTCAGCAAAGAATAAACAAGAATTTGATTCCTTAATCAAAAGCACTGTACAGACACAAAGCAAGCAGGATTTTCAATTTAGTTCATATCAGAACTATAATTCTTCATTTCCTGGCTTCTCTCCCAATAAAATTTCAATTTGGCATTCCATTTAAATGTGTCCTTTCAACTTAGATATGATAAGCTTCAAATTTATGTATTTCAAGTTCAGTAAATATCCAAATATTCTATTAAAGTATCATCATCAATTAACTGATGCCCTTGAAGTATTTTGAGCAAACTTTTCTGGGCAAACAGAACTTAAATTAATTAACACAGAATAAACAAAACAGAAGCCCATGAACAGACAAAAACTCTTGCCTAATACCTTGTACTCCTGGCTGGAATAAGCACCATCTCTAATTTCACCACAGATGCTAGCATATTCTGAACATACAATGAGTCACAGCTGTTTCAGTGACATTGGACCTTGCAGAAAAAGTACTTCTTAAGCCCAGTGGCTGTGAGAAGTTATAAGTGCAAGGAACATCTGCCTCACTGCTAGCTGAACACATACAGAGTTTCATTTTGGTGCAAGGTGATGTGAGCTTGCAATCTGCTTTTGGCTTCACCTGTTTCTCAGGAAATAATCACCCTATTAACATTATGAACTCCCAAAACAGTTGCATGAAACAACAATTAACTTCAAGAAAACACATGCCAGTGCTAAACTTGCTGATTTCAGGATACTACTATGCTGCAGTGGTAAGACTGGTTGAGACTGGAAGAAAGACAGATATGTCTGATCAAAGACAAAGATCATTCTTAGTAGTGGAACTAAATACCAGATAGTACATTCAAACGCCACCTACAATGGTGAAGGGCTTAGGTTTTATAATGAACTAAAAATAATTTTCCATGCAATATCTGGAATGACAACTCTCCAGATCCTTCAAGACTAACTGTGCTTTGCTCATGTTTAGAAAATTCCCCACAACATCGAAACCCAAGTTCTGTCATTCTTAGAGAAAAAGCCATAACACATTTTATTTCACTGAATCTTTAGGTGATAGAATAAAACCAGCATCTTCAAATAAAATAAAAAAAAAATCCACAACACTTTGAATGGTGCAATCAATAGATAGCACTCCAATCTGAGTTCAGCCCCAAAGGTAACTGTAACATCATCAGTAGCATGGGACTTGAGCCCATGTTACTGATGATATCCAAAAGTGAAGAGGCAGCTTAAAATAGAATTGCAGCAAACAGAAAGCAGAGTCCTTATTCAAGCCGGTAGAAAAATAATTCTGGTTATCCTGTTATTTCATGAGGACAGCTGTTGATTTTATTATCAACCTTTACCACAAGGAAGGAGTCAAGTAAATACTCTGAGCAAACTACTTCAGCAACAAGGCTGCACTTAAGACAAGCAGTTTGAGATGATCGCTAATTTTCATAGTACCTAAGGGTTTTCTTCTTAAACACTTGACAACTTCAGTTCTTGAGAAAGCAATCACTACAGGCAATATAATCACCACAGTTCAGGTAAGGCAAGTGGCTAGTGACAACTGGTGAAAAGATGTGCCAGACCTCATTCAAACAGCTTAGCACTGGATGTGAAGCACAGGCAAAAGTTTAGCTGTGAGGACAGCAGAACCCAGCTCTGCTGAAAAGAGAGAGAGGTCTCCAGATATTTTCAACAAGGTCCATTTCCATGTACTATGTCTCACCTAGCAAATGCACTGCCATAATGCTGCAAATATATAATACCAGCCAGCTGCAAGCTCATCAAGCAGCTTGTGTCTTGCAGGAGTCAGCTTTCATAAAGCTAGAGTTTCAGTAATACCCACTTGCTACCAGTACTACCAGTCTTCCTTACAATTAGCTCAGAGACATCACAGATCTGCCTTCTTTCAGTATCCCTAAAATCTAATTAATTTTTCCATCTAGACTAAGAGCTGTCTCCCCCCTCCACCTGAGAAAACTTTATCTATAATATAAAATACTTCCACTGTTATCTAAGGATGAGAGGAATGAAAAGAAGTCCTTCTCCTTGCTCAAAACCTCAAAGCAGAATCATTGTTACTGCAGTAGAGGGATCCAAGTGATATCCCACAGTAGCCTAAAGAGAAGCTCTCCTTCTAGAGAGACTTGAACCAATAAAGGATTAAAATCTAGAGGAGGTTTTTGAAACACTTAAGAATTTGAAAACCATGGAACAGGAGCTGTTGTTTGAGAAGTTGAGATGAGGCATTCCATTCTTTCTTCTTTTTAATTATTATTTTGATAAGTTCACAAGAGGAGAAAAATGTTCATGTAGAACTCAAGCTCACAGCCGAAAGAAGAATCAAGGAAGACAGTATCTCTTTTTAGAATTCAAAAAACAAGAATTTTTTTTAAAAATCCAGCTGATGCTTTCGAAAGAAGAATAAACTTTATTTCAGTTGATAACTGATATAACTCCTTTTCAGCCCAAAGCAACAAAGCCTAATCTTCCCACAAACTGGGCTGTTTTCGCATAACTGGGGGAAGTCTCTTATGTCTCTACAAGCCACTGTGAATTTTACATAATCTATTGAGGTTTAGCATGACAATCTGATTATATTTTTGCAAACATTGCAAGCCTCAAAAATGAATGGAGCACATCTGTAAAGAAGGCACTACAAATTACAGAATATTTTACAACAGTACCCCACAACAAGCACACAGGAAGGCAAAACTGAATGAACTGCAGGTGTCTCATTAGTTCCTAAATTTAGTTCAGCACCACTGTAAATACTCCCTCCCTCTTCAGGCAGGGAACCACACAAAACTGAGGATACTTCTAGTTCTTAAGGAGAAGTAGGTACATGACAGTCCACCTTAACTTTTGAGAAGCAAACAGGAAAAAAGAAAAAACACTGCTGCTTTTCTTTCCTATATCTGATCTCAGTCTTTCAAATAATTGAAGCCAATACTTATGTGAACAATAAAAAACAACTTAAGAGTTTAATAAAAAGAGAAAATCATTTCCCACTTGCAGTGTGACCTCAGCCAACACGTAACACATGGTGGTAATGCTACTAACAAACCAGCCCTGAAAATGGGCCTGAAAACACAAAGAACTATGGCCTACTTTTGTAAATAAGCATCTAATGTTTCCCCATGTCCCAGTTTGACAACTCAATAAGATACTTTTGATCTCAGGACAGTATCAACTGAGAAGCTTCTCTAAAGTATGTCCTATAATCCTAAACAAAACATATGAAGCCAGCCAATATGGATTCTATTTTGCAGGAAGCATAACATTTTCAAATGAATGTGAAATTCGGGGAAAATAAAAAAAGACAAATATGATCAAGTCCTGCAATTCAAACTTAGTAGAAGTTAATCCTAAAACAAACTGACTGTGAACATATACCTATAGACATTCAATCCTAAGGTCTACTCTGCCTAATAATCTTTTGGAGAGGCATAGCTAATTTGTTTCAGCATTTTGTGTTACAACACTCCACTTTCCAAGGCAGGACTTCAGAGACATTACTGACAAGAAGTACTCAAGTCTCAACTAATTAAAGTTTTAATCGTAAAAAAAAAGGCAATTGACAAGTATATTCACATATCTAGAACACAAAGAAGTTAGCCTTGTATCTTACCAATAATAAATTCAGTTATCTCATAATGCTATTTTAATGGCTTGGGTTTTTTTGGGTTTTTTTGGTTGTTTTTTTTTTCTTTTACTGGCAGCTTTATCAGGTAAAATGCTGTTTACAGCTTGGGCATCCCAATTTGAAGACTAATATAGATCTCCCATCTGCAAAAACTGGTGTGAAAGGCTATTCACTTATTGTTGTAAACTACTGCCAGATCCTTCTTCAGCAGAAAATACTGAGACTACCTAGTAGCACTTTTTAGGCTGGGGACAGCTGCAGAATAACTGTTCAGCTAATTTTATGTAACTTGATACAAAGAGTTTTCTGTGATGCACAGCCAAATCTCTTCTTGTAGAAGAATGTCACAAAAACCAAAACAGACATTAAAATAATACCAGTAATTTTAAGAAATGGATAATCTTTAGATAGGCCCACAACTCAGAGAAGCTGCACTGATCTGGGACAATACTCAGCTGCAGCCAGATTAACATATTAAATATTTAATCCAACAAATAGCTAGCAAATCCATCTAGAAGTATATCAAAAGCATGCATTCCTTATGCAAGCAAGTATTAACATAGCCTACCAATTAATTCACATTCAAATTGAACAGGAAAACAACTGAGACACACACACAGAGTAAAAGTACTGTTCTAGGGCTTTTTCCTGAATCAGAACAAGGGTGCACACATGAAATAGGTAAACAGTGAAACCATCTTGCTGCTCATCTCAAAACCAAACAAAAAATGAAAAAAAAAAGTAAGATTCAAACTGTTGTAATGGTGTTTGGTTAATAAAAATTGTCAATTTCTGCACAGTCAGCTACAGAAGTCCTGGACAACGTGTATGAAATTCCTTAATAGCCAAACACTGGAAACTTGACCTAATTCTGCCACTAGCCTGCTGTAACACTCTGGCTACCAAGCTCCCTACATAATTTGACAAGATTATTCCATTACATAGGGGGCAGAAAATCAAGCAATTCAATTCTAACCAAGTGGCTGTGTTAGCACTAGAGCTTTGTAAAGCATTTCCTACATTCTCTATTCTCACATGCAGTGCTGGATCACATGGGTTTCCTAAGCAGACAACTGCTGTTTGTATAGGAAGAGACCTGGTTAGAGGTCCTTAATACTCTGCTTGCCCCATTTGGTGAAAAGAACTGAAAAAGATATACCAAGTAATCTAATAAGCATACACTGAGTATTCAAACAAATGGCTTTTCTTGCCACCCTGGTCACCATATTACTTTTAATAAAGAAAAGCATATGTTCATAGTATCATCAGTGACATCACAGTTCACTACTTTAACTGTGTCCCACATCCACCTCCCTTTGCTTTCCTCTGTTGTCAACATGTGACTTGTACATTTTTATATCATTTCAGACTAAAATCTCACCTTTGCGGAGGACCATACTTTGGGATACAAAGACAATAAATAGTGAGACTTGCAAAGTTTTCATCTCTGACATGAAGAAAGTGACAGACCTTAGAGAAATTTATTTCTTTCATAGCCATAAGNTATTTATTTCTTTCATAGCCATAAGTGAGCTAATACAGAATAAAAGTGGGAACACTACTTCCAACACAAGAGGCTGAGAAAAAAAGTTCAGCTGAAATTAAAGACATAAGGTACATGGACCAAAAACAAAATGAAATCCAGCTTGAATATAACTAGGAAAACACACCTGTGGGAATAGACCATAAAATATAAATGTACTTGGTGAGAACTATTGCTTAAAGATTATTAATAATGGCAAGAATTATATATAATATATACAAGTATTAAATGAGCTGCACTATTATGAAAGCTGAATGATTTGTGTGATAGGTAAGAGGGTCATTTATCTTCAGGGCTGTAACAGTAGTGAAACTTTCCTTTCATGCCCCTTAGAGCACCTCTCTGCCCCAGAGAAGTAATTTTCAACCACTCATGTAGTGTTCCATTTTATTCCTTTTACTGCTTTCCTACTATTAAATGGGATCTTTTCACTTCATCTCCCTCTTCTCCTGGCCCAAAATATACTGTTCTTTCCTTTCTCTTAAAAGATCATCAGCTCAGAGCTGAGATGGGAATTGCTTTGAAAATCATCAAGACACTCAGTAAGACAAAAACAACAAAGGAGAAGAAAATAGAACATTCATGAATGAACTGTAGATGATTATCCAGTGACTCACAGGACGACAATCAGACAAAAAAGCCTAATTCAAACAATTTGAAAGAAAAGGTAGAATCTTTCTAAAGTGTTTGAACTTTATGTCCATATATATTCCTTGGGGGGGGGAAAAAAGTCTTATAGTCAAGTTCTTTACATTGAAATATTATAGAAATTACCTGAAAACTACATCTAAAATAACCTAAGGTATACTTGAACTTATTTTTTTCATTCTTTTTCATACAGCCTCTTAAAGTACATTAAGAATATATTCACCACTTACATGATGTATTTTAGGCTACTCTTTAAAGACTTTTTTATACTTAATAAAACCTGTAAGTCTGAAAGGTACTTGAAATGCAGTGAGATTGAACTATAAAGTGGACTAAAATCTCCACTTTATCATAATATCATTAAGCATTTCTTGCCACACCAAGCAAATTTCCTTTCCTTTTCTAAAGGCATAATTGTAAAATCAGCCCTAAATTCTGGGCGAGCAGCACCCCGTTTCCAAAACTGGAAAATAATCAGACCCTTTGAAATATACAGGATTGAACTTTAAAAAATCTGATGAAAGGTAAATTACTTGTGGTAAAACATGCTTGGCACACATACACAGGAATCCAAATATTAAGAACAAGGAACTAAAAGGGAAACAATGTATTTGACTAGAAGACTCAAGTTTTTTAATTCCCATTTTAAAAAGATTCATACATTCGAAGTACTAATCGATGAGAAGGATTGTTTCAGCAGCTAGTACAGTTCACTGTACAGTTCCAAAAATTTCAAATTCCTAGTGCCATGCCACTGCTGTCACATTGTAATACGAGAGCCAGTCCTAGCTTAAACTTAAGTAAGACATTACCTAAAAGACCATAAAACATCTGAAAACTACAAATGCTAAAGAGGCATGACTGCAGATAAACAAATCATCTACAAATCTTCACATTTTTTAAGATGGCCTCTCTTGCCCAGCCCCAGGTTTTGATTCCATGTAACTGAAATGAAGCCCATCAAAAAGCTTCAATGCTACTTTGAGAAACAAACTAAGAAAGAAAGTTCAGAATAGTGATTTCAAATCTTCCCAGATGCCTCTAACTCTGGGAAATGTGCCTTCCCGCTTCTTTGCTTAAATGCAAATGCCTAAATGCAAATGCTTAAATGCCTGCACTCCCATACAACTCTGGTGCAATTAAAAATAGGAAATCAAGCAATCCCTCTTCATGGTTTTTATGAAGGTAGCATTTAGAGAGACAAATATCAAAAGAAGAAAATCAGCTTCAACAAAATCAAAAGAACAAAATCAGCTTCCATAATGACTTGTTCCAAAATATTGGTTTAGATCACATTTGTTTGAGAATATAAACTATTTCTCTTGTACATTAAAAACTGTATTTATAGAGAGTTACACTGCTTATAAACCCAATGATGACATGAGAAACCATGTCTACTAGGCTGAATTCTGCACTGACATTGAGCTTTGAATATGCTTTAAAATTAAAAACAAAACAAAAAAAAAAAGCCAATGGATCAAAAACGCCCACAAAACAAGACCAATCAAAACAAAACACCAAGAAGGTGCATTAAGAAGTAAAAAAATCATAAGATATACTGAGAAATATGATGGCTTATTCCAGGTTTTTTAGCTGCCAGCCCCACCTCTGTGGGTCAAATCTGTCCCTTGCAATTCATCAGTGACTCCAGAATTACACTAAGATCAAGTTCCATTTCACAGGTCAAATTTTGCATGAAGCCACAATCTGCATATTCAGTAGAACTACTGATAGAACACAGATTCATATTTTGCTGTAAAAATTCTTGTAGGATGGAGAGAGAAAGAAAAGGTAATCTTACAATACCATTTGCTACTCTGCACTTTACAATACCTAAAACAATTTTCTTCCTTTTCAGTTATTGTAAAAGCATTAGAGTCCCTTTTTATCAAAGGCTTCTACTAGAAGTAGAAGCCTTTGCATAAAAGTCTCTAAGGGTTGAAACAAATTCGGTAGCTTTCCTTTTCCAAGGCTACATGAACCCCTATCAAAATCAAGTCCTCCACCTCAGTAAGCTGCCTTATTGTGTGTGTGTATATATATATATATATACACACACACACACTCCTTATTACAGGGTTGCTATCACCCTGTCCAGCAAGCCGCCAGCAGTGTTTGCATCTTTCTAGCTGTGCAATGCTGAGCAAGCCAATTTGAACCTAAAAATCTTGGTAACATCAGAATCAAATGAAGTCCATCTTGTTGCTGGATATTTTCCACGACGATTTCTGTTTTCTCTCCCTCTGTGGTTACAAGCAGCCTCTGTAAAGCAGGACCACATACCCCCTCACTGTCTTTAGCAGGAGAGGGTTGTGGTGTCCAGCTCTACCCATAAAGACAAAACCATTATCTAATTAGATTTATACAGAAAGCCAATAAATACAAAATACCTTCATTTTCCTCATGTAGTCCAATAAAATAGTATTCATCTCTAAGATGAAAACAAGAAGAGTTTTCCCAAGCAAAAAAAAGAGCATTTCTTCAGCATCAAAAATAGGTTAAAAGAGGATATAAAACAATCAAAAAAGAAAATTTAATTGAAACTTCACCTAACAAGACTTCTGTCTCTGTATGAGTTAAGTCTCTCTACAAGAAAATTTTTTTAAAAAAAGGTTCTGATGCAGGCTGTCTCTCTGTTCTTTCAGAAGCCCTGGATTTTAAATTATAGTTATGGACAGGAAGCAAGCAGTAATTCCTCTAGGCTTTGAACAGTCGTTTTTACAATATCTACATAATTTAGATTCCCTTTGGCTATGACTTCAGTTTAAATAGAACACTTCAGAAATGTGACAATAGAGTGCGGTGCTAAACAGCACCATAATAAAAATAAAATAAAATTTATTTCATAATAAATGAACTTGCTTCAGAGAAGGCTTTTTGCCTGCACTGTTAGAAGCTATCCTGTTCCTCAGGCTTGGTGTTTTTCAAGAAATTTTTAAAAGTCAGGTTAAGGTTAAGGTTTCAAAACCAGATCTCCACAGTTTTTCAGAGTGGTATAGAGGAAGTCTTAAACGGATCTGTAACCCTCAAGCCTCATCAAAAAGAGCAACCAAATCCAAAAGGGTGTCTTACTGGCTTGCCTTAACAAAAAGTTTCTGTTCCAAGATCTAAGTTTCAACACTAATGAGAGAATTTGAGTAACCCTATCTCAGCATGCACTTTCCAGTCTCCATTGCACCACCTTTCCTGCGTCCAGTTCTGAATGGCACAATAGGGGCCCAGCTTTAATTCCCACAACAAAAAGAGAGCAGCAAGCGAGTGTAAAATACATTTCCTTGCAGTACTTCCATGGCATCTGGGTAAACAGCATTGGGAATCTATTCCCACTGTTTTGCATAATACCCTACCATTCCATCAATGTATGTTAGGCTAATACAGCTCTGATCTAATGTTTTTGTCTTTCTGAATAACTTCTCTTCATTGTAAAGAACCTCTCTCATTCCTTCATGTATATAACAAGAACAGTTTAACTTTGTTACTAAATAGCTGGCCTACCCTTCCATATGCAGGCAGCAACCACTTTAATCACCTCATCACAGGACTTTTAATTCACATAATTGCAAATTCTATTGCCATTTTACCTTAATTACTTAGGTTATGGTCAACAAAAACTCCAGAACCTGAAGACAAGTTACTAGCAAAATTGAAAACTCCTGTAAGTTAAGCATTTAAATTCTAATACCTAAGCAAATAAGTACTACAAAAAGTGCTTTTTTTCTTTTCATTTTGAGATTTTAACATTGATGAAGCTCAAAGGACATACTAGTTCAATGTGGGATGTTGCCAACGAAGCAGAAGAATCTGCAATCAAAACAGAATTAATCCAGAGCATCAGAAAAACAACTCTCCAAAGCATGCAATGGTACTGTCCCTACTGCATTTCAAAGGCCATCATGCCACTTACTTACAGTCAACAACATCACTCAACTCTTGCCTCTATGAAAGCAAAAGGCAGACAAGCAGAGCACTGGAGTTACTGCCAAATGAACAGGTTATTGACCAGTATTGGCTCTTTCAAATCAGCAAGGTCCTCATGAACCATTTCACAGTGAACTTGATGTCACATAGAGGGGGAAAGAACATTCATCTCACCTCCTCTACCACTGCTTCTAATGATTTAATCTCACACTTGATTACCTCGTGAAATCTGACCTTAAGAACTGCCTGGTGACAGAGGACAGAGAAAGAAGATCTCATTTCAACCAATGGCCACAATTTCTCCCTGGGTTTCTGCTTCTCATTAGCTCACCATCTCTGAAAAGTCAAAATTATTGTACTAGTTTTGCCTGCACAGCTGGCAGGGCAAGGATTCAAGAACAGGTCTGGTGTGTCCCATTATTAAAATTTTGCATATTTATTGCACAAGTCAAGCTTTTTCTGTCTCACCACATTCAATTCTGGAGCTTCCTCGACACTGCTTCAGCCTTCTTGTGAATCCCAACAGGCTGAAACTTGGGGATTTGCTCAAAATGAAGCAGACAGACACAGAGGCAACAGTTAGCTTTGCCAGCAAAAAAAACCTCTGAGTTTTTGACACTGTCCTGTCTGAAGGTGTCAGTCTTCAAAGCAAGAACACCAGGAGAACAAAAAGACCTGAAAGAGCAGATTTACTGCAGCTAAAACCCTGAAAAACAACCAGTAACACCCTTATAACCATTTGTAGGAAAAAAAAACAACAACAACAAAAAAACAGCTACAAGAAATTTGGCACTACTCCACAATTAAATAATTTAAATTTCTTGCTTTACTTACAGTATTATACTCCTACTGTGTTTAATGAATGAAATTTCACAACATCAGTGACTGCCTGTGTTTTAAAACTCAGACAGATGAAATCTTCTTTCTAGTCATCTATTTTGTAGCGTTGATCGGGGGAGTAACACAATAATAACATAACGGTAGCTCTATAGACTCCAAAAACATTCTTTAATAACAGTCTCAGTCATCTGGTATGTGTTTCTTAAGAGCTTTGGGGATTTTTAAAATAGATTTTTTAATAAGCAAAATTGACATTATCAAGGACTTTATGTTTTGCTCTCTTCTGCACAGCAACTCTAATTTTCATTTCTGTTATTTCATTTCATAATTTTCAAGTGTTGCAGAGAGCTGCATTACCAAAAAGCTGAAATAGCAAGCATCATTGTCTGGCATCGGGGACAGGCAGTCACATCCAGATTCCTAAAACCAATACAGCAGATACATTAGGCAACCATATATTTATTTACCCAACAACCTGAAAACAGAGATGAAGTTTCAGTAAGCAAGCCCATTTGAAAACTGTTTTGTGCTTTTGAACTCTCCACTAACAGACACAGAAAGAAACACAAGGCAATTCCTTCTTTAAAATGGAAGTACATACATAAAGTAACAGTGAGAAATTCATCACTTTTGAAAGAAATATCTATGTAATTTACAACATTTCACAAAACATATGAATATTACTCTGATCCAGGTCAGAAAAACTAAACAGAGTAAGAACTCCAGAATCATTTAGGTTAGAAAAGACCCATAAGACCATAAAGTCCAACCATTAACCCAGCACTGCCAAGCCCACCATTAAACCATATCCCTGAGTGCCACATCTACATATCTTTTAAATCCCTCCAGGGATGGTGACTCAACCACTTTTGGTGAATAAATTTTTCCTAATATCTCATCTAAACCACCCCAGCACAACTTGAGACTGTCTCTTCTTGTCCTCACCCTTGTTGTAGGGGAGAAGAGACTGATACCCTCCTTTCAGGTAGTTGTGGAGACCTTACTTACCCTAATGATTCCCTATTTTGAAAGGCTGCCAAGGACAAGACAGAGCATACTATTCTGGGACTGTATACAGTGAAAAAGTATTTTCACATTCACAGAAGTTATAAAAAAAAAAAATCAAACAAAGCTCACTTATTTCACTTGGATTCCTGTTAAGGCTTGGTGATGTTGCATGCAACAGAACTCCTTTTTAAGTTTCCTTTCTATTCAGAGGGGAAAAAAAAAAAAAAATCTACTAGCCCAAAGCAGGTTTTCTTCTAGCCATGTCCACCCTTTCCTCTTCTAGAGACGGATTTTTCTCATGAGGTACTAACTCTTCCAGTGTTGTAAAAAGAATATTACTCTTTTCTTCAAATAGTTGCTCTTCGATAAACAAGCCTGAATTTTGACTTAATTGCTCTGGTTAAATAAATAGATCAAGGTTTCCATTTGCTAATTTCAAGACCAACCTTATCCTAAATGATCAGAGTTAACAAAAAAGTAATGTAAGAATCTGGTAATGATTTTACAAGGAAAGATAATGAATGCACTAAAAACAGCCTGCAGAGCTTGCACTTTTATTACAATTATTTGCACTATCTTAAAACAAAGGAGAAAACCCTATATTTGTCCCTGGCCTGAACTTGGAACAGAGTTCATACCACTGTTGGACAAGTAAGTTTGAAAAGCAACATTTTTCTGTTAGAATACAGTTTCCATTCTACTCAAATTATTTAATCTCACCTTAGCAGAGGCTTAATTAGAGGAATAGAAACAAGAGGTATTTAGGTGCTTTTGGTGACCTAAAAATGTCAAGTACATAATAGTAAAAGCATTCTTAATTATAGCATATATTGCACATTTTCATTACATTTAGAATTATTAGCCTTATCTATCTGCACAAGAAAGACAAGGGGCACAGCTCAGCTGAATGCCACAGGGGCAGGCTGGAGGAAGGAAGGACAGACTTCAATTACACTGGGGCATATATTTGAGCAGAAGTCTTTTCACTGCACCAAGTTTTGCTAGTTTATTACTTAAACTAAAAAAAAATGGCTCTGGAATCAGCAATTCATTCCTATGTGCCAGGGTATTATTCGATCTGTATATGTAGATTTCCAGAGGTGATTTCCCAGCTGTTGTCAAGGCCATTAGAAACCATCTTTCTTCACTACAGTGTAGGTCTACCAGCATAGCAACATTCTTATGAATTCAGACAGCCAAATCACGTGAAGAGCTGATTCCCAAGGCCTGCTATATAATTTCTATTATCTCTTTACAGAGAAAAATTAGCTTTTTGTATCCTAGCTAAACGTGTAACTACTCAGTCTGTTCTCTATTTCTTTTTTAAATGTATCCATCCATTCTTCACATGCAAATCCCACAGACATAATTAGCAAACAACCTTTTAAGGTATCCTGAAGAAAACAAGTCTGCTTGCATATTGAGAGCATGAGTGTAACAACTCAAAGTAAACCATCCCTCTTAATTTTCTGCTGTTATCTAAATGTTGAGAGAGTAATTCCCCCAAGAAGAGATCGGGATACCTCATCTGTGGCTGGGCAACTGCTGCTATTTCTACCTGATAATTTTTAGAATCTCATTTTAATTCTACAAGAGATTGACTTCAGGAGAAAAGAAAAAAAAAAAAGGCAACGACAACAAAAAACCCCACACCTCTGAATGTAAAATACACCAGGCTTCAAAAACAGCATAGCGACTATAAAATTTGTGGCTAATAATTTTTTACTTTACAGTCCAATGAACAGTACAGAAGACATACACACATTTGCACAATCTGAAAACAGGAAACCATGTCTCAATCCTTCCCACAGCCCTCACAAACAGGATGAACAGGACATATTCTTCTCTCCTGTTCACCTACTCTAGCATCACCTTCTTGATCTGAGCTACTCAACTCCATGGAAAGTTGAACACAGCTACGGGAAACAGAGATTGGTGGGAGATAGCCCCATGCAGAGCCCTACCCTTAACACAAATCACTCCCTCGCTCCCCAGTGTATCAGCTCATTTACATGAAGAAGAAGAGGCTGATACAAAGGGGGGTTCAGACAAGGGAACTACTTTATATCCAGAAAGATTTTCCTTAGTGCAAGGGAAATACTACCTGCTGATACACAGCTCAAACCCAAGTGTCCTCTATCAGAAAGAAAAGCACGAAAAGGACTACACATTATTTCAAGCAATGAACAAGCCAAACACGTTTTGTATTCAACATGACCCCAGGCATTTAGATATTTTGCACAGATAAATACTTCAGATAGTTTACATGGGAAAACATTAATGTTAAACGTGTTATTCACGGTAAATGTAGCAGCTCAAATAAGAGAATTTCAGTTAATTGCCAGTTCTTAGGAGAAAGAGACAGGATAACTATTCATGTTAAAGAAATTAACTTCGCCAGTGAAATAATGAAGTTGTTTTAAGAAATAGGGCAATCTGAAAATGCTTTAATAAAATTTAGAGGGTTAAAAATTATATCCCAAATCTGCTCTCAGGCAATTTACAAAAAGATCTTTCAGAAAATTTACTCTAAGCAGCATTTTCCATCAGTGTTTCAGATGTCTCAGCAGAACACAGAATCCCTTACTCCTTGATGCCCTGAGAATTACAACGACTGTAGTTTACCTGAACAGCACCTTGAAGGACACACAAATAAAAATTGAAAAATTCAGACTGGAGTATAGAAGCATTCATAACTTGTAGCACCTGCTAACAGTCTTGACCTTAAGCAGATTATTTTAAGCCATTTATGAACTTGGAGTAAAGAAAAAGAGTCAATTTAGCTTCTTTAGAATGTATAGACTGGCAGCACAGGATGACCCATGTGCTGAGCTAGTGCACTTTTCTGGATCCCAGAAATAGGGAACTGTGGCATTTCCTCACAAGCTGAAGAGAGGAACAGAAACTGCTACGCAATATGCACCATATATTGTTTTCCTGTAGCAGTAATTCTGGCAGTTTGAACGTGCAGTCTGCAATGCCTTCTCAAGTATTTATCGCTGCTTCCCTTGCTTTCTATCCTTCCAGCTACACACAGTTTTGCTTGCACACATACACATATAAATTAAAATATCTGACTAAAAAAGCAACACACTGAGATGCCACATTTATTTTTTCAGGCAACCATTTAGCACATAAAGGGAAAGCAGTGTGCTGCATGCTTACAGAACTCATGGACTAGCTGATCTAGGGCAAATAATCTCAAATCACTTAGCAAGGATAATGATTCTCTCTCAAATGCAATCAGCATGGTGCTTAGAGCGCAAATTTGCTGGGGTGCTTGCCTGCAGAACAAACCTCACCCACTGAAGTATATATCCAAATCAGTATTTCAATTTAAAACAAAGATTTCTCCAAAGAAAATGAGTTCAAAGAATTTCCAAATCACTTTCTTCAGATTTTTAGACTGTTTAACATCAATTTTTCCTCTTCTAAAATCCAGTTACTATGAAAATTCGACTTATATTTGTTTATTTCTATGAAGAAGTAGGAGATGAAGAAATAAAACATGATATCTAGAGATCTTCTGTGTTTTAACTCACTACATCCTGCTTCTTTGCTGAAAAAGCAATGCTTTGTGCAATGGAGCAGACAGGAACAACATTACAGTCTAAAGACCAGCAGATCTAGAGCAGCTTTTTGGGGCCACAAATTAGAAAGTACAATACACCAGAATGGAGAAATTGTAAGGTTAGTTTGACTTGCTCATTATACTAAGGATAGTACAAAAGAGAATATAAAAGCTACTCAGTCCCACATCTGTCCTGTGCAAAACACTTCTATATCAAATTTTGAGACTACCAGCTCAAACATTGCTCAAAGGAAACTAATTAACCCTCCCTCACCCATTCCTGGGGAGTCTGTTCCAGTGTCCAATTACCCCTAGAGTGAAGAACCTTTTCGTGATATCCAGCCGAAACCTCTCCTGACACAACTTCAAGCCATTCCCTCTGGTCCTGTCACTGATCACCACAGAGAAGATTTCAGTGCCTATCCCTCCGCTTCCCTCACAAGGGAAGTATGGAATTGTAGTTTGTGATGAGGTCTCCCCTCAGTCTCCTCCAGGCTGAACAGACCAAGTGACCTCAGCCACTCCTCACATGGCTTCCTCTCAAGGCCCTTTACCATCTTCGTGGCCCTACTTTGGACACTTTCTAATGGCTTCATGTCTTCTTTATATTGTGGCACCCCAAACTGCCACCAGCACTCGAGGTGAGGCCGCCCCAGTGCAGAGCGGAGTGGGACAATCCCCTCCCTTGCCCAGCTGGCAATACTGTGCCTGATGCCCTCCAGGACACAGTTGCACTCGTGGCTGCCAGGGCATAGCTGACTCACATTCAACTTTCGATCAACCAGGACTCCCAGGGCCCTTTGCACAGTGCTGCTCTCCAGCCTCTCATTCCCCAGTCTGTCCATACAACCAGGCTTGCCCCATCCCAGATGGGGAATCTGGCACCTGCCCTCATTAAACTTTGTACAGAGGATAAGCAAGATGGAGACATCCTCCCGTTAACGCTAAGCCTACAAAATAATAAAACTAGAACCAAAACTAATAAATCACTAAAAAGATATAATTACTTTTTTAGAATCCTTAGCAAAATAAATAAATATTTTGACACTGTTATCACTAGTCAGTGTCTCCTGCCTGACCATGGCATTTTTCACCTGGTGTAGCTGCTGACCTTCAAGAAAACAGCAACGATTGTTAATATCAACATAGTTGTGTCAAGCCTGCTGTTCAATACTCCAACTGAACAAAATACTGCTGGCAATCCAGGTATTGATCTTTCGCTTTAATCCTTCACTACTGTTTCTCTGTGTGGAATACTTTAGGTAGATGCAGTTTTCCATTCCAAGTATTTTTTTTCTTCATGTGAAGACCTTTTTGTCTGTGTACACAAACATCAGCGCATTTTATTTATTGGCTTTTCCTTGCATATTCTTTCGCATCATAAGCTACATGCTAATAATTAAAGAGTTGCTTATTTAGGAGTAATCAAGTTTTATATATAATATCTACTTATTCATGGCAAGATTAGAGTATGAATTTGGCCTTCCACAGAATATTCCCAAATTAAAATACATCAAATTAGACAGCAGAATCAAAAATAAGTACAGTTGAAGAGACCTAAATCTACAAAATGATTCCTGAGAGTAGCTGCCAAATTTTCTGTATTGCCAGTAACTAATGCTTCTGTCTTAGACAGCTCAGACAAAATATAGAAAGGGGCTTTTATGAAACAAAATCAAAACAACCCACCCAAAAACTGGAGGAGAAGGTAAGTAATAGACATGCAGCAGCATTTCTTCACTCATTAAACACAAACATAATTCCTCATAAGAACTGTTGACAGGAAATTGCTTTGTTTTTCCTGGAGCTTCTTCTGCAACATACATCTCATCTATGGAGGCTGCAGCCTGTTAGGAGAGCTTCCTAGCTTCCTTCCTAGCCATCCATGGCTACACACTACCTGTTATTTCCCAAATTAGATCAATTTATGACTCTGATCCATGTTTTTGCGAGGAGTTGAAAAGGTTTTGTAACCAATTCATTATTTTTACTGGTGTTTACATGACAACAGTTTTGTATCATGATATTTCTAATGGTCAGCTGCAGTTTGATTACAGGGCCTTGGAGAGGAGGCTGGAACTAGACTTAACATATGGTCCGACCAGTATGGTTAATACATGTGAAGTCTGTTTAATATCACAAGATGGCGGGTTATATAGACATTGAAATAGTTTACAGTAACAGGTGTCTTCTGATTGGTATACCAGGTGAAAGGAATGCAAACATTTCTCTTGTTAAGGTGGCTCCCGTACTAATCATGCAATTGTCTTATCTATAATTAAAACACACCTTAATAAGAATTTCTGGCTACATCACAAGGCCTAGCTGCCTCTCACACAGGCCTGAGTCCAAGGCCTACTTCCCAGATAGCTCAAAATCCCTACAGTCAGCTAAAAACAAAAATTTATTTTCTGGATTATTTTTCCAAAAAGAACTGATCAAGGTAAGAAAACCCATTCTCCAACACAGGCAGAAGAGGAAAAGCTTGTCTATGTAATCTTAGAAAAACAGGTCAACAGGTCAACCTTCATATAACTAAGACCCTGCTATTCTATAGCTTCTTGAGGCAAACAGCACCAGGATCCAGAGCAAAAGTGGGTCTTTCAAAGATGTGGAGGAGGGCTGGTGCACCAGAGGCCTCCCATCTGCCCAGCCCACCTTCAACCCAGCCCCACCACAGGGAAACCTCAGGAGACATGCTCCAACCTCAAAGCAAAGTTTTGCCTTTCTATCAGAGAGCAAAAAGGCCAAGCATTGCCTGTTTGGATTGATCTTAGTCCAAAGACCTTCTTTGGATAACATTCATGAAATTTCAAATTGTAGAACTAATAGAATAAGATGGATAAGCCTAATTTTACATCTATCTTTATATTTTTGGGTTGGGGAACCACAGGGGGAAATAAAAAAAAAAAAAGAAAACTGGAAAAAACCCACCCTCTTTTTCTGCAGGACTTGCCTTCTGGTCATGAGCAAAGTATAGTTCTAGTCTTCCTCTGTAATTCTCACCCAGCCTTTATGGAAGTAAAACAAACTAGGACAACACAGTACAAGCAGAACACAATTGTATTTATACTGCAGGAAATTCCAGCTCCTTGAATTTTGTGGCAAATACAAGCAGAATTTTAACACAATGCTGTAATTTGTTTTGAAATAGCAATAGCTTTAAATTTTTGAACAACTATTCTTTTTTGAAAATTAAATTTAGGAGTCCACTAAATTTGAGGTCTATCAGCTTTACAGTTATTAGTAAAAAGCGCAGGTTTAATTCCATGCCCTGTATTTAAACTGAGGGAAACTCTAGAGCTCACTGTCAATAAGTCAACACAAGCCATACAAATTCTAGCAGCAACGTCACTATCAAGCACACAATTACATACAACCCATTGGCATTCTATAAGCAGCAAGAAAAACTACAGTAGTTTTGCAGCTGTAAGCCCAATAAACCCTCAGTTTCAAATATTAAGAAATGCTCTATCTAAAGGCGAAACTTGGCTGACATTGTAAAATAAGCTACTGATTTTGCTGGTTTACTGGAAAATCATCAGGCTCAAAAGCTTAAATGAGTGTTGAATTAGGAGCAGACAGTTAAAATTTTTTTAGGATGTACAGTATTTCTTATTGCATGGTGAACAGTAAGTGAGTATTAAAGTAATTCAATCTCTTGAACAACTAGGCTCTTCAGTAGATGGAAAAAGCAATCACAGTTTGTTAACTGAACCATTTTAATGTTTTTCATCCTTACAACATCCTAACATACATAAAATATTTCCCACATAAAGTAAATAATAACTTACATTAATAACGTGGCCCTTAATTACTTCATTATATTTGTTACTAGTCTTTCTGCCTGGATTAACAGTTAGGGTTAATTATAACATACAAGAGTAGGAGTCACAAAATATGCCAGATTTAGTGGCTTCTTGAAAATGCAACATAATATTGATATGCCTGGTAATACTGAAATTATGTAGCCTCCAAAATATGGATCACATGAGAGACAAGAAAAAACATCTCTATAAAATGAGAAATTATTACTGCTAATGCAGGAAAGGTGTTGGGATGAAAATGAAAAAACTGGACAAAATGGAAAGAAAAAAAGCTAAAGGGAAAAATAAAACTAAGAGGCAGATGGAGAACTGGGGTTTTCATACATGACTGGAAGAAAGAACTATGTCTCCCTCAAGAAACGGAAAGAAAATTAAGAGCTTAAAAGAATGAAACTGAAAGAAACAAACAGACCTGACTAAACCAAACTACCTTAGAATCAAAATGAGACAACCAGACTAAAAGAAAAGCTGAAACGTATTATCCCTGCAACAATTAGACATGAATGAAGCCCAAGAAAAGTTTTAAATTATTTATGTACCAAGGTACAAAAATCCATTTTGGAGTGTTTAGGAAACACTCAACCCTGGCATCAGTCCAATGCTGCATATACTGCCAAATGCTTTCCACATAGAAAGCACATTCCCTCTGGAGCTCTTCAGGCACCTTGGACACAGCGGTCTGGAATGGTGACACTTCATAAGCATCTCTTCCTCATTTAATCAAAGCAACACTACACACGGCAAACCACATTTCCAGCTCTCATTTAGAGAGATCAGGAAGAAATTGAGAGGCAACAATATACAATACCTGCCATAATTCCAATTTTTTTTTTTTTAAGACCAGCCTAAATTCATGCTACAATGAAGAAATAATTACACCAGTCACTGCTCTAAAGCTCTGAATATCAGATTGTGGAGGCAATGCTATTACAAGAGAAAGCAGGTGCCCTGCTACCAGTGAGGCAAAAAAGATACAGCACATGATGTAGAATTTGAAAAAGCATCCTTTGAGACATAATTGCACATATATTCCAATTCCACCTGCAGCAAGATAAGAATCCAGAAAAAGGATTTCGATATTTTCTTTCATATTCACCACCTTTCAATCTGCTGTTTTCTCTAGGCCCATTTTTTCCCTGACCCTTACTGATCCTCTTGCCCTATGTTTTACATTAACCAGCACTACTCCATTCATGTTCCAAGAAAACAAAATATTTTCTAAGTATCCTGTAGTCATGAATGCTGTTAGAGCATGATTTAGCAGTATATTCAATACACATTTGCTGAAGGAGCACTTCCATCAACTGCTGCTACTGTGCCAGAAAATGTCTTTGTAGAATCCTATAAAAAGCATGGAAGAGGGGTGATTATTAGCCTTCAGTTCCTAGAAAACAAACCTATTCTGTTGTTTGGCTCTCAGTCAGTTGCAGCAGCAAAGCAGAAGTATACACAGTAAAACTGAGTCTATTATTAATAAGCAAGAACAAAGAGAACAAAGTGACTTCAAGACCTGAAATGGCTCAAACTGCTGACTTCCTGAGGTTTCTAGGGGATAAAACAAGACTTACTAAAGAACAGTGAATAACATTCCAGTTCTGTGGTAATCCTTAATTAATCCACAACCTCTCTCCCTGCAGAAACAAGTATCTGAAATAATGCTTTCATTAATATTGTTGTAACCATCATAATTATGCATTTTTAAGGCAGCTCTGTTCTATTTCACACTTGTTTCTTTTCCTGAAGGATGTTACACTACCTTGCCACTGGAAGATTGCATTGAAAGACCTTTTTTCAAGCTAATGAGATCAAAAAGTAGTATTTTCAATGCTTTAGAATATGCTTTCTCCTCAAAAACACAAAAAACAAAAAAAACCCACCAAACAAACAAGAAACCAAAAGCAAACAAACAAACAAAAAAAAAAAAGATCCAAACCTACAACCAAAAAAAATCCACAAAGAACACAAGTGAACTTATCCCTAACAAGCCTAAAAACCTATCCTGAAAATCTATAATTATTCCACCAAAATGTTCCTAACCTATCCAGCCAAAGATACAAGATTCCTAGCTCAACACAAAACCTCATCTTTTTAATAATTTCAATACTCATGTTCTTCTTGACTTATTTTGATTAACATGTCTCTCATTTATCCTCAAAACACTTGATGTAACAAAGCACATTGAATTTTATCTGAGTGTATATTTTCCATCACTGTAAATATATTTAGTGCATACCTTATTTTCCCTTTTCCACTGCTTTATTATTCGGTCTTGTCCTTGAAAAAATAACCTCATTCTATTATTTTATCAGTTTTATGACATCTGAAAATAAGTGTTTTAATTATGTGAAAAACTGTCTTTCATTCACTTAGCTCTCTAATTTTAACATGTTTTGTACTGTTTTGACCTTTTTCCCACTGAAGAGAATATTTAATATAATTAGTTTGCATGCAGTGTGTGCACATCTCACTCATCTACAACGTCAATGCAACACATATCAATGTTGAGTTTAAATTTGAGTTCTCATCTCAAATGTCTTACACTAAGGGCATAACCTTAAAAACTTTTAGTTCACAGCACTCTCAACGAAGTCAAAGTGAAGAGCATCTAGGAATAGTTTGGGGAGCCTTATAACTTACATGCTTCTCAGTTATTCTAAACTACATCAATGGTAGATAAATAGGAATTGCACACAAAGTGTAAGCTGATGCATTGCTGACATTAAGCTATTAAATAAAAAGAAACATAAATTCTTTGGCATAAAATTTAACTAATAAAGCAGAGTGAACTGTACTACAAAACTTTCATCTTAAATAAGAATGCAAGCAAACAAAGCTGCAATTTGATATACATCTCAACCACAAAATCTAATGTCACCAACAAGGACAAAAATTACAAGACAGCCACGTGATACAGTAATTGGTATCAACAGGAAGGAATGTTATTTTTGGCACCACACACTAATCTAAGTAGAGATCATAGTAAAGTCAATGGGCTATACTTGCTGAAGTTTATTCTTATTAAGCTCTGTAATTTGAAAGAATTTCACTAGCATTCACTATTTATCTTAAAATTTCCAAAGAAAAAAGATATATTGACACCGATTGCAAGATAAAGTTGCCTAAATTATGCCTCTGAGAGCTTTGCTTAAACACAAACATCTGCTCAATAGAAAGTTAAACAGAACTAAACATAGAAAACTCTACATTTGCTTACTTTATATTAACTTTAAGTTACAATATAACAGACCCCTTTGCCTACCAAAACAGTCAGCATTATGGAATTCCAAAAACATATTCAATCTTTAAAGAAGAAATAAAAATTGCATTTTTTATTTCTTAAGATAAGACCTATGTGAAGTACAAATGACAGTTTTTGAATGAAGCAATGTTGAGATAATACAGAAAAATTTATTTTCTTTATACCTATGCGCTTTTGAATCTTACTTCACCTACCAGGTCTCAGAATATCAAGGTTTTACCAACAATGAAGTTTCTAAATATTGTTCTGAGCCAGCTTTTAGAGACATCCTAACCAACACAGTAATAAAATCTCAAATTGATTATTGAATTCAAAGGATGTGTCATTGTCTTCATTCACTGGGAACCTGAAGGAATTTAAGGAAGCTTATTGAGGTATCTACATGGCTAGCTAGTGCTTGACAAGTAATATCCCATTTAAAGACTTCTCACTGAGACCTTTTTCTTTTCTATTTTTAATTAATGGAGGAATCAGAGGCAGAAGTTGTCACCATGATGGCAAATTATTTAGAACTGTTGCAAAAGTAGTTGAGAGAAGAATCTTGACCCTTCTTCTAGCTTCTAATCAATGTGCATTGATGCACACACATGAACAGTGAAGTGGCCGTCATGCTGCTCACTTTATACACTACTATGTTGAAGAGCTTGGGAATTGTTAAGAAGCACCTCACCTTAATCTCTCTCTAAAAGCACAAGTGTGTTACACGTCAAAAGAGCTAATCAGAATTTAGGCTCTCTTACAACCTGGTGTTCTGGAGAACACGAAATACCTCATTAAGGTGGTCTGGCAAACCCTAGCCAGAAACCAAGGTCTCCATGGCTCCTGAAAGGTGGCCCGGCCTAAGGGCAGCTCTACCTACTGCCTTCAGATCTCATATTCCAAGAAACAGGCAAAAAGAGCCACCCAAAACAAAAAGCAAATAAACAAACAAACACACCCAAAACACTAGGTATGCATACATATGCATACATACACATAATTTTCAAAGAAAAATAAAATTCTACCAATTTTTTTTTGTTTGTTACTATTTAACTGAAAGTACTGCATTTACTCCAGCTTTATGGAACATCTCACTCTAAATTTCTGCTCCTTCCCCCATTTGTAAATGTTTGATTACTTACTGAACTTGAAAATGTTCCTGTTTCAGAGAGGAAGAAGAAAATAAGAAAAAGCTTTGCCTGTAATTTGTCTTTTTCTTGTCTTATTAATGCAAGGGACTGAATCAAAATGGAAACACCTGACTCTGAACATTTTTAAAGTTTAATTTATTTTAAACCATTGCCAAAAAGTAACATTTTTCCCTTGACATTATTCTCCAATTCATACTTAGGTATGCCTTTTATAATTCTGAAAGGAATAACAGCCAGCAATACATCAAAATGAACACTGCAGTTTCACATACTCCATTTTCCCATTTTACAAGCCACAACACTATTACTTAATAGGCAAGAGCTGTCCTCCTTCAACAGTTTTCTAACCACTTTGGACCAGAAAATATATATTCTTGTATGAACATTTGAGTATTTACAGCTTTGGAACTCCTGCAAGACTGGAAAGAAAAGAGAAGGAGCCAGCAACATCTAAGAGCAATACTTCATTGAGGAGATATTTCAGTTCCATGTTTCATTGGTTGTTCCAAAAAATTTAGAAATTCTCCTTGGGGACAACTTAAAGCAATAAACAAAAATCACATACAAGACTCAATACCATGCCTTTTTTCTTTTAGCTACACAATTCTAAAAGTCACTTCTGACTTTAACAGTGTATGTTCCTTACTTTAAATAGGAAAAGTCTTAATATATCTGAAAAGTGGACAGTGATATTTTATTTTTCCCATAAAAAAATGGAAAGAGGTATAGAAAGTCTAATTTAGAGATCTTAAGCTGAAATCAGCAAGATTCCATCATTTTAGTGAAAGAGTATTCTGACCTTGATGTGAAGTTTCAGTGTAAATCTTCAGGGCTGCCCTAGAAGACAGCAGTCACAATTTAGGTAGGTCTAGCACATGAAAAAAAACCTATCATTTGTTTCAAGGATGAGAACTCCTTTCTGACAAGAAGAACAGACATAGAAATAGCAACATTAAAGTGTTGGAACGCAGAATTCAGCGCAAAACTTCCTTCTCTTTAGTGATCTTTTCCATAAAGCAGAGAGACAGAAGAGGCACATGAAGCAATCAATCAGTTAGAGCAGGGCCACCCCCAATCCTCATTCATGATAACCAGAGAGAGATGAAGATCATGGAAGCACAGTTCCTGTCTCCTTAACCAGGATTTCTAGCATGCAGAAGCACACTTCTGTTGATTAGGGTTCTTAACCTGTAATGTTTACATACAAATCATGCTGTTTCTTTCGTAGGAGCAAGGCCATGCTTTCAGGTTATGTTTCCCTACATAGTGAGCAGGGAACAATGTTTTAAAATGTGCATCCACAAATACTTGCCTTAAGAATACAGCTGAGCATTGAAATGATCCTCATAAAGACACTTTCAATTTTGAGCTTTACAGTCAAAAATTGTCACCTTCTAAAAGGAAGGTGGTAAATAGGGCATACAATTAAAAAATAACTGAGTATGCAATTAAGAAATCAAGTAACAAAATAATTGTAGTTTTTCCTCCTTAATTTATCTACTTCATATAAATTAAATCATGTACTCAAAACCTCTTTTGAAAAACAATTAAAAGAACATTCTCTCATTCAACAAAAAAGCACATTTAAAATACTGTAGAATGGAGCTGAAAACATTCAAATTAGGTTCCACATATGCAAAAAAGGATTTGGATTCCTTGTTATTCTTCACGTGGCAGCTAAAGACACATCTTGGAAGAGTTATTTCCAGTTCCTTTCAAGTTTCGGAAGAGGACAAAATCATTAGCAGGTCAGACATTTATCCAGCTTATTTCCACCACCAAGCAGAAACAAAGTGGAAATGCTTCCCTACAAACTGAATTAAGTCTGAATTAAATTCTGAAATGTGAAAGCAGTGACATAGAAGCTAAAAGCATAGGCAGTTCACAGATTAGACAAAAAAAATATTTGTGTCAGCTATGAAACTGGGGCATGGGGGAGCACAGATTCAAAAATCAGACTCTCCATGAATAAAATGAAATTTTAAAGGCAAACAACACACTCCTGTCAATGATATATTGATCGTGGTCTCATGTCACTTTAAGGGTTCGTTCAACTTGATTGAACACGAAAATAATGTATCACTAAATAAAAAACAACAGAACAATGAATAAGGTATGAAAGTTCCTCCTACTCTTTTGTTTGCAATTTTATCAGGGGCAGGAAGGGGCAGGCACAAGGGAACATGACCACTGCTTCACACAGTAAAAAGACCTGTTCCCAACAGAGTCATTCAGAACATTTCAGGTATCAATCTACCTCAAAATGGATTCACACCAGCATGTGACCCCTTGTAATGAAACAGTAGTCAGACTACACCTACCAATACAGAGAGAAATACAATACACCAGTGGAACAGAATGGCCTACCTGCACATCATTTAGAGTTACTATATGGAATCTTTCTGAATTTTAGTATTAGATCAATGCATGTAACAGTCTAAAGTAAGCAAGCAGGTTGGTAGCTACCTGTGTAATCAGAACAAGGAAATTTTTTCAGGTGAAATACAAAGCTTTTCTGTCTGTCTTCAACAAACACATTTTAACTCATGTCAGAGTAGACAGGGCAGAACACTGAGTCTTCCCTGACAGGGAAGGAACAGAAAATCTGAACTCAGTGTCTTTTTCAGAACCAGAGAATTCCAGGTTGCAAAGGACTCCAAGGATCATTAGATCCAACCTGTCCAGCTGAATTTTAAAAGCGTCCAGATTTGGAGAATCCATAATTTCTTTGGTGAGATTATTCCAACTAATTGATCTCATTGTGAAAATTCTCCTCTTGCGCCTAGTAGCAATCTACCCAGGAGTAACTTGTACCTATTAGTTTTCTTCTTTTCCACGTGACTCCTTGTAAAAATAGACATCTCCATCCTCTCTGCAGCCACATACTGGAATGTGGTGACAGTCTCCACTAAGCACACCACTAAAACCTGTCCCTAAGCACCACATTTACAATCTTCTAAATGCCTCTAGGGATGATGGCTCCACCTTTTTCCTGAACAGCCTATTCCAATGCTGGACAGCCCTCCAAGTGAAAAAATTTTCCCTAATATCCCATCTAAACCTTCTGTGGCACAACTTGAGGCCTTTTCTCTTATCCTACCACTTCTCACATGCAATTTTCTCCAATATAGATTACTGAGCATTTAAAAAAATATTTTAGTGGCAATGTATGTAAAAACATCCTTTTCCCTTCAATTCACATCTTTCTAAATAGGCTGAACACCTAAGTCTTAATAGTGACTGTTTAAGTGTTAATTATTTTTATGCCACAGGAACTGTCTTTTTGTCCTAGTTTCTCAGCAGAGTTCTCAACCATAAAATTATTTCAAAACATTCATTTTATAACTTAGAGAATAGATGTGCTATTTTCCCCACATGTAAGTTAACTGAAAATGAAATAAGTGAAGCACAATTTGTTCCAACCAGCACCAGAAAAAGCTTAAGATCCCACCTTTTCAACACAATCGTACTGTGATCACTGGTGACCACAGAAAGATTCCAAGAAAAAAAATTGCAAGCACCAGTACCTTAAAACCATTTTTAAACTTGAAGATTGGTCTTTAAAGTGTTCAGGGGGATTTGCAGGATCAATGTTGGCACCATGGATCAGAAAAGAATGATGGGTAGAAACAAATACGAAACTCAGGGAACACAGAAGTACATATACCTGACCAAAGCTGCTGTGCTCATTAAAGAGAAGTGCAGTGGAATTAAAGAGTATTCTAACCAATAATTTGGCTTCAGGTAGATGCCATGTGTCCAGCATTCTAGACATCAGTACTAACTCCTTAAAATCCATATAAAACTTCTTAAATAGAAGAAAAGTAGTGTCAATACATACAAAAAAGGGAAGAACACATCCAGAAAAACCTATACTATCCTAATGCTTCTTCCCATCTTATTGTCTCTCTTCAACTATTTTATTTTCTTATAAAGAAAATTACATTTCCTTGTTGCTGCACTTATCCCAAAGAATTCATCAGCTTATCAATTGCCTTTGCTCAAGATGGCCATACATGGTATTAAAACCATGTTCAGCAAAGTGGAAGCTATTTAAGCTTTGATAAAACCCAGACCAAGTAACACTGATTAGTCACCAGACTATCGATCAGAAACTCCTTCTCAAACACAGAAAAACTCATCAGTAAAAATGGATGATACACTCTATTTCTGTAAAATGCCAAACAGGTTAACTATTGGAATATTGAGACACAAGACAAATGATGGACTTTGGACCTGGCTAGCATAAGAGATTTGACAACAGGATGCCTTGGCAAGAGCAAACAAAACTTTGAGGATTATATCAAGATTGCAAGAAGATTCAACCAGGCTGAATGACCAGAAAAAGAAAATTACATTAAACTTCTGCAAGCAAGAGATGTTTAAAATGTATAAGTTTGTTTATGTGATTTTTAACTCAATCATTGTAATAACACTTTACTAGCCTTCCTAAAATACTATATAAGCATTTGTACTTCACAATAAATTTGGATTCTTTGACCATCACACTGAATCCCCATCTCTCTCTCTCTCCATTGTTGATATTTGACCTCACTGAATCCCATTATTATTATTATCTGATAATAATCCTCAAAATGTCCCGTTACAGTTTAAATGTTTATTTAAGCTTTCTATGTATCTAGGACATATCCATAAAAATCAAAGACTGTGTCAGCTAAAAGCAGTTCCACCAACTGCTTTTGAAATGGTGGTGTGTTCCTGACTATTCAGATTTTTATTTATTTTATTATTTTCTCCTTCTACTTCAACTGTGCAGCACATCAACAAACCTACATCATTCAAGTAACTCCTGCAAAAAAGCCGTACTGCTGCATTCCATGATCTCTACTCCAGTGCAATCAAACCACATGTGGTGGGTAGGACATAGGAGCTTGTCACTCACATGCCATGCTGCACTGGTATCCGCAATGTACTTAACAGAAATAGAATTAATTGCAATTCTCTAAAGAGCTGATCCATTAGCACATGAGTCTAAGACTGTGAGAAAAAAGGAGACATCAGGGCTAATGCTCAGGCATATCTTCTCTCATGGGAATACTTCAGAATGTTTTCATATCAGGAAGGCTTTTATATCCTTCTGAAACAGTACATAGATATCCTTTTTTGTTTCAGGAGCTTTTGTGTTCCACTTTTGTTCTAGTCTTATAAATATTGCTCTAAAGAAAAGGTCAATGGCAAAAGTCTACAGATACATTCAATAACAGGCAGACATTTCAAACAGTGAGGGGAGCCAAAGTCTAAGAACTTAAATAAGCCTAAAAGCCAGATGCATGTAATTAAAAAAAACCAGAACAACAAACCAGCACACATACAAAAAGACCGACCAAAATCCACACAAAATAAAGACACACTACCGAAAAACCCCACTAAGATGTTAACACTAAATAAAAAATTTAGCTAAAAAATAGAAAAAAACAACCACAAGACCATATAACCAAACTCTCCCAAACCAAGCAATCGTTTTAATGTAAAATCTCCCATTGTCTCCTTCTTTCTACAAAGGAAAATAGAACATGTATGATTTCAGCTAGAGATGGTTTTCCCCATCTTTAACTTCTTCTGAACTTCTATTAGTTAGCTAGAAAAATGCTCTAAGTATGCCAGTTTTGATTAATCTAAATAACAAATTTGGTGTCAAAAAATATTTAACTTACCCTAAAAAGTTAAAGTTTGGTTAATATCCTGGCCAATCCTTGCTTGTGGCTAGTATTACTAAACTTCTACAAGCAGACATATAATAGCAGATTTCAAATCATTCCAATTAGGAATTCCACTGTGGTGGACTAATGGGTGGAAATTTATAAATTTATAAAAACAAAATAATAGGAAGGAGTTAACAGGTTTTGTAGAAGTCACACATCACAAACTCGGCAGAGTAATCAGAAGCACTGGTGTAACATTAATTAACTTCAATTTATAAAATTTACAAGTTCATTGGCTAATTGCTTGGAAAAACTACATTGCAAAAGCATAAAAGGCAAATATGTTCTATTGCCCAGTTACAACAATGTGTATAGCAAGGGCATAACTTGCTATCCCCACCAAGTTCAAATATTAAATGGAATTCAGTGCTGATAAGGGCAAACTGTACACATTTGTCAAAGCACAGCCACTTTTATAACACTAGACTTAAAATTAGCTCTCACCACTCAGCAAATAAGTTCTGGTGGCACTGTGGAGAATTCAGCTCAGTTCTCAGGGCTGGTCAGAAAAAGAATGGGAACAGTAAATAGCTCTCAGTGGAGATACTGAATGAGATGGGACCATTTTGCCCTTAACAGTCAATAGCTCCTGACATCCCAAACATGAGGGTAGGATAGCACTACAGCCTCTCTTATAAGCCAAAGGTATTCAGCTTCTTCAGGGAAAAATGAAAATCTCATCTCAGAGCGAGAGATGGGTAAAAAACATGGCCTTTTTCTTCTTGGCATAACCAGATGCCTGAAGCATGGCTGCTCTTCACTGCTGATCTCCTCTGTTTCATGATATCCCCATGCTGGGGCCAAGACAACTCAGAGGTAACCCTTCATCCCCACAGCACACGGACCATGGCACCTGTGTTACAGCTATGCCTTCAAGAGGAGTAAAACAGCCCCTCCTTGAGGCACCTTCCAGCAGACACATGTCAACCTCTCTCAGGAAAGGATATGGACAGGACAAAATAAACCTTTATGCTTCACTTCCTGAAGGGGCAGAGGGTATGGCAGGCTGGACTCCCTGCCCCTTGAGATTAGCCTGCTCTCAGACCTGGGAGCCACTGCAGTGCAAACACTAGAGCTAGTTAGGATCGCTAATGCAACTTAAAGAGCGGCACCCTGAAATGCACGTATATGTATATGCATATGTATACGTATATGTATATGCAGAGCTCCTCTGTCCCTTGTGCTAAACACAACCTGCACTAAGGAGTATATGGTGGGGAAAGCAGCCTAACCTGAAGATCTTTAATGGTCAATTGGGTTCCACCCACGAGTTCCTAGGGCTGGCTTCTATCAATCACTTTGCAGCTGCAAGATGTCTCTAGCTGTACACAGATTCCTTTGACTTCCCTTCCTCGCTCATCAGCTGGCTCATGAAAGTCTAAAACGAGGTTAATCAGCAGCCCTTGGCTTCAAAACCCTGCTTTAGGCCAAGAATAAAAGTGAGTTTTGCCTGCACTGAATTACTTCAGTAGAGTGTTTTTCCTTGGGATTAGTTAACATTAATGTAAGATGTTGATTTGGCTGGTAACCTAAAACTATTATGTGAGGAGATTGCTGCTGCCATCTTCTGACAGCTTCCCTTATAAACAAAATTTAAAGCAACTTAAACCGATTTTAAGAGTCTAAAGTGAGACAAACTGGTGCAATAGAAAAGCCCAGCATGCACTGGTAGTTTATTTAGTTATTATTTTGCACTGGGCGGTTTGTTCATTTGCACTGAGTAGTTTGTATTTACTTGCACTGAGAGGTTTGTGTCACATGATTTACCCCTGCACTCTCCCCCCTCGGGTCCCTGGTGTTGGTTTCTTCCCCAGGTCAATTCCTCCCTTGACCCCTTCCATCAGGTGCTCCTTACCTCCGCCTCCTCCCCCTGGGTTTCAAACCTCTTCCCTCGTGGCCATCCCTCTCTTCTCCTGGAGCTTCTGCATTAAACTTTGGTCCCGAGTAGAAAGAGCGCCTCTCGTCTTTTGCTTTTGTCCTTGTCCAGGTTATCGCCGAGGTCCTGAGCTAGCCAAAGGGACACCCCAAAAGGTGATATTTATCACACGCTGGGATGCATCCAGCCTGGCAGCCAGACTACGCTACCCATACAACACAATAATGAGACATGAATAATACTTCCTTATCAGGCACAGATAACTTTCGGTGAAGGAAGAGTTTAGCAACAGTATCCCCACAAACCAGTTTACTGCCTTAAATAGAAGAAATCTGACGAAAGCCGTAAGTTTTTTGAGGTTTATTTTCCTAAAAAAGTCTGGGAGCTTCTTCCTTTGATTACTCTGCAATAAAGAAATGTAGGTATACTACTGTCAAGATCAATCTCTAACTCTTTGACGACATATTTTCTTAGCATAACATCCCAGTTTAGATTAACATAATCAAAAGGGCCAGTCATGTGCTTGGTTTGATATGGTTTTGTTGTCCTAAAAGGTCCTTCACTGGAAGGAAGCATTGTGAAGCAAAAAGGTTTCAGAGGCTGAGAAGCTCTTCCAGCTACAGTCAATATCAGCTTCAAAACACAAACCACAACCTTTCCATTATTCCCTTCAGTGCAGATTCATGGACTGCAGCAGCAGCCATCTCTTAATGCAGCATGTAAATACACTGGTATTACTAGCCTTCCTCCATCCCTAGGTTTCTTTCATGTGTTAAAAGCTAATATTTAATGAGATAAATACCAAGTGTTTCACTTGCCATCTACTCAGTTATAGACTACTACACCACAGGACTTGTGCACAGCATTCCAAAGCCTTTCTTCTTGCCAGTATAGCTACCAGGTCTTCTCTAACCCAAACCAGATAGCCATTAGAGTCCTCTCTAAAAACCAGTTTTCATTTCAAGAACTGCCACCCAAGTCCCCCAAAACAGCACAGTATGGAAAGCTAATCAAGTCCTGATCTTGTAAATTTATCTTAAATAGTGAATATATACTCATTCCCAAGACTCTCTGCAGTCATGTAAGAAGCTGTTCAACAAAAACATCTGACAGGCCCCACACTCTGAGAAACACCACAGAGCAGCACCAAATCCAGTAAGAGCCACTGAACTGAGACAGAACCACATGGAGATGCTCAATACCTTTTGTTAAATACAGTTATCTAGACAATTATCTAGTGCAAATGAGACTAATACTTGATTACCATCAATTATGTAATTGTAACACATACCATTCTATCTATTACACAATTATAATACAGCAATTGCTTCAGGGATAGCAGAGAACATAACTTTTTTTTTAATTAAGCTGAGCTAATTCTATTAGATAACACAAGTTCAGGGATTTGCTCAGATTGAAAGTTTACATTTATCACCCGAGAGCTTACAAATGCAGGTCAAGGATCACAGGACCCTATGATATTAACCACTGACAGATACAGAACACAGATGATAAACAAGAAACACACCGCAGACATAAGCCTACATGAGAGCCAGTGAATATTAAATAAAAGAATATTATCATTGTGAATTTCTGGCAGGCATTGTAGCAAAGATTATTTGTAAAGGCAGAACTTTGGGTAAGATAATGAGATTACATTTTTTATTTAGTGTTTTGTTTGGTACTTCCTTGCTGGTTTGACAGATCTATTAACGTATTTGTTGTATGCTGGACACAACTCAGAATCAGAATTTTAAAGAAAACCTCAGGAAAGAACAAGAGTACTGGAGACTGGGAAAAATCTTCACAGTAAGAACAAAAAGTTTACAAAAGGAAGGACGCAACAATCTGATGCATAGGAAAGAGTGATGGTCAGAAAAAAATACAAAAACTGAGGAAAATTGGTTTTGCAAGAGGTCGAATGGATACAACCGAATGTCTTCTTCACCAAGAACAGGAGAAGGATATTTCAGTAAATGAAAACACAAAATTATCCCAGTCTAGACTTCCAGGTAATACAGAGCAGGAAAGAGTTGTCTATCTTAAAAAGAATCTGTAAAATACAAAGATAGCCAGAACACAAATACCTTAGAAACACATTCCTGTTGAAAGCAATGCTAAAAATTGTATGAGCAGCAGGAAGAGAAGTAATGTTTGCTTCAGCCATCAAAAGCAATGGGAGAAAGCATTTGACAGAAAAGATTAAGCAGCTATTTGAGTCCCACCAAAATTGAATTCATGGCTAAATGCACAGGAAAAGTTCTCTGAAAGGCAACATGAAAGTGCCGTTTGGACAAACAGGTATTTGTCGCAGCACACTCCACAACATAGTCCATATTTAAGACAGTCATGACACATAATAATCTAAAGTAACATCATACCACATCAGAAGGCTTCAGGCTGTCTGTCCAGACAGAGGACCACCATGCACCACATATGGCTGCAAGCCTCTGCTAGCATCTGTGTCTCTCCTTCTCAAGCTCAACCCTTTATACCCCTTATAGTTCATGCGCTACACCTCTGTGCTCTTCATTACAGTTTATGCTCTTCACCTGTTTTCCCCAGCTGAGGCCCATCGGGGATGAGGCTGGATCACAGCCCCATTCCCAAGCATCACACACCGGGTACCTACAATCACAAACCGGGCACCCACAGGTATTGAGGCAGATCTAGATGCAACTTAATACTGAAGACTATTCAGTTTAAAGTTACATTTTTCTCATATATGCTTTGACTCTAGGTACAGAGCAGCATTAATCTCTCAAAAGAATAAAATCATTGGAAGAAGTTGAGAATGTCTGTTGCTTCCAACACCAGCTCACCCTCTGACTGTGGCTCCTTTTTCCCTTAGTCAGCCTCACGAACAAGAGATGCTTCTTAGCTCTCATTTAGAAGTGTTTATTCAGTGATTAGTAAAAGACTGTTCTGTAGAGTGCAAGGAATAGCACCAGGACCAGGGAGGATTCTGAGATGGAAATGCAATGGAGGACACTGTAAACAAAGCAATACTTCCGATATAAAATTGAGTAGTGGGCACAGCTGGGGAAGCAGGCAGGTCAAGGACAGGCAGACACAAAAGAGGAAGGAGTAAAGCCTGCTTACACCATGAAAAAACTAAAGGAAAGGAAGGCATGGAACAAGTTAAGCAAGAGATGAAGGCAGACACAGAGGAAAACCAGGAGAGAGAATGGATTGTCTAAGTGAAAACACATTACAAGAAAGGTCTGACTCCAACAGCTGTGGAAGGGAAGACAGGGCTATACCGTGTGCAGAATGAGTCAGTCATATCTGGAGGAGGGAAGGAGAAGCAGAAAGAAAATGGAGGGAATCAGAAGGCAAAAGGGCAGTAGGACTTGCCAGGATCCTGTTAATAAGGGAAATGAGAGATGTAAAGTCTTTCAGTACATAATAAAAATAGAAGCAATTGATCATTATCATTCCTCAATGGTTATAAATTACATTTTCAAGTACTGTTGGAAAGCAGACTGCAGCAACAGTCAGCACACAGACCTTCGTGATCCTGCACAGACCCCTGGGAACAAAATCCCAGTGTCACCCCAAGGAGAGGTGGCCTTCTGCTGTCACAGGGCTTTGCATTGGCATTATGTACATCGTGCTCAGCAGGGTTCTAAGGCTAGAGTTTACAGCATTCATCTAGCACAGAGTTCTCTGCACAGCATTCTCCCAATCCGAAATGGCTAAAACCATCATAAAACCTTGACCAAAAAAACCTATTTCAATTAAGGCATGCAAAAATATAAGCATTCTGTGCTAGTTTTATCATTAAAGCCACCATGGAATTGAGGGGTTTTTTTAAGAGGCGCTGTTAAGAGCTTCTTCTCTGTCTAATAAACCAATCAGCGAGTAGTTTTAAATATTGATACTTTGTTAAACTACTAGAAAGCTAAACACACTTCCATAAACACTTATGTTAAAAATGAAAAATTTGGGGAATTTTCCTTTTTCTTCTGACCTAAGAAAAAGTAACAAGGCTAGCCCAACCCCTGCCTTGGCTGGGCTCTGCTGTGGGGCCAAGCCCCATTGGCTGCCAGGCAGGGGGAGGGGAGGCCATCCACCCTTGGCTACAACTAAGGCTTAGCTTGGCTGCTGAGATCTTAGCTGCTCCTTCACCCCTAGCCCACCTGCAGCTCTGGCTGCAAACTATTGAGCCTGGCCGGAGCCACACGACTGTGTGTAAGACCTAGGAAACATATTAACTCTTCTAGTACACAAACCAGACTTAGAAACCTTCAATCTTTTCTCAGGTGAGAGAAAAGGACAGAGTGAGAACAAGTAGAAGAACAACATAAAAACACTAAAGTCAGTGAAGAAAAAGTTAAGTCCCAAATAAGAAAGACTTAAAGACATGCCTCAATTCTAAATTAAAATCCTCTTATAAAGCTGGAAAAAATGTAATTAATAAATCTGACTTGGTTTTCCTTGAAATTTATTAAAAAATATGAAGGATGAAACATTCAAATTATAAATATGAACAAAAGTATCTATGCTAAAGCAGATATTGAAGTAGCCGTGATCCTATAAGAAGCTTGAACAGAGAGGAGTGATAAAGACCCTTTGTCACAGGGAGAGAAGAAGAAAACCTCTCTTCCCAGAGATAAAGATGATCTCAGAGATAAATAAAAATAACCTTTACTCTTAAACAGCTCATCATTCAAATAACATCCCATAAGTTAACATAGCCCATAAACACAGCTATAAAAATAGCTGTAAAAAATAGGAGAAACTTGATAATTGCAAGATTTCCAGACAGCTGCTATTCATGAAAATTAAAAGCCATGAAAAAACCTGTTTTCTTATAGAGAAGTGAACATAATTTGACAAGAGGGACTCCTCTCCCTAAGTAAACTAAAAAAAGACTATTCTAAAAGTAATAAACTAACTAAATTATTTCTATACACTGTTAATAAGAAAAAAAGTTATAGGGGAAAAAGAGAAGTATTCTAAAAATTTTATTCTAATTATTATTCTTTTAATTTCTATTAATAAAGTTTTCTTTATACCCTTCTCAAGTTTTGAGCCTGCTTTGCTGTGAGGGCTTATCCTGGAGAGGACAGACCAAGAGCTGGCCACACAGCCACACTGCAGACAACCAACATCAAGTATCAAGAGGTAAGAAGCCGACACTGATGACATCCAGGCAGCTCATGGAAAGAAGCAAAGGACTCTGAGACCAATTGGGAGTGACCATGCAGATCGGGATGGTGTAACAACCTGTGATTGGCCAGAAAACTTCTAAGCTTCTAGAACATTCCATGAGAGAATATATATACATATATGTGTGTGTGTGTGTGTGTCAGTCCCACTTTTCCCACTTTTGGGACTTCAGAAGCAGCCTTTTTATGTTTTGCTTTGCACCCTCATTTGTGCCTTTTTTTTTTTTTAATAAATACCTTCAGTTTGGCACTTCAGCTGTACCTGTCCCTTCCTTGTTGCCTGCGCCACACGACCACACCATCATCAAGCTCCCAGAACCAGTTTCCCCATGTGACCCACAGATCTCTTGGGGTGTTGTTGCCAGCCTGTCTCTGTCCATTCCGCTGCTAGCCAGCAGCGATGGTCAGATGCACACCACAACACTTCGCCTTGCTCCTAATCCTATGTCACAGAAGAACATGAGTAAGTATATTCTGATAAGTGCAGTAGTGTTTAGCCAGCACTAAACCCACCACATTAATTACTGCATTAATGTGGCATTCTGTTTTCGGGTTTATTTAATTGTTCTATTTTTTATTAAGGCATTTCTATGTTAATTAGTTATAAAATGGTTTGCCCCTGTGTACCCCCTGCCCTTCCCAGAGTGGATCCTTCCCTGAGCCCCTTTGTCCAAGTTTTCCCGCCGTTTCACCTGCCTGTCAGACATGTCAATCACCCTTCTCCCCACCACTTCACCTGTCAATCTTCCCTCTGTCTTTGTCTGCCACCTCAGCCCTGCCCTGATCCTTCAGGAAATTTCTGTATCAATCACCAGAGCTTTCCCAAGTGATTTGTCCATTAGACCCTCTTTCCAACCCTAAGTTCTCCCATTTGCCCTTTGCCACCTCTCATCCCTCCCCCGAAATATCCCTATTGGTCACCCCAGGTTCTATCCCCCAGGCAATCACCCCCTTTATAACTGCATCTTGGGCGTGGCTCGAGGTCACTTGCTGCTGTCCCTTTGGAAGGAAAGAAGAATAAAAATCCTCTGAACATTACAGCCGGGACTGACCCTTCCTTTGCTCTTGCCTCTGACTGCACGCAAACAGAAGCGCTGCCTCAGCAAGCAAAACCACGCACCTGGCTGTTTCTCTCTGCCGCACGCTGGACCCCAGCCCGCTGGTCCCAGCCGCTCCGCAGCTGACCGGGAAAACACCGCGTGGGTGCGTGGGCGCGAGAGAAACACAGCACATTAAGAAAAAAATCTCAAATTAGCAAACCAAAACCACTACACATTCAAAACTGCCTTCACAGCATAACATCAAGGGGAGCAAAATGGGTTCTTTAAAAAAAGACCAAACATAACTAAGGAACTTCAAATATATATAAGATCTCTCACTGACCTGAATGCATAATTACAGTAACAGGAAAATACCTAACACTAAGGCAGATTCAAAGCCCACATGGCAACATCTCATCTCTCAACACAACCAAATACATTTGAGTTCCTCACTAAACACTGACTAATATTTACATATTTCTAGATAGTTATAAATTTACATGCATATGTATATTGTTATATATCAAATATTCCAACAGTCAGAGGACAACTCAAATCCCAGTTAACTGTAGGCAGAAGCACAGACAACACTGGGGCTGTGAACATTCAAACACAGTGGGATTTCTGAACCATGATAAGGCTTTCAGAAAAACCTGTACCACAGTTTTGTAATTTTTTTACTTTCTTCTCCATTTAGCACACTTCCTACTGCAAATCAAAATCTTACCACTACAGCAACAACATACTTCACTGAAACTTAACTGGCATATTCACTTACCTGATCCTCAGCTTGCAGGCTGTGCTCATAGCTAATATCATATATGTAGTTTATAGCCAGAGAAAAACCACATTGAGCAATGACATTCAAACCTGAAGCTATGCTACATTGTGCAGCAGCACTTATTCAGCTGCTCAGTCTTTAAATTGACACAGAACAGCTCTAGAAAATTAAAATCACCGCTGAAAAATGGTTTACAATAAGTACATCCTTAGCCAGAAGAGACACTTTTATTTCAAGATGCCCCAGAGAGATCCCTGGCTTACAGAATGCTAAATCACGCACACAAACACACACACACACACACACACACACACACACAGAGAGAAACTTCATATTCTAACAGATCAGAAAAGACTCTGCAGCTTCAATATATAAAAAGCAATCTCATTCTGTAAGAATACTTTAAAAATATCATATTGAAGAGAAAAATACTAAAACTCTACAGCAATGAAATGGTGAAAATACATTGCGTATGCCTGCCTGATACAGGTAAGATTCTATGCTACATTCACACATTTTTATGGCAGAACTCACATACAACTATGCCATGAAAATCCAAATAACATTTTCATAGCTGCATTACAATGTAATTCACATCTGAAATTCAGGAGTATTCTTTATTATTTCTACCTCACATGTGGTCCTCTGATTTATGAGTCAATCTGAAAACTTACTTTCAGGCTGGTTTTGCCAACTGTTAATAACACATTACAGTTGCAATAAATGCTGTTACAACGTAATTTATGTTAAGCTTCCACATACATTACAGGAAAGCTTGTCTTTCTTGACAGCATAACCATTCAGATGTGCTCCTTAAACTCCTCTACAAAATCTCAAGCCCAACAATGCACTTGATTTAACAAAATTTAATTCATTACAAAAGGAGTCTCAAAACATTCACCATGTTTTACATAATTCTCTCTGGCATTAGGTGTATTATAGCACTCGAATTTACATCTGTGTAGTTAAGTCCATGGATTGGCTCTGGCCAACATAAATCCCTTGGTTTTAGGGGGGGTCACGAAACAAGCATATGGATTTACTACAGTAAAAATGTGCCATTCAAGTTTGCTACCACAACATTGTTTACATTACAGGAAAAAAAAGTGGACATGTTTATATTTTTGTGAAATATTACTTCTAATGCAAGATGCTTTCAGCTTTCATAGCAGCTTTTAATTTTCAATACTGTCATCTGTAAACTAAACTTTCTTTCTTTCTACATGATAATTTTTAAAAATCAATACATCACAAAAATCTTAAAAGGCAACTTTTCCTACACAAAAGCAGAATGAGTTTATTGAGCTGGTGCACAGACGAACTGACCTCACAGACTGGAATGGTTACCTTCACAGGATCATTAAATCACAAGCTAAAAATCACAAGATTTACAATGGACATTAATGATTCTCCTAGAGAATCCACTACAGACCATCGATCAATAACCCATTTTTAAAAAAATTCTGAAATACGTATTAAAAAATAAGGAGCAATGTCAACATGTTTACTCAATAGAACATAATGGGCCCTCTGGAACTATTACTGAGATGCAAAATCATAATTGTACTTCTTCGTGTATCTTTTTTGTAGCTAGATTGCAAAGTAATTTACAAATCTCCTTAAAGTATCAACACTACTATTCGGGAATATTAGTGTATGGGGAAATGAACCATAGATGCATTAGGTAGCTTCTTTCTTTACATTACTAGCAATTACTCCAAATTCACACATATATGGCAAATAACAGTTTAGGCTGAAATCCAGCCCTGAATTGGCATAAGTATTAAGAAACTGAAAAAGGCCAAAGCTATATGTTTATTCCTTTAGTGAAAAGAAAAGCACAAAATTATTCTGAAGAACCTATGAACAGGAAAAAAAGGAAATGAAACAGCATGACAAAAATATGCTCTTTTCTCTTGTAGGGGTGCTTTCCTCAAGAAAACTGTTGCTATAAATTCTGATATGCAATTAAAACAAAAATTAGTACACAATACTGCAATCCTCAAAGAAATCCAAAATTTCTAATCAAAAGTCCCCTCCTATGATAATGAAAAAGGTACATAAATATCTAATACTTATTATACACATTAGCAACTGATGCTGAGTAATCATTCTCCCAGTATCCTGTAGAGGCCAGTGGGCCAACAGGGAAAGAATCTACAACACTCCCCTAGAGGCAGAATCCTTCAGGAGACAGCCCCGCTCTTAGGGTGAGAAAAAGGTGTCTCCCAGCACACCTTGCTTTGACATGCAGATTCAATGTATCCCATTAGCCCTAGTGTTCTGCCCTGCCCCTCAAGATCCCTATATAAACCCCTGCTTTCCCTGCCTGAGTGGTTCTTTTGCCACTGGACCCTTTGGGGAAGAAGTTCAAAAAGGGCTCTCCTTAGAACCCCACACGAAGATCCTGTCTCTCCTTCTGCATCACCCAGATCCCAAAAGAGCTGAAATCACTGGGCATGAACACAGACATGGTGCCCCTGCGGTGTCTTTTTCAAGATCCTTCTTCAGGAAGGTCGTGGCACTCTCAACTGTGGGGGTTCTGGGAGGCACTCCCTGGGTTGGGATCCATGGGAGGCTTCCCTCGGGGGTTGCTGTTCCTCGTTTGCCCCCTTCCCTTTGTTCTTGTGTCCCTCGGCCACTCCCTCCCTCTCCCCCACCGGTCCTTGGCTTTGTGCTGCCCCGATGCCATGGGTCAGCCCTTGCCTCTCAGGACAGAAGCAGCTAGATGGGACTTGGTGTGGCCGACTGGCTTGTGACCTTGAACACCTTACCACGCGGCAGAATAAAACATCTGTGGATACCGTGCAAAAGCTCTTTCTGATTCCCTGCCCTGAACTTTATTAATAGGTAGTCTAGGTGCAACATCAACAACGCCGGCTGCAACAGTATCCCATTCATTTTCTGGAAGAAAGTACCTCCGAGGTCTGACTTGGGTAGAAACTAAGTATATAATCCACTTGCCAGATACTTTAATTGGGTCACAAAGTTGCCAAGTTCCACAAGAAATATTTTGGACTGGGACCCATAAGAATTGGTTCAAGATTAGCACAATGCCAAACTTTTCTCCGGAAGCCCTGTCATGCACTAGGTTTCCCAGCCTAGTCACTCTGCTGACCACAGCATTATGGAGCCCCTTTACAAACTCTGCCTTCAAAAGCAACTTACACTGAGTGTGTTCATGGGATGCAAAGGCACATCTGCCCCTTCTGGGAAGTGGACCCAAAGCCCACACACACACAAACTCAGGGTCTGAGGACTTAACACACAAAGGTATTAACAAAATATGCTTCCCACAGGGGATCGTATCTCAGTTGGTCAGGCTGCCACCTACCCATCTGCTCTATAATTGCCTCTTCTTAGCAGAACGGAGCAAGAAAATACACTTTAAATGCTAATGGGTTAAGATGAAGACAGGGATGTTGCTTGCCAATAACCATCACAGGCAAAACAAGTTCAACCCAGGGACAATGAATTTAAGTTTATGACAATTAAAATAGAGATGCACAATATGAAACAAAGACAAGAACGAAAACAGCTTCTTCCAATCCCCTTCTTTCCAAGGTACAGCTTCACACCCTTTCATTCTCAACTACTTAACCTCCTTGTCCACATCTCTTAAGTGGCACAAGTGAGATAGGGAATATGGTTATAGTCAGTCTATAACAGTTCCTCTCTGCCTCTCCTTCCTTCTCATACTTTCTCCCTGCTCCAGCATGGAGTCCCTCCCACAGCGTGCAGATATCAAAGATCTGCTCCAGTGTGGGTCCTCTCCATGGGCTACAGCTCCTTTCAAAATAATCAGCTCCAACATGGACAGGCCATGGGCTTCAGATTATTCAGAGAATACCTGCGTGCCCCTGCATGATCTCCTCCACCTAGAGCAGATCCTCTCCTTCTCTGACTTTAGTGTTTGCAGAGCTATTTCTCACACTTCCCTTTCCTAAATAAATCTTGCTATAACAAATAGCAAAAATAGATTCCTAATACGTTTCCTAAATACATCTTCCCAATACATGCTGCAACTTGGCTATCTACAACCAATGCAATATGGAAGGGAAAAAAACAACAAAAGAACCACCTTACCTGCCCACACCACACAAAACCACATCAAAGTCTACAAAGGAAAAAAGTTTCACTAACACCAGAAATGCTGAGTTGTGTCTCAGTTCAAAATAACTAACTACACTGCTAGACCAAAGAAAATAAATGTCCTTAGGATACCTAATGCTTTATTATCCTGCATCTAAATATGAAAAAGTGGAAGAATCAATCATATTTTCTCCCTACATTGAAAATTTATTCCCACACTACTGAAGATTTACAACACAGGTAAGTTGGGAGGCATTCTTTGCAATTTCATAGGGAAGCTTATTCTTATATAAGTAGCATAATTTATGACCATCTGAACTAAAATGAGAATCTGCCATTAAACTATAGATATTTGTATATACAGACATGCACATTCTCCTGAGAGCAGTTAACGGATACTAACATATCAGTCTTTGCCTCATGTCAGCAACTTCCAGAGTTAAATGTTCAACATTCTGATAATCTTCCAAAACATGGAAGTTACTTTTTTTCTATGTCAAGCCATAAGCCAAGTCAGATTTCAACAACAAAAATAGGAACATGTCTTCATTAGTGCTGTTTGGGACATATCTTTCACACACTGCATTAGCAGCCTACTGAAACCTTTACTAATTCAAGCAAAGAGCAGAAAAGTGGCAACCATGCATACTGAGATGCTTAATACATTTCATCAAAAGACTATTTTTTGTTTTTATACTGGCAAACTAGCTCTCCAAATTTAAATTATAATTTCATATGTCAATGTCTTGGTTTGAAAAGACAGGTGTCCGCTAAGAAAAGCAGGAGCCTCCCCTGAAATGGAAAATGTAAACCCTCTCCCTTCAAATTGTTATAGTTTCTAAATTAAGGGGCTCTCAAGCAAAGACAAGGGAGCAGGAATAACAGTTCTTTATTAGAAAAGAAAAAATAAAATAAAATAACACAATAATACAACAGAGTCAGAACTGTGACAGAGCAACACTGACAGAGTCAGAATACGACCTGACACCCTGTTAGTAGCAGTCCAATTGAAATGGCGGCTGCAGTCCCCCTGGAGTGACAGATGTAGTTCTGTTGAAGCAGTGATCCTGTAAGAAGGGTATAGTTTTCCTCTGGAAATCCAATGGGAAAGGGCTGCTTCTCTAAGAATCCAGTGCAGAAGGCTGCCCTGGCGTCCCAAAATCTCAGATTATATCCATGAAGGAATGCTTGGCTCCTGCCCCTGGGCAGAGCATCTCCCAATGGGATGATGTAATTTTATCAGTCAAGCACCATTAACAGAAGATATCTCCCCAGGGGGAGGATTGGTTTGTGGAAGAGACAAAGAAAATTGCCTAATTAACAGAAGATAACTGTCACGCTTCTAACAGATGGCAAATAGAATGCACACTTATCTTTCAATCCAGGACAGTCAACAATCTGCTTTAGATGGGAAACCTATTCATTTCTAGGAAGATACAAGAAGAAAAAAAAAATACAGGGTATACTCCCTCCTGTCCTCACAGCATGCAAAATGCTTTGGTTTTACCTAGTATGCCTATAAATTACATTACATACTTTTGAAACATGCTTATGACATTTAAGAGAGATTTGTCAAAGAAGCTATCCTTCATAATACCCAACAGATAAAGCCTCTTAAAGTGACTGTTTTACAAATTCCTGGGATATAAGCTGACTGGGAAGCGCCACAGCATTTAGTTTGATCCATCACAAAACACTGTGCTTTAATCACTCAGTGGTCTCTATACTGAGTCTGGTACCTTGTGACATTTTAAAACTAAGCATCTGCTATATCTAACCACACTTGGGGCTGTGATCAGATTAATTTGTCTGGCTTCCATTTCCAAGTTGTTTTCTTATTGTGATCTTCCTAATTAAAGAAAGTACCTGATAAAATCACCGTTTGAAAACACTGACATTAATCATGTCGCTAGTCTTTTTATAAGCTAAAATTTGTCAAATCTCCTGGTTCCTTCCTTAACTTCTGCAAATTTTGAAAACGTGTTTAAACAAAGAAATCAGAATAAGATGTGGTTTTCTAGCACTGACCTGGATGTAGAGTGAAATTCACCCACTTATTTAACTGGTTTCATCAAACTGCAGCATTTCAAAGGGAATTCCCTTTTATTTCCTGTAACCCTAAATCATTTCAGCAACAAGCCATTAATTTGTGTCTCACTCTCCAAGTTTCTTAAAATGCAGCTTTGAATTTCAAAAGCCTAAGAGGACCTAGAAGCTGATTTCCACAAAACTCACCCACTCCTTTCTTCACTGTTGCAAAGTTGATCAAAACATTCCCTTAAACTGTTTCCCAAAATGCCAAGGCTCGCATGACAATAGGACACTTGGAAGAAAATGGAGTAGAAGAGAGTAGTTTCAAATTTAAAGCCCTTTACTAAAAATTTCTGACTTTTTCTACTAAAAAGTCACACAGCAGAATGATAATGCATAAAGGTGTGACAAAGGCATGGGCATGAGTTTGCTGCTACCTACATTCAACTTGTCAAACCATTTATGACCAGGCGAATGCAGCTGGATGAAACTCAAGCCAGAGAACCCCTTACATCCTACTGTCTCCTTTTGTTTGCAAACATACAGAAATCTCACAGGTTCCTGAACAGTGCTTTGAAAGCAAACAACGCTTTAAAAATGTACCATACGTGCACATTTATCACTATATTAAGATAAGCCACTATATCACATTGAAAAATCTTTCCAATAAAATACACAGTCTGCCCAGCAGTGCAATCATTTCCCTCCAACTGCTGGTCCATACAGTACAAAAATATACTGGAAGTCAATTATAAAGTACTTACTGCTAACAGGCAAGCATCTCAAGCTGCACACTATCCCCAATTCTTTGCAGTCCAGTGCTATTTTCAGGCAATTATGGGAGCATGTCCATATAGATATTCCATATGTCCATATACATATTCCATATGTCCATATGGAAGCATGTATCAGACAGAAAGGGTATGAAAAAGGGCAATTCCACACTTAGTGATTGTTCATTCCAGAAGATACATGGCCTCAACTGCTAATAAAGCCAATGATAGACAAGGGCACTCAGCAGCTCGTGCAAGGCTTTCCACCGCATGTCAGGGTCAGAGCCTATTTGAACAGGCTCTTCATATTAGGCATACCTCTTTTAGAACAAAGAAGGAGAAAATACCATTCTTTATAACAGATTTAGTTACAAAATCAAATGAAAAAACTCTAGTCAGGGTCTGAAATCGCATCTTCAACATTGCCACAATGCCTCATTTAGCCGTGAGATTTTGTTTTCATTATTCCAATGGATTTGGCAGAGTAATTCTGCATTTAGACCTGTGTTTGTTACGAGCAGACCCTGGGTATAGAGTATTTATGATTCAGCTAAAGGATGTTGATATCATGAAGAAGAGCCAGTGTTACAGACAGCAAACAATGGATTTTTTTAATTTCCACTCTTATAACAATAGCGATTTATATTTTTTGTCCCTAAAAGCACAATACCAATATAGCTATCATTAAAAAGGATTACTCAAATTCTTACATTAGACTAGCACATCCAGAAAAGCAGTAGGAAAATTAATTACCTTATTTTTAATTAGAAAACGCAGATTTTCTTTCAGTCAGCATATCCCTCAGTTCTGCATGCAAAGAGGCAAGAGATTAATAAAAACAACCTTTTGTCTTCACACATTAAATGCTTCTCAAAAAGGTGAATTAGTTATAATGGTCAGAAAAGAAAATCATTATCAATCAAAACAAGATACTCAAGTGGCTGACTATGTCAGATGCCAAATAACTTCCCGGAAGATTTCTTCTACTCTACACCCAGGGAGAATTGGTGACTGCAGCACACACTCAACACTGTTTTCTCAGCTTTTCTCACATGGAAGCAGAAACAGGCACTTTAACATGGAACACCTTTTGCTCCCATCATTTCAGGAGGTAAAAACTAATCCATTTTAAAACAGAAAAACATTCACTACTACACTTACATTAGAACATGCTAATCTGAATTTAAAATCTCAGAAGTGCGGTTGTACACAGGGCCTTAGATAAAAGGGGTTGGAGTGAAGCAACACACGGTCGAACCAATATGATTACCACATGCATTGTCCGTTTATTATCACAAGATGGCTGGTTATAAAGAGACCAAGATAGTTTACAGTAACAAGTGTTTTCTGATTGGCATACAAGGTGAAAAAGAATGCAAACATTTCTACTGTTAAGGCAGCTATGGTACTAATAATGCAATTGTTCTATCTAAAGTTAAAGTACACCTTAATTAGAAATTTCTTGCTGCACCACAAGGCCTAACAACCTTCACACAGGCCTGAATTCAAAGCCTACCACGCAAGATATCTCAAAGATCACTCCACAACCCAATCATGCCCAAGGTCCCTGAGGAATTATGTTACACAGAAGATTAAAAAAAATGAGGCCTAAATATTTACAGCCACTTTGCTATTACTATTTTGCTACACTTTTTAGAAGAGCTTAACCAGTGGGAATAACATCTTTTTGTTTATAGACGCATGCAGGCATGTAAACAAACTTTTGAAAACGGGGAACGTTTCACAACTTACGGTCATTGACTGGGTCAAAAAACTTTGAAAAGTAATTCTTCCATAAACAGATGATTTTTAATATTGCATTATTCTTTTTTTAAAAACACAATTGTAGGTGTACAAGTAGATAAATAAACCTATTATAAAAATACATGGATATAAATCACACAGACAAATGTGATCTCTTTAGAGATCACTTCTTAAAAGAGGAAGAAATATTTTTAAACAATATGTATTCTTTTGCATTTTTGAGGGGGCACATGAAATCCTGTACCTCCAGAAAGCATCCAGCCTGGAATTGCTCTAGGGAGCTGGAAGAACAGCTGTATCTTAAGGTCATGTTATTCTACAGCTGCCTCTGAGGAACTCTTGTATTTCCCTAAGCTAGCCACCACTAAAATCATTATATTGAGCAGAAGGATGCCTTGTTTCAGTAAATAAATATAATAAACATTCTCTTTTTCTCTTCATAATTTCAATTAAGATGTTTCAATAGGCAACATGTGAAAAACCAGAATACCCTTGTCCCCAAAAGTGGGAGGTTTACACTGTAAGTGTAAAGCACTGGGACTTAGAATAAATATGTTCAGTAATAACCTGAGGGGGTTTCTTAGAAAAGGAATTGAAGTTCCTGTATCTTTTCAGACCTACTAGTGCAAGGACAACACAGAAAATAATGTAATATAAATTGATGCACATCCATCAACTGAAAACTTAAAGTTATCAGATCCAAGTACGTAGCTTTAGAGTACAAGTACAGGATGCTGCTAAGACTAAATTCTATCCCCCAGAACCCTGCGGGCACCAGAAGGAAGGAATCACATTCACACTGCAGCTTTTTCAGATAAAAGGTATTTTTCTATAGGGTTGGGAAAGTCATTACCTTGTGCACATGAAAAATAAGCAAGTCCAAAGATTAGTGAGACTAACAATGACAAGCCTATCATGATCAGAACAGAGTGACCAACATTCCCTGACAGAAAGGACCCTTCTTCTCAAGGGAAGAACATAATTGCTGGGAGCCAGAAGGATTGACTCAGTAATAGGAACATCATGCATAGCATCTTAAACACTTTTCTAGAATCTACCACTAACCACAGCACAGATAGCCCATGATACTGGGCCACAGAAATGTTTGGTATCTCTCCAGTTTAAGGAGAAAGGAGAGATAACGTTTTTAACAGTATTAGCAGTAATAGCACTCAACATAATCATAAGTAACAGAAAATTCAAAAACATCCTCAAAACATCAGATATCAACCAGTCAGGGCTTGATATGGTGCCAACAGTGAGCACACAGGGTAAGTAAACCTGATGAGGAACCTCAAGGCAGACAGAAGTGAATGCTTCCAAAAGCCTCCTGCCCAGGAAGCTTGCTGCACACTTCACACAAAGTTGTGGCTAATTATCATTAGAAAATGCATGTTGTGGTTTTACCAGGCCATGTATAAAATATTCTGAAAATGTGGCACAGAACTTGCTCTGCCCGTTATAACTGAGTCTGTGCTCAGTTTGATCTTGTTTGGATTTTTTTCTAACAGAATAAAAGTAAATACAATCACAATGAAGATCAGCTGGGACAAGTGAAGATAAAACATTTGCTGTCGCTGAAATTATTATGTTAGGACTGATTTTGCCACTAAACATGAGCTATTTTCTAACAGCTACTGAGGGAATAGACATTTATTCAAATTTACTGGAAATTGAAAGACATTTAAAATACGGTCATAAAAGCCTGAAGAAACCTGCAAAGGAGGTGTGAAGTGAGTAATGGAAAATCTATACTGACAAAAGAACACAGTCTATAGAGATGGGAGGGCTAAATTCTGAGGAACTGGATATCTAATTTTTAAAACATGGCAACCAGTGACTGGTGATTAGCAGTTACTAGCAGAGAAAAACCAGTCTTTGTTTACAGGAAAAAAAAAATCTTGTTAAGGACTTTGTACTCTCTCTCATGTATATGACAAAGGAAACTTGAGCAAACTAGTTTTAAGTTTCATTATTTAGAAAGATATTTAGTGCCAGTCAAGCATCAGTAATAAAGAAAACATAAAAGTGAGGTGCATGTGATTAGTGAAACCAAGCTAACAAAGGCATGAAGCATGCACAGCAACCAGGAGTAGTTTTCAGTGCAAGTTGTTTATACCTACTCATTTTTTATCCCCGACCACTCTACAAATCTTCAGTTTTCCTTCCTTGTCAAAACAACCTGATGGGCACCTAGCCAGCAACCGCCAGATCTTTGGCATTGAATCTCATGGGGCTGCCAGGGAAGAGGATGAAGATAAGTAAGAGATGGAGAAGCACAATAATGGTGCTACTTGATCTGTTGAAGCTGAGCAAAATCCAGACAGCAGATGTGAAAGTCAACTGAAACGTTAAAACAAAAAACTCAAAAATATGTTTATTGTGGTTTCCATTCTATTGGATGGACTCCGAACACTACTTTCTTTTCATAATGCGTGAGAAGTGTAAGTAATAGGGGAAAAAACCCAAAGTCACTTAGGTAACCGCACACATTTCTTGAGAAAGAAAAATTCAGTTTCTTTTCAGTAGTTCTAGACATGCAGAAGTTGTAATTTTATGCAGCATTTCCACAGTTGGTTAATACCAATAAAAATATATTTTGGCTATAGACATATAATTAAACAGAAAGCCTCCAAGATGCATTTAGGAGGCAAGGAGAAGAGGGTAGATTGCCTTTTATTTTTATCTCCTTCACAGGAACAATAGCTCTAACAAAATTCTAAGTGTTAAGTATAGAAGTCCACAGTTCTAACAGTTTTCAGTTCTTTTTGAACATTTTCTTCTGTGGTTTCAGGAAATGAGTTGTGTGTTTCTCTCTCTCCCCCCAATCCAAAAAAAAAACAAAAAACAAAAAACAAAAAAAAAACCAAACCAAAATCAACCTAACAGTTTTTATTTCTTGGAAATACATATACTGAATTTAATGAAAAAATTGTGCTTGGTACATATAAGACATCTTTGTTCCTTTCTCAAAACCTCTCCTGCTTATTGGAAATTATTTTAACATTAAGTTCCATAGGAGTCTTGAACACTGGATATTTGGAAACAAATATCTTTGTCCAATTTGCAGTTAACACAGCACCATTTCATACGGTCGCAAGGATGAGAAAATAAGGCCAGAAAAGTAGTTCCAGAGAGCTTCCTTTTAATCCCTGCAATATTCTATGCATTTAATACCCAATGCTTACGTAAAGCCCTTCCTCAAAAAAAAAATTCTTGGTATGATCCTTATGCAATCAAGCAAGTGAAGCCTATCGGACAGATTTTAATACTCCTATGCAGTCTAAGAAAAAACAAACAAAAAACCCCCAAAAACTCCCCAATCCTCAACACATGGGCTGCAGAAGCCAGTTTCAGTCTCTAAATCAGAAGCCTTTTTTCTTCAGAGAGCAACACTGGCATTTTTCTGGTGGAGAACTATAACTCTTAACAATTCCTGATCCAGTTCTTCTCAATTGCTGAGCTGAACTCAGCTGCTGAGCTGAAAGAGAAACTACACCTTCTGCACTGTATCTTTCTGTGGGTCCTTTCATTCCTACTTTTACCTTTACATTCACGTTCTTTCTGAATTTATCCCTCAAGCAATGATCACTGCTGTGTCCTGTAATTTCCACTAGTCATACCACTGCCAATTCCAGTAGCTCTTTGTCAGTGAAAGTAAACTAAACTTAACTATTACTTTGTACATGTGAAAAATAGCCAAGTCAAAAATATGATGTTCTGAAGACAAATCTCCAAGTAATTTTTTCCTCCTAGAGAGGTTCTACAGAATTGGCACAGAGCTAATTCTCTTTAGTTTCCTTTCCATTATCAAATACCCTGGCAAGCAAGGAAGAGAATATGTGCAAGCAGTCCCAATATGTATCCAAGCAACAGAAGGTACACCTCCAACTTTTCCGTTCATTCCCACATATACACCTTCTTTCTTGTTTTCCCTTGAGCATCAGCAGCTATACTTCTTTTACCCCATCTTCATAATCATCTTGAAATAACCTCATAACTTCACAGTCATATCAAAATTGTGACATACAATTTCCAATACAAGGATGCAGTTGTGCCCAAAATGAGCTACCAGCGGCTCCATCATGCAGGTGCAGCTGGCTGCCAATGTTTCGTAAATTGACAGACTACAGCTGTGGAAAGATGACTCACACAGTACTCACAAATAGGATACTTATTATACACTGTAATCTTACACTGTGAGCATATTCAGCATTGAAGACCAAATCCATCCAAAGACATTGGTTGGGCCACACGACACATGAAACCCAGCCAAGAGACCCTTGCAAAAGGAACTTAGGAATGTATGCACTGCCAGTTCCAAACAGTCTCCATATGCTGAATGGAATTATTTGTTTTGTTTTACAGCCACAGACTATTTTTAAAAACAGAGAACACAGTCTTTGCAATAGGCCTATTTGATTTTCAAGAACATCAAACTTTGGCAAACTAAACAATTTCTGTGGTCTCCAACTGTGCACTGTTTTAGTTTGGCTGGTTCCCTCCCAGACAGATTACAACTTCTGAAAAACCAAAAACCATTCAACCTTTAATCCATTTGACTCTTTTAGAAAAACCCAACTATTAAAAACAACCTGTAACCCATTTATCCCTTGAAGAAAAACCCAACAACCAGAGAACAATCTATAAAAAGATAAACAATTTGTAAACAGAAAAACAATTTGTAAATAAATCAAGTCCTTATATGAGCTGTCCATGAGGTAAGTGATCATTTGTGATCCATTGTTCTATTGAAGAGACTTCAGAATGCTGTCCAGTGTCCTTTACCTTGGACTTCATACTGTTACATGACTTTTTATAAAACATAAGAACATGACACCACTTAAAACTCAGAAAAGGGGGGGGTGTACCTTCACCCCAACTTTTTCCCCTTTTCTTTGCATAATAAGTGAAAATAGAAATAAAGCATGAATTTTTAACAGTATTAATAAGGTAGGGGGTTGCTAAAAGGTCTCTTTTTCACTATGAGAACTTCAAAAATCCTCTTCCAGATGAGGCCTTCTCATCAATCTCAATTGAAAAAGGGTTGCAAATTGAAATCTCAATTGAAAAACTTATGCAAAGTTTCATCTAGGTTTACTAATATATTTTTGTTTACCAGCCAGGTTCGTGGCTTGATCAGGGCCATGAACCTGGTTGAGAAAGGTTTTCTGTATTTATATTTAAAAGCAAGTTTTTATTAATATCTAGTGCAAGAAGAATTTTTAGCATGAATAATAGTGCAAGTAAAATACTTTCTTCCTTTGTTAGGAGTTAGAAATTTTTTAGCAAATTTAATAGATGGCTTTTAACTTTTAAAATTTTGGCAAGTGGCAGAATTTCAGTTAAAAAACTTTACAGCTGAAATTTGCTCATGATAAATTGATTTTGTTAGAGGTATCTTAGTGGACACCCCCTGGATCTTACCCATCCTTCTTGAAACACTGCAACAATAATTAAGAGTATTAAAAAAATACATAATAATACACACACGAATGCTTCCCTGATACACAGCATTAATAGTCAGAGAGAGAGAAATATAAGAGACAGAAATATAATATTTTCCAAATAACTTTAGCAGCACTAGCGATCACAGGCTTATCAATTTTGGTTTTAGCAAATGCAAACAACAATAATAAATATTGTACTATGAACAGTAAGGCAGATTTTACATGCAGTCGTACATTTTTGTACTTCTTGTGTGATAACCCTTCAGTATTTTTATTAGAGTTTTTAGAATATTAAAACCTTGACATATCAGGAGGTAAGGTGGTTGTGAGGCTTTTGAGAGGTGGAAACTTGGCGTTTGTTTTCCTCTTCATTATCCATTTGCAGGGAAAAGATGGCTTTTTGCAGGGAAAAGATGGCTTTTCGCAGGGCTGGGTGAGAGAGTGACTTGGTTTTAGCTGCTGCGAGACATTTAAACCTGCNTCCCCGGGTAAACAATCGCTCTTTTTTGAAATAAGAAAATCAGTACCTTCATCACAGAGTTTTCTAGTCCTGATATCTAAGCTCCCATGGTCTCGATTGTGATTTTAGTCCACAAAACAGGTTTTTAACCCTCGCAGCACTTTCTGCTGTCTGCCGAGAGGATTTTTTACCACTGTCTAACCAGTGAGTCCCGGTTTCTCACCGTATCGGTCTCCGCCATTCTCTCCGCTCCAGGCTGTATTTCTCCAGCTCTAACACCAATCTGGGCTCTGACACCCTTGTAATCCAGGTCCTACCCCGTCTTCCAGCTCTTAGCAATTTATAAATCCGGTTCTAAACCAAAATCCAGCTACAACGCCGTGTGTCTCCTTTGCTCTGTGCCGCTGAGTTCTTATGTGCTGGGGGAGAGGGCACCGGAGACAGTGACAGTCACTCACTCCCAGTGTTCGTATGGCAACAGAGAGATTTATTTTTCCTCGTCCTCCCTTATAAAGATAATTTTGAAAGATCCGGTCTGGATATTCTCATTGGCCTGAACTCCACGCCCCCTCGGGATCTGGCCAGTGAGCTGCCTGCAGCTTCATGACAGATCTGATTGGGAGAAGCCCTTGTCAGTCAATCCCGAGGCTTGGTATTCGGTGACAGGCCAGCAGCTCCACAGCAATAATAATCAAGGTGCCTGTTCCCTGGAAGTCTGCCAGAGAAACTAAACTAATCTGACAGTGTCTGAAGAGTATTCAGACCTAAAACATGTACAAGATCCTGGGATTCAAACTTTGGTTTAACTTAGAGACCCAATGACCATCCAAAAGCTATCACAACAATAAAATTAAAGGTAAACAACTCCAAACAACAGGTCTGTCTTCAGCTGCAGGACTGGGTTTCCTTGGAGGAGATAATAATCCACTTCATGTCCATCTCTGTTTCAGACTAAAACGGTCAGTCAGGAAAACTACCTAATCATATAGTGCCTTTAAATATTTGTCATAGATAATTTCTTTCCTAGCATGACCTCTGGGGGAGACAGTCAGGAAAGGGACAGGGCCAGGATGCCTTGGGAAGATACAGCAGTCTAAGTTAGGATGAGAGCCTGGCCAGATTTCCCAAGTTTCTCTGCTCCCCAATGCTAATAAAGCCACTGCCAGTCAACTGCTGGCGAACCCCTGTTCTGGAAAGTTCTGTACTCCCTGCTCTTTCATTGGTGGCCCTTGTAAAACCACTCCCATTGGTCCTCTCCCATTAGTTTCCCCAGTTACCCCACCTCCCCTGCCTCCCTTTCCCATTGGATGTTCTGTATCCTTATCCCTCCAACCTTTTCCCACTTATAACCCCTGGACCCGGCCCTAATCGAGGCTCCTTTGCCTTTGTTCTTCTTCGGTTGTGGTTGTGTTCCTGCTTGCTCCTGTCCCCCCTCAACCCCACCTGGACCTTCAGACTTCTCCTGATTAAACCCAGCTGGATTCAATAGGCAAAGAGCCCTCTCGCGTTACTGGCGCAGCATTTGGTTACTACATCCGGGCTCGGGTGTAAGGTGGGCTAGAGGAACTGTCTCGTAGCCTCAAAGCAGAGATGCTTTGGGTGCTGCAGGCACCCTGACGGCACCTGCCCGGGGAAACCCCACGCAGCCAACCCGCAGACCTCAGATAGAAAAAATATTATCATCAGTTATTTAACACCAGTGGTTCAAGAGACAGGCATTATTTAATGCTCATAGTAAGACACAGAGGCATGCCAACTCCAAAGTCCTTCTCAATGTTCTTCCACACAGAATCACCACAACCACAATTTACAAACAAACTGGACCAGTTAATTACTTTGTGAGTGGCCAGGAGAGAAAGAGGTGGAGGAGTCTGTGTCCTTGGAATTAATAATTTTAGAACAGATGACCATTTTGACAGCTCATAGACCACAAAATTTATCAAGTTCTCTGTTGGATGTCCCCTGTCTCCCTGCATTTGAAATTATAGTTTTCATGATCATTTTCTATGGACAGGGTAAAATCAGAATTATTTGATACACATGACACAGAAAAAGAGCTGCAACATATAGTAACTGTAAGCACCAGCCTTGAAGTTGCACATCTTTGATTAACACAATGACAAAAAAGCACATTTTAGATCACTTGAAGAGATGCAAACTCACTTCTTACCCTATATGTAAATATTAGTCAAAAAACCCAGTAGCATGTTCAAGGAAATGTTAATTACAAGCAAGTTTTATCATGTAAAACCTGTACAAAATTTACTTTGGCACTTAAAGGCTACCATGAATAATAGCTACCCATTAAAAAACTTGCAAATCTTTCACTCAGCAGAACAGCTAGTAAAACATATTTTATTAGTTTTGGACAACCACCACCCTGTACATGTCCAAAGCAGGAAATGCAGAAGGTCACTACTGCAAGTACAAAAGGGAGTAAGGACCTTCACAGCTGCATGCACCACCCCGAAACAACACTTTCAGCACAGTCTTTTAGGTTCCAAGTTTTCTTACAGATCATAAGCCCAGATCAACATCAAATCAGTGCATAATCACTTGCAGTTTTCATTAGTACTGCATATAATTCTAGATATTTTGGTAAAGTGTTAAAATACAAGCTTTTTTATACTGCAATTTCCTAAACCTCTGAAGCAAAGTTAATAAAATTGACTGCCCAATTTCACTAGTTTAGCTATTTCAAAAAGAAAACCACCAGAACTCATATCTTCAAGTCCTCAGAGATGCTGCCAAGTAAATTCAAAACTCCCATTTTGCTCCTTTGAAAAGGTACAATAATTCTAGTTCACATAATTTTGCATTAAGAACTTCTTTAATCTTTATAACACACAGCACATGAAACAGCCTTTAAAAGGAGTGCTGCAAAATTAGTCCATAATTTTGTCTTCAAAATTTGTATTCTTTTTAAGCAAAGAGATACTGCTAATTCCTCATACTGTCTCTTTATTAGGTCATAAAATATAAACAACGCATGATGCTCCCCCATTAAAACTCCTCATTCTATTCCTGATCCCTGCACATTGAAACAAAACACTAGGTTTTCTTCCTTGGACTGAGGAAATAAAAGTACAAGGCAGAGTCAGCAAAAAGAATTAATATATGGCAGGAGTTTCAAATAGACATATGAATATATATAAGTAAAAAATTTCAGAAACCTATATTTAAATCTATATTTAAGTTTTACCTTGAAAATCATTAACAGCTGATCAGCAGGGAGGAAAATTTGGCTGACATATATTCAGGGACTGCATTCCAAAGAAGGTTTCAGAGATCTGCAAAGGCAGTCTTAATATCAAGGGGGGAAACAGTAGAGAACAGTAAAAAAAATTATCTTACAAAAGAATCTTCTCTTTAGGTTTGGGTTTTTCTTTTTACCACACTGAAGAAAGGCAAGACCTATATACCAAGTATCACTAAGTACTAGGCAATCTACAGAAGATGCTTACTGGCATTACGAAGTTGTTAATGCCTTTCTATATAAAGATGTTTATCAGCTGGCTGCACACAGTCAAACTAACTGGTTATACCCAGAGAAAATTTTCTTTCTAGCTGCTCAGTCTCCTCACTTTGTCTCCTGGCTGTCTCATTTTCTTCCAGCAAAGCTAGGGCTGATCAAATAATGTTTGTAGTTTTCATTTACACTTTGGTAGGCTGAAAGTACCATAGCAATCTATTTGAACAGATTATCATCCTTAACTAGTTCAAATGTTCCTTCCTACAATTTACCAGCCATTGAGCCTTTCAAGAACAATTAGAATCAAAAAGTTACAGACCTGCAATATTCAGCAAGTTAATAAAGTCATGTCATTTACCAGGACACTCTTTACTAAGCACTGAAGATAATTTGGGTTTGTTTTTTTTTTTTTTTGTTTGCAGAGAAGAAAGGTAACAGAAACATTAAATAATTATCCATTTTCACAATAGTACCAGTGGTTATTTCAGTTTTATTTTATGCTGAATCACACACACCATATCGTAATAACTTTATCCTCTGTAAGTTTTCAGTTCAGTCACCCTCAGTCACCTCACTATGCCCTGAAAAACATCATAGGAGCTTCAGCTGACACGGCAATCCCTAACCAGAACCATACTTCTTGCAAGGGATGCGTGACCTAGCAATGGCATAATTGTGCACCACATAAACCAACCAGCACCCTCATCTGCTATCACTGCTGTTTGAAAGTCCCTTTTTAAAAGTCTTAAACCAAACAAGACCTTAAAAGTGAAGTATCTCCTGAGAAAAAGGGCACTTAGAGGTGAGCTATTCTATTTGGAGGCAGATAATGAAAAATTAAATGCTGGCTTGCCTTGAAGGTATTCCCTTCAGCTGAAAAAAATAGCAACCATGCAGAACAGTTCCATCTTCCCTTCAGCTGACAAATTTCCCAGTCAAGCAAATTCCTAAATGATTCATGTGGTTTCCCAGCATTCATTCCCAGATCACATTCAGACGTGATCTTTCTGGGGAAGGGGGCGGGAAGAAATCTTGCCTTTTGTTTTCTCTAGAAGGGATAATACAAATAAGCACTTACCGCCAATAGGTATCACCTGACACATCCACTGAAGATGTACTTTCAGCTACTGATACTGACCCAGCTGAAAACCTGTCCTGTGAGAAAGAAGTCATTTATCTGTTGTGGGAGCTGTCCCATGTGGTTTTAGTGCACCACGCTAGGCAGAGATAAAGAAGAATTTACTCCTTTGCTCAGCACAGCCACCGCATCATGACACCAAGTGTTCAAAGTGCAACTTCCCTCAGGCTGCGTCTGTGCAGCCTCTGACCCAACACAAGTACAGGCACTCTCCTTCCCCACAGCAGCACCAGTGCTGATGGAGCCACACAGTCAGCTCAAGGAACTGATCTCGATGAAAACCTAACCAAGCTGTTCCCTGATCTACCTGGCTACAGAAATGCCAGTGCCAGCCCAACACGGAGGGTAAGAGGGTGCCCCTACAGGTAATCTGTCTGCAGAGGACCACAGATGTGTCAGCTTAGGATGATTGTGTAAGTGCAGCCTTATGACAACAATTCCCATATGAAGGACCTCAAACATAGTCCTCACTTGAGAAGATTCATGGCAAATTCAAATTAATCCATGATCTTTACTCAAATTTCCAACTATACTTTCAAGCAACACTGCCTATATTCCTTCTTCTCCCGTGTCTGCTCAGCCACAGACACGCATGTAGACATAACTTTCTCTTGGGCCAGCAAGAAACTGTGTTATGGACATTACATTCTATAGCACTTGAAAACAAATACTAGAAGGTTAAGTCAGTCTTTCAAAACCCTATTCAAAAGTGACTGCACCAACTAATGTTTCAAGACATCTGCTACATGCAAACAACAGTGAAGACAATTTCAGCCACTATTGTGACCCCATGGTTTCAGAGCAAGTGGAGCTCAGCTAGGTATTAGCATTTCAGTCACTACTTACTTAGAAATCTGCTGTGTAAATAAATTTGTTTCTCTAATCTCCAGGAATGAAAATACATGAACCTGTAAGCTGCCATTTCAAACAAAACAAAACAAATCCCAAGTAAATGAGTGTGGCACAGCTCAATTCACCAGGAGCTCCTATACACAAGTCAGTAGTAAAACCAGGTCAGGGGAGGTGGTTTGCTGGGAACACCGATCCCTTAAAGAAAGGAATGAAGGTAGGACACAGTAACCAGTTTCAAAAATATTGTACTATATTGCTCCATTCTGCAAGATACAGTATCTGAGTGGCAATAACTGGAACTTTTGCCTCTAGAAGATTTATTTCCTCTTTCTTTCAATATTTATAAACATGCAAAAGACAGAAGCAAACTTAAAATACAAAATTGCTGTAGCATCAGTTTCAGTGGTCACTTCTACTATAACAGGCAAATTACTGTATTAAGACTGCAGCTTTTACTCTCTAAGAGACAGGATTTTATTTTAAGTTTCCAGTCGCCAACACCTTTGAATTTCTCAACCATTTTGGTTTGCATCATATCCTAGAACTAAAAAATTTGATCAGTCTTAACATATATATATATATATATATATAAAAGAAGACCACATGGCTGAGAAAACAGTTTCTCTCTACTTCCCCCTTCTCTTAAATCTGTTTCTGAGGAATATCTGAATTATACATATTTTAAAAATTTTAACATCATATTTGAGAGATTTGGGGTTCATTTGAGCTCCAAAATGTTATAGTTAAAAGGTAACTGAGTCAAGTCACCCACAAAACAAAATACAACATATCATCTTTTGAGATTAAAGAGATCAAGTACTTGGAACAAAATCCCTTTACTAAGTTCCAGACAGTTCTGGAATTCACCATCATTTTTATTCTGGTAATAACAGGAAGGAGGAACTCCTTCCACTCTCTTTAATAGCACTAACTGTGCTTTGGTTGTCCTTTCTCCATACAACCCTCACGAAAATAACAGAAGTGGTGTTTCTTCAGAACTATCACAGAAACTAACTCACCTGTGAAGACCCAGCAGAGGCTTTGATTTTACGATTTCATATTTAGGGGGAAACCTTGTCTGCTGGAGTAGAGTTAATTTTATTCAGAGTGGCTGGTATGGGGCTGTGTTTTGGATCTGTGCTGAATGCAGGGTTGATAATACAGAGATGATTTTGTTATTGCTGAGCAGGGCCTACACAGAGCCAAGACCTTTTCTGCTTTTTGTGCTGCCACACTGGTGAGGAAGCTGAGGGTGCCTGGGAAGGTGGGAGAAGACCCATCCCGGACAGGTGACCCAAACTGACCAAAGGGATATTCCAGACCATGTAACATCATGCTCAGTATATAAAGTGAGGAGAAGAAGGGGGAAAGTGGGCACATTTGGAGTGATGGTGTTTGTGTTCACAAAGTTACATGTGATGGGGCCCTGCTCTCCACAGATGGCTGAACAGCTGCCTGCTGATGGGAAAGCAGGGAATTAATTCATTGTTTTGCTTTGCTTGTGTGTGTAGCTTTTTCTTTCCCTGTTAAACTATCTTTATCTCAACCCATGAATATTCAGGCTTTTACCCTTCCGATCCTGCTGGTGGGGGAGGGAGAGAGGAGAGAGTTGGTGCCTGAGGTTTGATGAATGCCTGGAGTTAAACCATGACACCATGAGGTCTCCTGCTCTTCCACCTCCCATGGGAAAGAGATTACTGGGTTTTCTTCATTTACCTCTAAACTGACAGCAGAAAAGCATGGAAAAGTAAGGGAGTTAATATTTGATGATGGTATTTAATATGAATAATTAAAACCCAATTAAAATACTGGGGCAGGAAGAAAATCATTATATGATGTGCATTCCCAACTTAAATATACTGCTCCTGAAAGTTCACAACTATTTGGTTGCCTACATTTCTAGTTAAAAAGAGAATATCACTGTTAATAACATATTTCTTGAACAAATACATCTAGGAAATGGTGACTTGGTTATGCTAAGAAAGAACAATAAATCATTTTACCTGCGTCTCAATAATAATGATTCAATTCTATGTGCAACAGAAGTCTCAGTTACAAAGAAATTACTATTTAATCTGGGGAAGGGAATATTCAGGAATAGATGCAAAATAGATACAGGGAAAAATAGCAACAAAATTAATGAATCATGAAGATTATTAAAGAATATTTCTGCTTTTTGCGGCAGTAGTAACAAGTCATTCATTGGCCATGTGCCTTAAATTGAACAACAGATCCTCAATTAGAAGATAAGAATAGAGTTTATGTATTTTAAAGGATAAATAAGATGTATCAAGAAGAGTAACAAATGTCACAATCTTTTTAAACCAAGCTGCTGCTATGTCTCTGAATTCATCCAAAGTTAAAAACAATTTAGAAGAAACTAAGAGGTGATACCTTTGAACCATAACTTGAACCCCTGGCCAAAGGATGGTTCAGAAGATGATCAAACTCTCCCCAACTGTTTCAATTAAGATTCGGACAGCTCAAACTGCATACATGCACATACTGAAGCTCTCCTCCATGGCTCATTCCAGAGTGACCTATGTGTCTGCTGGTTTTGTGGCTGCAGAATTCCTTGCTAATACAACCTGTAAGCAACAGAGACACCATCTATTTGGCATCAAAACCTACTAACACCTTTCCATGCAGACAGGCACTTTGGGAAGTGTAACACTTCACTCAAGTAAACCTAAATTTCGTATTCATGCATATCCATTGCTACACTACTGATTTTAATAATATGAAGCTTTTCCCTAGCCAGAAACAGTGAGGAAATACAAATAATCCTGAAAAATAAGTTATATTTTATTAAGTTATTAATTAGGCAATAGAGCCAAACACTTAGCTGGATTTCTGCATACAGTTATCTACTCTGTATTGCACCCTGATCTCTTCAACTAAAAAGGTCATGGAAAAATGTTTTTATAAATTTTTTTTTAAAAGCTGTAGTCTAAGAAGTTAAAACTGATAAATACCTCAGCTATATAAAACCTGCTGAAAGTACATGTTTTGCAGATTAAACCCCCATGCAAAGAAAAAAAACTCACAACAATAACTTAATAAATATAAGGCTATCACAGTTATACACTATAAACAAAATTCAAGTGTTGGTTTCATAAGATATTCATGCTCCTCAGGTACAGACTTATTTGGATAAAAAGTTAATGACTGCAGTGGTATGATGCAATTACTACAAAACAGGTATGTCTGAATTAAATGAATAGCTTTATATTAAACATGAAACATAACTATGATTTTTACTAGAGCCAGTCCAGGGCTGAATGTTTCTGTGATAAAAACTGAAGGTGCACAGTAGTACAAACCAAGTCCCTTGACACAGAAACTGAGCTTGCCTCAGGATGTGAATGATTGACAACAGCCTCTTTTTCATCCGTAGTAAAATTGCATCTGATTGCCCAGCCTGGAATAACTGCTTAACATGTAGCTCAGAGATTATCACCTACATTTTAATCAGACCTACATTCTCCTTCATTGAAGGATTCTTAGCTTCTAAAAGACCCTCTGGGCAAGAATTAATAGGGAAGCCAGCCTGAAGCAGAGAATCAGAGCTTAGAAGGGGACCAACAAACCCAACGCACCAAAAGATCTGACTCTAAAAAGGCTAAAAAGAAGAGTATCCCTCAGAACTTCAGCTTACAAAGCTCTGCAGTGATGGTGAACTGCAAGGCTGTTCCTTGGTCACGCTTGTGTTCTTTGCTTTCTGGTCATCCCACCACAGTTGTAAAGCAGAGCACCTACAGCCTGGCCAGAGCTTGGAGCAAGCTTCTTTCACCAGGCTGGGTATCACTAAGTCTGTGATGTGTTTGCAGTAGGCAAGAATAGACTAGCAAGGTCTCACAGCCCATGGAGAGGTGCCTCACACAGTAAGCACAGTCTAAGGAGGATGCCCTTCAAGTAAAAATAGTGGCTGGACTAAACTCCATCTCAGTCAGCAAATAAAATTCTAAAATAAATCAATCAATCAAAGAAAGACTGACATTTTGCTTGAAATGCCACTAAGTCGTCACTTTCTTTGATCATTCACAGTAAATATGGCCAAAGTTTTAACTTCTGCCCAACATTCTTCTTTTCTTTTGAAATACTTTTCCCCACCTCCCAGCAGTAACATAGACCCATACAACTTCTTTATTTAGCTGCTTATTGTTTATTTTCTCCCTCAAATCCAATTTTGCTTTATTTAATTAGTCTATGGATGTATCATCTGATTTCTCCTGCTCTACCAAAATAAGAAGATTCAACCTCTATTTTGCTCTAGCAAAAGAGTCTAACATTCATTTAAGAATTACTATGTATGGAGATGCATACACAACTCCCTTGCCATTAGCAAAAGTGTCAAGATCAGTCATGTCAGACTCTTTCTGCAGCTGGATGGAAGAGGTGAAGTCTAAAATGGTGGCAGGTGAAGGAGGGGAATTTTTGTCACCTTGTTTTTCTGTGCTGCTGCTTTTGAAATGTGTGAGAATGAAAGACTGTTCCTATGATTACCTTTCAAGCACAAAAAAATTACCAAGGGTCAGAAACCAGTCAGCTACAGTACTTTCTGTTTTAAAGACATGAAGTCCTTTAAACTTCACATTCAGTACTTTCTCTTGACATGGAAATGAAAGGTTTAGGGCAACTTTTTTGTGTGGTGCCCTAAACCTAACATTTCAAATTAATTGGATGTAATTCTCAGAATAAACTGTTAACAAAAAGTTACTCTTTGTAAAGCCTGAACTATCTCAGCAAAGAAAAAGACAAGTTGACTTCAACCAAATTTAACCCAGAAATCACATGCTGGGGACAGGATTAGTCCAACCACATTAAAAAACACTAAACAGAAAGAGCCCTCTGAGTTATCAGACCTACTACAACAGGCAACATCAAAAATCAGATGTGAAAAATGCATATTTTATGATTGGCTCTTTACAAATATTAAAATAAATACTATATGTGTTATGTTGGAAAGTTATGCTGTATTAATCTCTTTTAAGTAGAGCTGTATTATTCTCTTTTAAGTAGTGTGGTAAATATAGTTTTTAGGCTATAGCATAATATTAAAATAGAAACTATATGATGTAAGATATTTTTTTGTAACTAGCTTAAGGAATGGAAGAGATAATCAAGAAATTCTTTGCACTATCCTATCTGTATAGAGATATCAGCAACAGACACCAGGATCCCAAGAGAAGAAATATTGACTCCTTATCGAGAAAGCTCAGACTCCAAGGAACCAAGAAAGTTGATTTACAAGATGGGGAGGGAAACTAAAATTAAGCAGAAACACCCTAGTCTGAAAGGAATGTTTGAATTATGTATGAGATACATGAATATGCAATAGGCTATTGCTTTTAAAGGATAATTCTTTGTTAGCAAGGTGTGCTTTGTGGCAGAATGCCAGGCACCCAGACTTCCATAATTCTTTGCTTTTTATTGTCTCTTATTGTCCTAATTTTTATTACTATTTTCATTACTATTAAACTTCTAAAATTTTAACACAAGTGAGTGGCATTTTTCACATCTAATATTTTCCACAGCATATTATTTAGCTTAAGCCTAAAAGTAGGTAGATAGCTTTATCTCTGTATCCCCAGAGGAATGTTGTTCCAGAAGGTGAGTGGTTTAATGTCAAGAACCTTCTATAATTTTCAAAGTAAATGTCTTAGTGTCCAAATTACCCACATTATTATGCCAACACTAACCTTTATCTTATATGTATATTCTCTTTCTTTCCATTACTGGAAGTGATAAAGGAAGCCAAGTTTTGGGATTGTTTTCATTCCTTAATTCATCCCCTGTAAGGAAATGTTTTCCAGTTCTCATAGATATACAAGTCTGAGTTGAAACTACATTACTCAAAACCAGTCTCACCTGGTTTTGGTTCCATAATTTATTTTCAAATTTTAAAAACTGTTATGCCTTTAAACCACACTATCTTAGCCCTACCTACCATTATCAGCAGCACTTGTTCTCCAATTGATATTCACAAAAATGGTTTCTCTTGTGGTGTGCCCAGTAATTTTGATCTTTACTCCATTACAATTACCTGTTTCCATATTCAGCACTGCAGAACTCTACAAATGCCTCAGAAGACTTAGCACATTTCACTGAACTGACATCAATCCAAATGGTTTCTGCTTCACTAGCATTTTCTCTTAAGTTGTTACAGCAACACTTTATTAACATTATAATATCACATACTGTAGTGCCATTCAATAACATCTATTTCTAGGTTTTGGTTGTATCCTTCAGTATTCATGTTCTGCTATGCCTGCTATGCTATTACCTTTTGGCTGTGGTATCCAGTCTAACACTTTGCAATTCAAATTATTTCATTTTATATCCCAAGCTCTTGGTATTTGCACAAAAGTGTTTCAGCTTTGCTGGCACTTCAGCTAATGCACAATCTTAACTGCACTGAAAGCTGGTGTAGTCATAAGTCATAGTTACATACCTGACTACTATTCTCAGAAATATTTATTGCACTTAACTTTTATTCTAATAATTGTCTGTTGTTCTGTACAGTTACATCACTTTATCTGCTATGCTATCCTTGGGCTTCTATCTCTTTTCATGTACACTTTAAAGAAAAAAAAAGCATTGTGCAAATCTATGACATTTCTCAATTTCAAGTTCTTCTTCAGCAACAGCATAAATTTCAATGCCAGCAAGCCATTTCTCTGGAGATTGCAGTTTGATCTCATTTTTTCAAAGACTCCTCTTCCACTAAATGCATTTTAAATGGTCAAAATTTTCAAATCCTCTCTGTAGGAAAAGCGATACATCTCTGTTATCCTGTTACATCTTTGTTCTGAGGCCTAGGAGAGCTCTGTTCAATGCCAAGTAAGCCTGCACATGCGCCATGCAGCTTTTCCAACCCCACTGCACTCTTCCAAAATAAACCTTTAATATCTCTGCTGTCTGCAGAGTCACAAACATATTACCCTCCATTAGCCAGATTTCTCTTCAGCTTTGTTTTTTAGTGCCCCAAGCTTCCACTGCGATATTGAATAGACAGGTTATATTGATTTACCAGCGGAGTTACCATTTTGTCCAGCTCATCTGTAGACGTAGAATTTTGCATATGCCTACCTGTACATTTATGTGCCTTCATCTACATACATATCACCATACCAAAGTCTTATGTGACATCAATCCTGTAAGCTCTTCAGGACCAAGCAATAAAATAAACAAAAGAGGCTAGCAGGTTTGGAAAAGAGGTTCATTGCAACATAACATTTCTTTCACTTTCCCCCACTCCCAAAGTAAAATGGCGTATGACCTTCACCAGCATGGGTTACATGGAGCTTCTAGTGACTCATTTTCTAATCATGAGTAACAGGAGTGGGGATCTCAAAGAAAAATACAGGGGTGATATCTGAATATTCTCTCTTTTAAAAAGTTAGTAGTCATACTCCTCTAGATATCAAAAATCCAAGTATCCAACTAGAAATTTAAGGCAGTAAACATTCAGAGCCACAGAAGAGGATGTGGCACTTGTTCTCTCCTCACAGCAGAGCAATGCAGTCTCAGCTGACAAAACTTAAGGGTACTACCATAGTAAGAAAGCTCTGAATCTCAAATGGTGGCTTGTCACTTTTCTTAAGCAACATTAAGAAGATCATGACAAAACGTGAAAGCAGCAGCCACAAATCAGTATTTTCATCCTCTTCAATTGTAAAATGAAGTCAGAAGTAATTTAGAATAAGAAACAATAGATAGCACTATCCCTGTCACCAGGAGATACTGATAGAGAAACTAGCTCTGCTTTCTAAGAGAGAATGTGGAATAAAAAAAAAAAAAAACACATGCAGAACACAAGCAGCAAAGACAAAAAGTTGCAGTTTCTCATGTCCTAGAACAGAAAAAGATAATACAGCAACTCTGTTCTGGATCCTTAAGAAAGGTTTCTAAGTAGTCCAGGTAACACTTAAATTCCTTTGTGATTAAACTATTCACAATGGGCTAGACTTAGAGTTCAGAAAGTTATGATGGAACACTAATTCTATTTGGCATAATTATGAAATTACTTATTTCCTTATATAAGAACAACAAATCTTTTTAGCATATATTTTCTGAAGATGTTTGGTCTTCATGTTTTCACTGTTAAGCACAAATGTTATTCCCACATACTTAAGTAACTACAAGTATTTTTACTCATTTTACATGCTCTCTCAATCTTAGTAACATAACTTGTAATAACATTGTGTAACTCTTAAAGAAGCACAGCATCTTTCTCCTTTCCATTGAGCTCCTCATTCTATTTATCAAGAGATAGAGCAATAGCTGGTATACTTTCTTCTTTCTACTACTATATTATGCTAAAAATGGGGGAGAACAAGTAAAGTAGCAATTGCACACAACATAAAGTTTGTTTCAGTCAGCACTTGACCATGGGGGCCAGAGATCCGGCAAGAGAAAACCCTGTTGCACTCCCCTGGAGGGCCAGCCCCTGAGCTACCGACTTTTAGTTAGGGTGAGCAAATACCACTCCCAGAGGCCTTTGTATTTCTATGTTAATCTCTTACTACCCATTGGCCCTTCCCCTTGTGTTCCGCCCCTGAACCCTTATCCCATTGGCTACCAGTTTTGTCCCACCCCCCGCTTTCCCTATATAATCCCGTTTTTCCCCACTTCAGAGAGCTTCTCTGCCTGGCTACCTTTGCAGAGGGCCCTGTTCCTAATAAAGGTTATTACTCTGTGGAACGCTGTACAGAGCTCCAGTTCTCTTTTCTCCATGTCACCTGAAGAAGGAAACCAAAGCTGAACATCACATGCTGGGCTGGGAGAAGGACATGCCTGTGCCCCTTGGCTGTCCTTCTTAGGACACTCTTCATGAAGGTCACGGCACCCTTACTACCCTGCTGCCATGGCACTTGACTTTCTCTACAGAGAAGATGCAAAGAGGAACACTATCAAAACCCTGCGCGAATTCAAAACCAAATGTATTTTTGTACAGAATCCAAAGTTTATGAACACAATTACTTTAGCATTGCACTAGACTAAGCCTATTTTCACCAGAAAGCATAATATACACATACAAGATACCTTTCTTAAAAAGCTTTGAACTGGGCTATTTGAAATACTGAGCCTGTTCTCTCGGTTCAGACTGAATCACAGAAGCCTAAGACCCTAACCCCAAAGCTACAAGTGTATCTTTTGAAGTACTAAAAATGCCAGTGTTGATTATCTCTATCTATATCATAGCAATTAAGAACTATCCATAGGAACTATCCATCGATTCACAGAACACAACTTCACTAATTTTACAGAAGAAAGCCAGAAAATCCTCATATTTGAAATGCAACTGTCACCATTGCTCTGACGAGCAGAACAGAAATGCAGTAACTGCTACAGGCACGAGAAGGAACACAGCTTCTACCACATCTCCTAAAAGTGCACAACACTCATTCTCCCAGGGCATTTCATGGCCATCAACTGACTCCTAGCTGCAACTTCGAGATTATTTTGAAGACAAACTTGGCAACCTGTATTTCATGAAAAAGATAAAAAGATGGAAGTTCAACCTAGACATTATGCAGGTACAAGAAAGCTAAATGATAGCCTGTAAAGAAGCTGCATGCATGAATTGATGGGATTAAAGGAAAAACTGCTTACTGAAAACCTGAAGTAAGATTGATCATATAAAAGGTAAGTGGGATATATAAACACATGTGATACCTAAACTAATCCATCTGAGATAAAGAGACCAACTCACTGATAGGACTTCAAGGTAGCATTAGGTAAATGTCTGAGAGCATCACTCGGGTTTTAGCCTGGGATCAGACAACAGGTAACTCTTAGTATGCCTGACCACATCTGTATTTTTTTCAGACACAATAGGAACCAACTTGTAACAATGCACAACTTGCCTATTATGGCGTTTACAAATTTTAAAAAACACTGAACAGCCTAGTCAACTGCAAAAGGCCCTTGGGCCAAATAGGGAGTCTAGACGTGCATTCTTAAATGGAAACTAATAAGGAAATTTGGTAAAACTTTTAAACTTATTAATCACATTAGCAGGTTTTTTATGAATTACAGAAATTTCTACAGCAGCCTCTAGAGGATAAGAGATTGGTATACCTTCAGAGAACAGGAAATACTGAGGCATTAAGTTCTGCTACTGAAGAGGAAAACAAAATGGCAAGCTAGTCACAAAATAATAGATAAGAAAAGATTAATTCAGTGCTCTCATAGGGACACCAAACCAAAAAGCTGCTAAGACAAATAAAAAGAACAGAAATAATGCAAATTTTATTTACTAAAATACAAATCCATAGTTTCTAACTTATGAAACTTATCAAGAAGACTCAGCTCAAGATTTCTTTCACAGCAAATATCTGTAGATGCAGTTAGGACCAAAACCTGCATATTGTGGGGTTCACTCTTGTTGGGCTCTATGTTTTATGCAAAGAAAGAAGAAAACGGAAACAGCATAGCAGAAACTCTAAGCTACCAAGCACTGTATTACCAAAACATCTAACAAATAAATCTGACATAATGCTGCAATAGAAACGTACAGTTATTTCCGAAGGTTTTGTTTCAATGAAGAACTAATATGAACAGTCTCTTTAGAGCTAGCTTCAGCCTAAAGAGCAAATTTTTCATGTAATAGGGGACCACATGTATTTGTCATAATTCTCTTTTGGCTACTATGTGCAACATAGTCTACGTTACAATGCTTATTCCATAAGGTCAAACAGTTTTCAGATACTTTTGTGAGCCCGGACCAGGCTAAGCACAGAAACAAAAACCATACATACATATATAAGGCATAATTGTCAAGAATTACTTCTAAAGGAAAAACAATAACAAAAAACTACCTTACCTGAGCTTAGTGTATCAATGCACAGTCTTCAAGAAACTCATGTTGATTGCTTCTGATTTTTTTCCCCTCTTCCCTGAAATTTTCGATTTTCTACAAATCTTACTCTCTCCTTCTCAAACAGACAGCATTGAATTTAGCAGTAACAGTCTAAAACTGCCGTAATTCTGGTTGCCACTCCTCCTTCCTTGGGGAAGGCACCACCCCTACGGCAAGGGGACAAAGAAAAACATACGCTAATTCTCAACACCTTCTGTTCAACACAAATGAGCACAAACTAGAACACCTGGCTGGGACCAGTAACAGCCAGAACATCATTTGTTTCTGCTGCCCAGCACTAACACCACAATGACCCAGTCAGGGAGAGTAACTTCCTCAGCAACTTCAGCAACACACAGCAAAGCTCATCATCTGCCTTCTATGCTTGCTTCCCATTCTGTTGTACAAAGCCGGGGACAGGGATCTCAGGATGCTCAGTAATATAACTTGGATTTAATGTAAGTATGTTCCTTTTAAACACAGATGAATCATAACTCCTGAAGGTTATGGTTTTCCATACTTGCAAGACTGCTCCTGATGGGATTAATTCTTGCAATTCAGCATAGCTGATCACCATCATTAAACAAATACAAAAGCACATAATCAAGTAGATGAATGTATACAAATAAACAATTTCCTATGATCTGAAGGGAGTTGGTGCCATGTTTAGAGAATGGCAGAGTCTTATTTCTTAACCTAAAATTTAAGCAAAGCATTCAAAAACAAATTTCTCCAGCCTCCTGGAGTACTGATTATCTAAGTCCAGCTGCTTCAGTATCTGTGTTGTTTTCTGCTGCCTATTTTCTCCAGCCATGTTCACTTTATGAGAGCACCTAATCTGCCCCACTGAGTTTGATTACAGACTAGACATGGCTAACTATAAACCAGTGTCATCCTCTTCACAAAAAAATAAATCATTCCTTGGAGAGCTCTTTACAAGGAGGCTCTGCATTCCTAAAAACCTTGGTAAATAAAACAGGCCTGGAAATCACAGATAGATGGATGTTAGTGCTGGGATCCTGCAAATGCTTTTCCTTTCAATGAATGCTCACTCCATCAATGACTGCACAGCTTCACTTTTGCTTCTCTTACACCCTAGTTCTCTGCCACAAACATTCTGGTTAATTAGGAAAAGAAAGAAAAAACCCAAATCCTATCTGAGTCTTTGCGTTCAATCAACCAATGTATGGTATATGTGCAGAGTAAACATTTCAGACATAACAGAAAGAGCAATGATTTACTTAATGAATTGTGAAACAGGGAGCTCTCCTTACTCAGATGATTTTCATTTCAAAGGAAGAAAATTCTGGTCCTACATGTTGAGCCTTGGAAGGCTCAGACTCTCTTGGACACAGATTATAGGCCTGACAGCTTAATTTATTAATTTTCCTAAGGAGCTGTGTGGTGGTTTTAAAGTTGCAGAGACATTAGCGTGTCTGAATACTCATGCCTCCCAGAGGGAAAGTAATTTTCCATTTCCAGGATGAAATCGGTACTCTAAGTGGTATGTTCTCTCACTTTGATGAAGAAAGCCATTTCTGTACAGGTTGTCCTGACTGGAAGGATATGAAGAATAGAGTAGCTAACTAACAAAAACTTCTGGTAAAGGGACAGGCAGCACCAGTAATTCATGTTTCTGCTCCTTACACTCCACTGCTGCTACTAACAAAAATCATGCTGAGCTGAATGGATGAAGGAGCAGAAAGCAACAACTGACCAACTTCATGAAATTTCCTGCAGAAAAAAAATCTCATATTAATGTATTATTGATAAAAGGACAGAAAAAACACTGTGAGGAATCAGCCAAATTTAATTTTAAAATACCATCTGAAGAAAAAGTAGATATTTAATTCTGAGAACATTTTCTAGCTGAATTAACTTTCTGAATAGAGTATTGATGTTGAGATGAATAACAATTTCACATACTTTTGAAAAAATATTTAAAATTACAATTGTGAGTTAAGTATTTTGTCCACTGCTGCAGCAAAATCTGAGGAGTGTATTGGATAGTGTATTACTTATTTTCAGAAGTAAGGAGATCAAATACACACAACACAAGCAGTCCAAGAGTTTTCTTGGAGCTCATCACTGTGCCAAGATAGAAAGGGCTTCTGGGTACCTACAGCTCAATGAAAAAGGTGAAAACCTGCTGCTTTTATAGGGCCACAACACCCTCTGACACTGGGATGAACATGCAAGACAGCTGGCATATAAGCAATGGAGACTTGCGTTCCACTAAAGGCATTAATTATGGCATCCTGGACAAAACCTAATTCCCAAATACATACTTAGAATTTCCTGTGCAGTTTCAGATAGATACTGTTCTTCTTTGTCCTTAATGGTGGCTATGTAGTTCTGTTAAATGACTCCTGCATTCTACCCCAAACACAGTAAAGATAAAGAAAAAAATCCAGCAACAGAATAACTATACACTGGTACGTGCCAATTTTAAGTATCTGGTTGCACAGTGTTTGGAACTATTTCAAAGAGAAGGGAGAAGGAGGAGAGTAGTAACAAAATTAAATATTTCACTTCTCTATTCTGGGCTAATCCTTAAAAGAACCCATAATGTGTCTGGTACACAATTCTCATCTCAGCAACAAAATGGTCCTACATTCTCCCCAGGGAGAGAGGTGCTGGAAGCCAATCTGAGCATGAGAGAAGCAATTTACCCAAAGCACCTTATGCTTGGACTAATTTGAACAGCACAGAGACTGAGGCATCAGCTCAAAACTGACATAAATTAGAGCAATGCCAATTGAGCCTGAAGGGAGAAATGTAACAGCTTCATCTTCCACTGTCCAGTAGTGTACTTCTGGTCTTGCACTCCAGAGAGGATGATCGGGGTGGGACATCTATTTAGTGAGGAGAAAAAGAGTCCTGCAGACAAAATATATCCCAGGTTTCAGAGTTACCCAGCCTGGTTGCAGCAGTGCCAGGTCAACTTGTCACAGAAGACAGCTGTGTCACCAGCTGCCACGTACCAAAGGCCAAGGACATTGTTCTAGGACATTTCATACATCTTAAGGCATATCAGTAACATTTATTCTGTATATTTACTCTACAGCAGAGTATTTAAAATACAAACAAAGAAGAAAAGGATAGTTTACCTCCTAATATCTGCTTAACAGTAACCATGTTTTACTACAACTCTTTGCCGTACCTGGCCAGAGCTGAGGTTGTCTCATTTTTGGTCTGATACTGTCTGGCAGCTGCTTTGCTGTTTTCCTCACATGGCAGGTATCACTCAAGATGATTTTAGAAAGTGCTTTGTTCATGATTTATTTTCATTCGTAAGTCTTCAGGTTAAGTGAAAGGCTTAGTGAAAGTCTTAGTGAAAGTCTGCAGGTTAAGTGAAAGTACAGATTCAAGCATGCAGTCTGTATTTATTTAAATATATGTCAAAATTTTGAAATGCTATCATACCAAAATACTTCTATCCCCTTATCCATAGGAAAGGAAATACAAGGAGGCCTAGCTTGAAGTCAAATTTCACAGTTATTAAATGAGCACAACTCCCACTGACAGCTGCATTCTCTGCCATTTTATTACATTTCCATGGATGCTGAGAAAACAATTAATATATTTATCTCATGATTTGCATTTTAAACTAAAGGAAGAAAGCTAAATAAAAATGGTTAAATAAATACAACCCCTAGATCATTGGCTAGAAAAGTATAATTTGCCTCTTTTTATGTCAGAGGATTCCATTCTGCCCCCTTCCTTAGTTGGGTCTGCTGAGTTGTGCTTCAGGGGTGAAGAACACCAGTCCAGCAGTGACTGCTGGCAGATGGACACAGATTCAAGCTCAGCACTGCACTTGAGAGCAATGTGACTTCTGTTGTTGTTACTAAGTTAGGAGTTTCAATGAGAGCATTCAGGAAACTTTATTGGGTGACAAGTCATCCAGTAGAATAAACACTGTTGTCCTGTACCAACTGATTACAGAATACTCATCATTCTTCCCTTTCATGTGGTGGAACTCAGTACTACCTGGCAGGTTTTGCATGCCCTTCTGCCTGTCTTTTTCTGTCATATTGCTTAATTAAGATTATTTATTCATGTGTTAGACTGAAAAATTACAGTCATATGGGAAAGAGTGACTGGATTTATTTAATTTTTTTTTACTATGACTTGCACTAGATTTTTGATAGCCATGCAACTAATTTGTAGGATACCCAAAATAAATTGCATAGAGCTTGTTAACACAAAAGCCTCAAAAACTGAGGAAGAAATCCATGTAGACAGCAAAATGAACCAAGAGATTGTCACTTCACCTCCAGTAGCCATCCTTCTAATTCTTATAAAATATTCTTATCCTAATCCCTCATACCTACCTCCTACTTCAATTATCCCTTGCTGTCATTACAGGAGCTACATAGTCTTTCTTCCAACAAAACTAAATTCCACCATTTCCAACATTAGCATTCTCTAGCAAAACTATTCTGTTCCCAAATCTTTCCCAGTTTCCCGGGATCTTACTATGTTTGAGGCAGACATTCTCTAAAATACTCTTAAATAGTTTAATATAGCCCACTATATTAAAACAAAACAAAACAAAACAAAAAAACCCACAAAAAACCAAAACAAACAAAAAAACCCCAAACACCAACAACCTTATTTCAGCCAGAAATGCCATATTTTCAGTTGTAAAGAAAGTAATTAAACCTCCTGCATTCAGTGTGAAGAAAAGCACTGCATTTTAGATTAAGGCAGAAAACTACCACTACAAGAATGAAGAGGAAGAAATATTTCAATATATGGCATATATTACACAGACATATATTACACATATAATACACAGTCCTAATCAGATCAAGTAATTCTTAATGATAGGGTACTACAACTAAGCTGAAGAACAGGAAACTGGGCTGGTAACCAGCTACCAACACATAGAAGTGCCTCTGCACTCAGGGACAGAGGCACAGGGGACCCAGAAGAAATCTTTCCAAAAATACTTCAAAGAAAGAATTCAAATTCAAACTGTAACTCAAATCAAGACTTTTAATAAAACCACCAATGTGTTCTGGTTTTAACAATAATGCAGATTTAATACTGAAGACATTAACTGAGGTTAATTTCTTGATCTGATCTGAACCTTCTGTTTCAGTGAAGTCACCAACTTTGACCAGCGAACTGCCCTGCAGAGTGAAATTCAAAGCACACATCCAAGGAGACAGCTCTTCCACTATGTCCTACTTCTGTGAATGAAAAACAGAGCTGCCAAACACCAAATGCCAGCTCAGAGCAGCACAGAACTGTGCCAACGCAGAGCTTAACGTAGTGCTGACACAGATGACAGCTTTCAATCTTTGTTTTTCCAGATTAAGGTAATTTCAAAATCTACAAATATGGATGTTAATCTAAATTCCTTCCAACTCAATGTTTATTTAGTTCCAATGTAATCTAACTTCTGGCAGTCACATACAAAGAAAGATTTTATGCCTTATCCCTTAAGCAGAGTGATTAAGAGGCATCAAAATTCCAAAGGAACTATGAGAGATATCTTACCTATTTAATCTGCAAAAATTACTGGAAGCTATTTCTTATGACATCAAATTAAATATTAACATTCTTTAATGTTACTCTTAACATTAAGAATCCTCACATGTTAAATATTAAATCCACAACTAAAAGTAAGATTGGAAAATTACTTGTAAAAACTGTTAGAGAATTATGCCCTATAATAATATGAATTTGAAGTTGAATTCAGTTGCTATTACCAGGAATCACTGTCCCATTGAGTTAGCAGGGGATACACATACTCTGACTCAAAAACATTTCCATTTTTGACATTTCCAAAACAATGTCAGAGAGGCACAAGGTAGCTCAACTGGACACAACAGGAAAAGTGTTCATTCTTTATAAGCACAGCAGCAGAAACCTCTATAAGAATTATTTCTGCCTTTTGGTTTGACAAATACCTCTAGCGACCACCTGTTTTCTCCCTTGCTGCCCTTTTGGCACAATTTGATATATGTCCATTTACACAAAAGCACTCTGTTCTAGGCTTTTCCCCCCCAACTTCAGTAACGTGACTTCAGTAATGTACATAGTCCAGTAAGAATGGCAGTAATTTATGAAGTAATGCTGTTATTTTCAAATGCCATATTGTCACATCCGCCTCGCTGCGACTCCAAGCCCAGTCCAGCCAGAGGGAACATGGTTGTCCTGGGTTGGCTGTATGATGCCTGTATTCCCAATTGTCTGCTCTGTTTAGGCTGGACAATAAGTTTTGTACCTTTAAGACTTGTTCCAAGAGCAAAGAGGGGAGAGAAGAAGCACAGAGTTTGTTACCACAAACTGCACTCACTCCCCCACATCGTGCTCCTGGACTGCGTTGTCTGCGGATGGACAGATGGCAGGACAGAGCTCTCCTTTGCTTTTAGTTAAGTTTTTAGCTAGCTGAGGCAGAGAAGTTCCCTGGACTGTGGGTTTTCTTTCTCTTTAGACCTGTTTAAACCTGCTCTGGACTGAACACCCAGAAGAGCAGCGGCAGCTCGCACCTGTGGCCCACCGGGCCGGGCCTGGGCCACGGCATTTCCAGCGCTGGAGGGACTGAGAGAGACTGAGTGAGCCGAGCTACAGCCCACGGAGGGGACTTCGTGAGTTTGTCATCTCTTTTGGAGCGGCAGGAGGAGGTTTTATGGTTTCATATTGTTCTTTTTTTTTGTTTGTTTGTGCTAGTGAATGTTTTGCCTGTTAAATAAATCATTTTTTCCACTTTTCTCCTAAGGAATTGTTTTTTCCCGAACCAGTGACTGGGAGGGGCCAATTTGGATTGGCTTCTCCCAAAGTAAACTCTCCTGAGGTTTCTTCCTAAATTTTGGCTCTGAACGAGAACCAATACAATGGTAAAAATAGAGGGATGGGAATGATGGAGTTGCCCGAAGAATAAAGAACTTTATTAGCAAAATAAGAAACACAGAAACTGCATGATCTGACGGGCAAGATCCAAAGATGAAGGGGTGTGGTGAATGTAACAATATATAGGGGTATTCTGAGGGCAGCGGTCCAATCATGAACACAAACTAGGAAGATGACCTTATATATGACAGGTCACAAACCAACTGAGAACAAGAACCAGAAACATGACCTATTATAGAATAATTCCATTAACATACCAACTCTCATGGCTATACTCTTCTCACATGGCCTGACCAGATATTTCCCTTTCAGTTTCCCGCTTCCCATGGTCTCAGATTGATGCCTCCTGTATATGCCACCAAGGCTAAACCAGTATTCATCCCAGCCAGTTCCATTCCCACACCATATTCTGTAACAATTTAGCATACCAAGTACAAAAAAAAATTCTTGAAAACTGAAGGTTGAAAGTATTACATTGATTCATTCTGAATTTTTAGGTTGACATTGATTTTAAAGTTTTAGATTTGGTAGCTCAAGGTACAACATAGTCTCAAGATCACATAAACACCCATCTTTATTTGAGCCATTAAGTGCTTCCCTGGGCGATCCAGCCCAGACATTTCTATTTCCTTGTGCTTCCCATGTTCTAATGAGATGTTAAGCTGGTAATGCTGTAGCCACAATGGTTCAATTACAGACAAGGCAAGGCTTGCAGGCCAGGACATCACTGACACAACCATAGGCTGCATAACCTGAGCAAACAGTTTGCTTCACTGCACATGGTGGTCACAGAATCACAGAAAGGTTTGGGTTAGAAGTGACCTCAAAGATTATCTCCTTCTAATCCCCCTACCATTGGCAGGAATACCTTTCTTTAGACCAGGTGGCTCAAAATCCCATGCAATCTGGCCTTGAAAACTTACAGGAATAGGGTATCAACAGATTTTCTGGGCAACATATTCCAGCATCTCACCACCTTCACGGTAGAGAGTTTTTTCCTAATATCTAATCTACACTTGCCCACTTTCAGTGTTAACTCATTACCCCTTGTCCTGCCACCCCAAGCCCCACGGGTCCCACTTCAGCTCTCTTGCAGTACCTTTAGGTATTCCATGGAAGCCTTCTCTTCTCCAGGCTAAACAGCACCAGTTTTCCCAGCATGTCTTATAGGAGAAGCGCTCCAGCCCTCTCACAATTTTTGTGGCCTCCTCTGGTCCAGATCCTTCTTATGCTGAGACCCCAGAGCTGATGCAGCACTGCAGCAGAGTCTCACCAGAGCAGAGGAGAGGGGCAGAATCCCCTCCCTTGACCTGTTGCCCACGGTGCTCTGGATGCAGCCACGATATGGTTGGCTTCCTCTGTGTCTTCCTCTCTGCCCTAAGGATATTCCAATAAATAGAAAAAAATGCATTTCCTGATACAGATCTCAGCTTTCTCCTTACTTAGAAGTGAAAAATTAAATATTTCATGATGAAAAAACCAATACCAGAAAACTGGTATAAAATATATTTTAAACCCACAAATTTTGGAGCCCATGCTGTTCATACATTTTTAAAGCAAAGCCAGAGAAAGTTTAGAAAGTTTCTAAAATGTTGCATTTGTAGACAAAACGTTAGTTTCTGTAGAAAAACTAATGGGCTTCCAATATTTTTCTTTGGTAAACAGGTTAACTAAATTAGAATTTTGAGTTTGGTTTCTTTTTTTTTTCTTTTTTTTTTCTTTTTTTGGTCATTGTTTTTAATTAAGTTGGTCCCTTGCTTGAAGCAGCCACAGTTGTTTACCCATAACAGCAGTGAAATTCTCTGTGCTTGATGGTTTAATTATCTCCTCATTGCCTAGTAATTCTTTTAAGGATTTTTTTCTTCTTTTTTTTCATTGTGGCACAGCAGACAAGATTCATCTGTCTTTCTCAGTCCAATCTTATGAACTTACTTATACTGTCCCTTCCTTCACATATGACAACTTTTAACTTGATGGATTAAGGCAGTGTCTATTGTCAAGACAGTATAAATTATTTTGTTTATTTCTTCAGTTACCTGAGCCACTGCAGTCCATAACCTGTACAAATACCTGCTGCCTACAGACATCTGAATTTTGTTTATTTGTTTGTTTGCATCACCTGTCAGATGCAGAAAATTCTACTGAGAAGAGCATGGCGAGTTCCACGCACCTCCCACCTCAACATTGATTCTGCTAGTGGTCCAGCTGTGATGAGAATTAGGTCTGAAAGCAATGAATATCCTTCACTGGGCTAGAATGGGCGCAACGCTATATGGACAGAAATAGAACAAGCTGAAAGATAATCATCCATGAAGAAAAAGGAAAATCCAGTTTTGCTGACAAGCGGGCAAGTCAGTGTAGTACGATAGAGACAAGTTTTTGACACTAACAAATACTTTTCATTAAGTTCAAAAAAAAAACAACTATATGCACCTTTCATTAAAAAACAAAAGCCTGATCCCTCAACACTATGTAATAATAGAATTTACTATAGTCTGAAGAGGCAGCCAGCTTATCTCATAGACACAGAAATTCTCTAAACACAAACAGGAACAAAACAAACTTTCAGGTAAGATGGAAAGTAGCCAAGCACACAAAGACTTATCTTCACTGTTAAGGATTCAGGAAAGCTGCAGCACTGAGACCGGTTATGGCTTACTCCTTTTCCCAGCTGGTAGGCAAATTTCTCTTAGCCCCAATGTTTTTATGGCTTCCCAGAGGTGCCCTGCTCTGCAGACACCAGCTGTCCTCCAGTTCCCCATTGCCATTCAACAGAGGCACATCTTACCTTGCCTATTCAAGGATTCAAAATTCTAGTCTGACACTCAGCCCAATGTTTCCAAAATAAGGACTACACTTCCTACCAAAATACCAGCACACCTGGGTTTCTCTTACCATCTTGTCCTTTCTGTCCATTTCCAGAATAAACATATGAGAGGTTAAATTACTGCTAAGTTTTAAAATTTCATTTTTAAGTGAGATTTTATTTATTTTTACAAAACAAAACCCAAAAGCTAAGATCTTGCAAAGTGCTTCCTTGAGCTGCAGCAAACCTACAGCACTGCAAATGGGGTCAGAATCTGATCTCATCACTTAGAGGAAGTGAGAGATGTGTGACATTGCTGACTACACAACAAAGGCTCTTTTGAATTATTTACTACAGCAGAACTAACAAATCATCTAGGTGTAAAGCTGCAACACTGTTCCAAATACAGAAATTAAAAACTAGGGTCAAAACTGACAGGCTGGTATTGTCTTTTAAAATTGCTTAAAACTATCTTCTTGCATTTCATAGTTCAATTTCCAAAGAAGTATTTCTACCTTAACCACCAAACTTTAGTGGGAGACATTACTGTTCCAGAACACAAAAATAGATTCTCAAAACGGATGTTTTTCAGAACTTAAGAAGCATCTGCAAAGAAAAATTCCCACAGACATGGACTAGATCTTCGTCAGTATTTTATTTAAAATAGGCAAAAGGTTTTATGTTTATGTTTTACAGTGTTTTGGCCCTCCCCCCTACCCCTCATCTGGAACAGCTCATGAGGATAAAGGTAGGTCTTTTTCTAAAAGGGTAAAAAGATGCCCCAAAAAACAAAGAGAAGCAGTAAACATCAGATCTTTACTTCAGGTAAAATTCACAAGCATGTAATTATTTTAACATACCAAAATTGATTCTTAAGGTAATTTCAGAGCACTGAAAATGAGTAATCATCATTTTTCTTTTGAAAAAGAGTACAGTTTTTCTATATTCTACTCTTGATATAAATCTTAGTAAATATTCATAGATAACTCCAGGACACCTCACGTAGAAGCTGTTCAACAAGTAGACGAAGTGCTGAATTAGGTGTTCAAAATAATTGTCATAAATGTATCTTCTCAGAGTAATATGGAAACTATTGTAGCCTGCTTTCTAGTAAAATATCTGACTTATTTAAATATGTGAAGTACAAAATTGTGTTTCATGTTAGGTAAATAAAGGTAACCTGTGTAATTGTAATTATCAAATGTGTGGAACATGGCCATGGCACAGTTATAAAGATGAGTTCTAATAAACAACCAAAGAAAGCAAAGCATGGAAGAAGGCCTTTGAACTGATCTTTGGTTTGCAATTAACTATTATAAGTCTTATGCTGTCTTGTAATAAGAACCTTTGAATTATAGCTTTAGAATGTTACTTTGTATTAAGGATTTCTTTAAACTGTAACTTTAGAATGTTGCTTTGTATTAAGGATTTTTTAACTGTAGCTTTAGAATGCTGCTTTGTATTAAGGATTTTTTAAACTGTTTTAGAATGTATAAAGGATTTAAACAAAAGAAGGAAGTGAACCTATCCCAAGCTCCTAACAAAATGGTGAGAACATCCTGAAAAAGGAAGGTGGACATCAACGTCACTGATGAATGATTTCGAAAAAGGGAAGCTGGACATCATTGTCATAGATTAATGGTCCTAGAAAATAGAAGCTGGACCCCACCATCTGGGACACACATCCTAGGATACACATCCTGGGTATTGAAACCTGGAGTAGATCACAATAGAGTATAGAAATGGAAAAGGTACCAAACATCACTATCATAGATTTACGATCCTGAAGTATAGAATTGTGACGTAAAAAAACTAAAAACAGAAACTGCTGAGAAAACTTATGAATATGCATGAATATGATCAATAAATACCAGGAAGCCCAGCAATCAGTGTGCAGTTGGAGAGGAAAACCCCCACCACTGTACCCAGTGCTGTTTTTGCTCATAGGCTACCATATTAATTAATAAATTGAATTACTGCTTGATATATTGGCTGAGTCAAGCTTCTCATTTCTAACAAATACGGTAGCCAACAAATGCTATCACCTGGAAGAAGGGTCCAAGGTTTGGTTCTAGTAGAAAAAACAAGTGGAGAACTCCTTTTGTCCCCAGTGCTCAGGTAAGAAGTGAACCTCTGGAGACTGTTTGCTTTGCTTAAGCTGGGGTTCGCCACTTTGCTTCCCAGATCAGCATCAGTAATTCCTTCAGTTTTCACCCATGGGTTATAAAACACAGCCCAAACTGAACCAGAGAATTTAATTTTCCTTATAATCATGGTTGGAGGTGAGATCTTTGGACATCAGATCAGACAGTTTATTTCTGGAATACTTTTTATACAGGTCTAAAATAAGCTACCATTTAATCTTGCTTCAGTCTCTCTATTCCTTTCACCCTGTGGCTCAGCCAGTGACTTTTCACGTTCTGCTTTTGTCAGGGATCTGCTCTGTCAAGTGCCCACACATCTTTAGATCAATATTCAGCTGCAAATTGTAGTACAACTCCTATTAACATTAATATGGGCTTCCACAACCCTTCTTTTTTGATAATCTGGTGCTTAGCATGCTTTTACTTTTGTGCAAGATTACCACAGTTTGCCATTCAATCAACACCAGTCAAAACAAATGAACAATGCTGAACCAAAACAATCCAAACTGAGACATGGTATCTCCATTTACAGTTGGAATTCAAGCAACAACTAAGATTCAGAGCTGCCAAGGAGAATTTATGCCAGGTTTCCTTTGCTGAAACTGTGAATGATAAAAGTTAAGGCCAAATTTCCCAAAGATTACGTGAACATAGAGGGTCACTATTTATGGTGCCCCTCCAGGACCCATATATACATTCATTAAGTCTACTTGAAAAACCTACAGGATAAGCAGACACAGTTTGTTCTATTCACTCCCTCTCAAGACAAATTAATAATCGTACCATGTACAGCATAAGATGTCCACTTCACTTTTCAGTATGTTATTTCAGTATACCTTGCCAAAAAGGAACACAAGACTTGGAAGACAGACAACATATCCTGTCTTCTAACAGCAATTTTCATAGTAGAATGGATTGCTTAAATCTGATTTGCTCTTTGAGATTATGTCCATATTTAGTTAATTTATGATGACGAAAAAAAAAGGGGAAAAAATCTTCCCCAAAAACACCTGCCTCTGACCTGACCAAATCAACTGAATCTCCCTTTGCAGATAATGGAGAAAATGGACTAGAGAATTCTACCTCAGTAGCTCATACCTTTTTTTCTCTTCTGGCAAGCAGTAAAAGCACAGCTCTCCAAACAGCAGGAAACTAAAATCCACAAACATCAAGCCCTCTTTAGAATTGCCAGCATGGATTTTGTATGAAGACAAGCAAGTCTTTTTAATTAAAATCCTGTATCACTGTGAAGACATCTCTGAGCTGAAGTCCAGCACCACACTCAAACCCTGTGCAATCCAGATGGCCTTTCAGCTTTTCTCAGGTTTTCTGTAACATATGAACAGTCCAGGACAGGAGACCCTGAGAAACTGACTGACCAGAAACTTACCCAGCTGAGTGAAGGAAGAATTAGGCATTCCCTTAAAAAAAAAAATACAACTTAAAAGACAAGAAGCGCAAAATCAGCTGTGACTGCTGCTAGATAAAGAGATCAAGAACTCAGCACAAATTTGTAGTGAGATTGCCAGATTTGTAGGTGAAATCAGGAAGCATGGGGAGGGCCCCTAAACCCAGGGTAAGCAGCAGACAAGACCCAAGGCCTGATGAGGCCAGGACTGCCAACTCATCCCAAATAATATTTCAGCCTTCCATCCAGCTAATGTTTTGACAATCAAAGTGAGATTTACAAGTAAACTAAGAAATCCAGGGAAAAGTATTTCATAGAATTTGAGTTATATCAGCCCAGATTACTTCAAAGAAAGAATCCCTTCTCAAAAGTGTAATAAATAACATTCACCATTTACCAATAATAACAATAAAATATTCGTGTAATGCAAGATATTTAATAAGCCAAGCAAAACTAGCCCTTCCTAAAAATTTCCATCAGTCACAGTATTTGACATACAGGAAGGGTTATGAAAATATAAGTTGGGGAGAGACATGCAGCTAAGTGCCCAAGTGTTTAAGCATGCTGCCTCAAGTCATCATAAGTTTTGAAGAAACTTTAGTGTTGAAAGTAACCGTCCACCTTCAGATTTGTCTTGGTAAACAATCTTACTTCCTCCTGTAAATCTGTTACATAAATTCAAACAGTATTGTTTTCATATTTCTCTGCAGAAATCATATGCTAAAAATATGCATCCATAACAAGCTAAATAATTCAGCACACCTATCAATCCCACTACTCTGTCTTCAAAAATTCACAGTGAATTTAGGCCTAGGCCTATTCAAACAATTACTTCACTTGCAGACTCTCGCACAGCCTCCACTCATTACTGTCAGCTAGCAGCACTGTCCTCTACAGGCTGACTTCGATGCTCCAGGCAGGTCTTCCACTCCTGTGATTTTTGTTGGGTTTTTTTTTTTTTTTTCCTTCTTACAGTACAGTAGACTTCCAAGCACTAAGTAGAGTATTAATCTTGCATTTCTGGTTCACAAAACCTTCACCTAATGTGAAATCTTTCAGTCAGATAGAAGATAAAGAGACTATAGATCATAAACAAGGATGTGTAAATGAGGAGGCTTAAGAGGTACCGGGATACACCTGCTCTAACGGATATACCTTAGGCTGAGGAAGAAAGAATTCTTTGGTCAAAAAAACTAAAGCAGCCTCACAGATAAGTCTCTCCAGAGAAAGAGAAACCCAAGCAAAAGAAGGACCAGCTGCACTTGGAAGGTTTGAAGAACCCATGGAGAACAGGAACTTGAAGCTTTAGTCAGTTTAAGAAAAAATGTATTTTAAAGAAAGATTTAATCTTATCTTGAGTGCTGTAGAAACTGTCAGAAAGCAGAAGGGGGGGAAAAGGCAAAAATAGGACTCTGAAGTAGTAACACTGCCACAGGCTGCCACTAATGCTATCAGAGCTGTAAAAATCTGACAGGACTAATTGCTATTCATATTAATTTTGTGACTTGTATTCTAATTTTGGTGGAATTATCAATATGTGTGAAGTAAACAGCATTCAGTCCTGCATGGATAGATCCAGTAATGAGGGCTTACATACACTAACGCCATCCAATAAGCAGGTTCACAGAACAAAAAATCTGAGATACTGCAGAGCTTTAAAGCTCAAATTTTATCAAGTAAAATAAAAACAACATTGAAAGTAACTAAGTGACTAGAAAACTGCCTTTTTAAAGACTGCTATCACACTTGCAAATACTTATCCAAACAGACGTTTTGTTAGTAACTATTTATTTACATACTTTTTCTTTGATACAGACTGAGAAAGAGATATTCTCCCCATCATTCTTGCTATGTAGGCATCATTTACATACAGAGAATGCCAGTAAAGACTGAAAATATTCTCATCTTTGAGACTGAAAGTCAGATTTAAATGGCATACATATGGCCTGATTTTAGTGTATCTATTTTAACAGATCATAAATGGGTTAATAAACAAGTAAATTTCTTCTGGCAAGGAAGATAAATGGAAAAATAATTAGGCATCAGATGAAAACACAGCTCCGCAAACACTAGATCCTAGGATTTCTACTTTGGATAAGGTACCGGGTTAGTTTTGGGGACCAAGCTGGGACTCCCAAGCTCTGCCATCCACGCTTCAAAATCTCTGTGTCATTTCAGAAAAAGAAAACAGAGCTCTCTACTCGATTGTAGATCAGAAATTGAACATCATCCCCCACCTCACCTCTTCTGGCTGATACAATTTCAAGTTACAACTCTGCTCAACTTAATTATCTGTAATACCTTTCTTGTGGTTTCCATTACATCTCGGCAGACGCTGCTTTTTGCAAGACGGGAATGGGGATTCTATAGCTCGATTACTCCACTAAATTAACCCTTAGCGTCACCCACAGAAGTCGCTACCTTCACCCAAGTATTCCCAACTTTCGAACGCGACACAAAACCTTTGCAGATAAGGTCCTCGAGACCCCTCGATACCCCTTCAGAAGGGCCATGATCACAGCTGCACGGGGGGGCCGGCACCGCCGCCAAGGAGGCATCCAGGCGCCCGGCGGGCAACGCTGCCGCTGTCGGGAGAAACTAAGGGAGATTCCCGGTGCGTCCTAGCTGGAAGCTGCCCTGTCAGCTCGGGTCCCTCCGCACTCTGGGTGATCGCTGGAGGGCGGGCCGGCCAGGCAGGGGTCTCTGGGGCGGCCGGACCACCTTCCTTCCCTCAGCGCTGACCCTGAGGGGATGAGAGAGCGGCAGTCGCCCTCGGCGCACTCCAGCCCGGATCACCCCTCGCCCACCGGCGGCCGTGGCTCCCGGCAAACGCGCCTTCTTCCACTGCCAGGGCTGCGCACCCGGCGGGCTGTGACCTTAAGAAACTTGATAAGGGAATAAAAGGGAGGGACTTTGCCGGATCCGATTCTCGGCTTCTAATCTCTCCTAACACACCGGAGCCCGAGGGGAAAACAAGGAAACAAAACCCTGGCCAGCAGCAAGAGCCCCCGCACCCCTCCCGAGCAGCGGTACCTGTCTGGCGGCGGGAGGGCGGCGGGAGGGCGCCGGCGGGGCGGCCGGCGCGGCACTTTCGGCCGCTGTGAGCGGGAGGCACTCGGCAGCGGGCGAGCTGCTATTTATAGTACGGAGCCTCCAGCAGCGCGACGGACGGCGAGAGGAAATGAAGACTTGAGCGCCTAGGCAGCTGGAGCTGAGCCCGCCTGCCGCTCTGCAGTCTGTCCTGCTCCCCGCCGCCGCCGGGAGGGCGAGGTGCAGCTGGCTCTGGGCACGGTCGCTCCTGCCCCCAGGACCACCCTCGGGAGCGCCCTCCCAATGTCACCGCAAGCCTGAGGCGGCCCCCCAGGCAGCGAGCGTAGCCGCCAGCCGCCTCTCCGGCAGCCCTGCGGCGAGCAGGCAGCGCGGCGCGGCGCGACGCGGCTCGCCTCGGCTCAGCTCAGCCGCGCAGAGGTGACCCGGTACTGCTGCTGCTAGAGGAGGCGAGACCAACGCTGGGGTGTGGGAGGGAGACGCCGGCGCTTGCCATTCACCTCCTGCCGCCCAGAGGGAGCCCGGCCTCCGCGACCGCATCTGTCGGAGACTGGGAGGCAGTGGCGAGAGCTCTCCCGGCCCGAGGGGACGGGTGGACCGGGCTGGGGTCGCTCCCGGGGAGGCCGACGCCAGCTGGGCCCAGGCTGACAAGCTCCGCATCGGCACCTCCTGAGACATTGTGGCTCAGGGGAAGGCAGCAGGACCGGTAGGAAAAGCTAGTCGCTTCCCTGTCCCGGAGCTGGAAACCGAATCTCTCTAGAAGGCAAGCACAGCAGCTTCTCGGAGCCGCTGGGCCAGCTGCCTTCCACCCTCAAAACTTTGGGGGATGGGTGATGAAGGATGCCTGGTGCTGTCAGGGAGGAAGGTGGGAGCGCTACATGTCGCCTCTGGCAGGTGCTGCCGCTCTGGACGGTACTAATGGCATCCATACACCCGGCCTTTGATCCACGGCATCTGAAAACTGGGTTTGTATGTGTGGCAATAGAGGAATTAAGACAACTAATTTCTAAAGCATTTTACTCACTTGATAAAATATTTTTTTTAATCCAGGGTGGTTTTTTTTCTACTTCTTTTGTAGTTAGATAAATTCTGGTATTTGAAGCTTCAATCAATCCTTTTGAGACTGCTTGTGCATTATTGCAGGACACTGTCTGGGATTTGAGCAGCATAACTCACTCCTACACCATCATTCTCCAAGCAACTGAAGTTAATACAGATTAGATAGCTACATTAGCCTACTCAATATCATTTGTTTCAGGGTTGGATTTAGTGTTTCCTGCATTGTAATAACTGCAGTCATCTACAAGGTACCAGCACAAAGCCTAACAATGATCTGGGAAAAGCAAGACTGATTCAGCTTCAAGAGCTTGAAGTCAAAACAGAGATACAGATTCAAAGATGGGAGCTAAACAAATAGCATTATAAGTTACACAGAATTGAAAGGAAAACCCTTTCAATTTGAGAAGGCACAACAGATATTTGACCTTGTCCAAACACCTAAACAAAGTAATACACAAAAATCTAGTTTGATGGAACTCCCACTTATATAATAAGCTACTCATGCATAAATGATTGCAGAATAAGGCTCGTATTGAACAAATCATCGTAATGAAGTTAAACTACCTTTTCAATTCAGAGATTAGTCTTTGAGCATCTCTCATGAACAATATTTTGCTTCTCACAACAGGAGTTTCTTCACAATCTTCCTTGTTAAATTTTTAATATTCCACAGTGTAACACATAGCAGGAAAGATCCTGCTGTGAAATTTGAAGAAGAAATTTGTGGCAGTAGACTCCGGTTGCCACTAATGACATTCTAGATGGTGAACAGGGAACTTGCAAAACTTGGCTATGTGCAATTCAATTGCATAGGTTGTTCCTTTTTCTGTGCTCCCTTAAGAACCAAATACCATGGAGGTTTAGTCTGTGGTTGCTTTTCAAATGAAAGCAATCCCAAACTCCTACATAAGTTCAGAACTGAGTAGTGAACCTGTAAAATTGATATTCTGTTAGATTTGGAGGGAAATGCAATGACAGCCCCTGCTTTCTTTTTTCATTAATAAAACCTTGACTATGTATAGAACTGAACTTTATTAAGTGTCGCTGTTTCCCAGAGCATGAAATGAAAAATTCCAAAGATTTTTCGTGATCATCAGAAGGCTATCTTTATTGTAACAAGATGACCTTTTATAGGGTCTTTCCCTAACAATTATGTGATTGACTAAATGGCACAATGCCTCTCTACCACCATTGGTTGATATAGAGACAGCATGTTTTGAGAACAGACACAAAGGAAAAAAGTAAGCAAAAGTGAAAACAGCAGCTGTTGTTTTGAGAACGAGAGATGCCTACAAACCCTCTATCAGTCCATTTCTTGAGAACCTAAAATTCTTGACAGAGCCGTCCTTGGAAAGGAAAGCGGCTTTCTCTTGGGAGAACAGGACCTGCTGCTGAGTTTTTCTAAGTCCCATTGAAAGTCAGCTTCACAATTAAGAGTTTTATTTCTTTTGATATTGTAGTGATTTTGGTTTGCCAATTCAAAATTTTCACCAATTTTGAGATTTCACAGCCAATGCACCTACTTCTTGCTGTGAGATAGGATTAGGAGAAAGGCAAAGCAGACTCAAAACTTCAAAAGGGTATAAAGAAAAATTTATTAACAGTAACTAAAAAGAGAAAAAAAAGTAAGAATCAAAATAAATCCTTCAGACCACTCCTCCTCCCCCCACAACCTTTCCCTTGAACACTGACAATGTAAAGAACCAAACCTAAAATTTCTAGTCAGTTTACCACTTCTGACATAGTCTTTCTACAATTCACTCAGGGAGAGAAGTCCCTCTTATTAAGGTTCTGGAGACTTCTCCACAAGAGGGAAAACCCAGTTCTCTCATGGCTGTCTCACAACTAGCAGCTGCATGGGGGAAAATCTGCTATTGTGAAGTCCTTCCCATTTCCACAAGCCTTCCCACAGCTTATCGATGGCCCATGTCAACTTATGGGGTCTTATTTTAAAGATGAGCAGTTCAAAGGCTAAAGTTCTCATTATCTATCTCTAAAATCATCCTCATCCCTGGTAAGAGAGATCTGCCTCTTCTTCTCCTGTGGCAGCAGACTACTCCTCTCTCTCTCTGTTCAAACTTCTCATGGGATCACAGCTACTTTCACATCTGCTTGCTTCAACATGGAGGCTTTTGCTCGACATCAATTTGAACACTTTCATCTCCCCATAATCTCATGTGTTGTAAGGAAAAAGAGACTTTCTCCACAGCTTTACAAGAGGATTTCAGCCCCAAGAAGGCAACTTCTCATCCCTCCCATCTGGAACTTAACTTCATTCCTCACTGACCATGATGTCTCCATGTGGTTCCTTTACATACTTGCGTCTTGTTCCTTTCTCTTACTCGGGGGAGGATTGAAGCACTGGAAAGGTTAACATGTCGCCTGGGCCCCGGTTGGACTGGGTGTTCCTGAGGGCTGGAGCTGCAGCTGGGGGAGGGCTGGAGAAAGCGGCTCAGATCAGATCAGCCAGGCCCGAATTCAGCAGCAGCACGCCGGGATGGGCGCTTCTCTTTCCCCCTACCTGATGGTTGGGGCAATTCCCATGAAGCAAAGTCCCAGCGCCAACCCGGGGCTGCTCCAGGTGCTGGTGGGCTCGGCTGGGCTGCAGCAAGCAGCCAAATGTTAGCAAGGCTGGCTCCATCCGGCCCGTGGCACTCCCTCCCTCTGCCTGGCAGCCAATGGGGGAAGGAGGGGCAGGCAGCCCGGGGAAAGAGTGCCCAGGCCCGCGGAAGGGCTGGCTGGCCCTGGTTACCTGTTGCTGGCCAGGGAAGAAAGAGGAAGTTCCTGGGTTTTTTTCTTTAACATGTGTTTTTCACAGCGGTGTGTCCTGCTTTTCAGTGGCTCAACCAACTGTCAGCTATACACAAACATTTTGCCTTACTTCCCAAATTCCTCCCCTGTCAAACCATGACAGATACTATTATCAAAAATGTTGTCTTGAAGAACACTTTTTCTTGAGCAAGACCATGTTGTATAGCCAGACCACTGCAGACCACAGGAAGGAAAAAGGCTGATTTTTAGATTAGTTTTATGTTAAGATGTTACTGGAAAATGGCTGTTCAGAAATCTGCCCTATGTCAGAATGGAAAAAAAATATATTAGATAATCAGAGTTTCATCCAGCTCTGAAACATTTTAAAACGGATATATAATCTAAATCTCTCTTTTGTCTTATAGTCAAAATTTCAGAGCTGGAAAATACACTTAAGCATAAAAAATGGTATCTAATGCTCAAAAATACTTGCCTCAAAATTATTTAGAATGTGTTTCTGTGCTCCCTACCTCTGAAAATCATGTTTCCTGAAGTGCCTAGTAGATACAGATTTAGAGTGTCTAACTGCATCCACTCAGGCTTGAAAATTTTAGCCTACCTCCACCTGTGCTTCATAATAAATGTATCAGAAAGCTTCAGGCAAGCTATAAAAGTATTCTCAAAAAAGCAATGCAAACTTGAGCCTTTCGAAAACAAGACACCGACCTAACAAAGTATTTGACTGTATAATTCAGCTCATTTTGGTATATGGAAAGTAGCATCTGAAATCCAGCTTATAACAGACAGACATCTGTAGTAGAAGGAGAAAAATTAGTATGAAACACCTCCATATTATGGCAGTTTTATTATTAATATCTTTCCACTATTCCCCAACATTTTCCAAATCAACATGCTTATTGCTCTGAAGTCTTCCTCTCTGCTCTCTCCTCAACTCCTACGTACAATGTCCTATATTCCACCTTATAAATGTGAAATCTTTATCAGGAGTCTCTAACTTAGTGGAAAAGGGTAAGGATAAGGAGATGAGAGGGGAAGAAAAGAAGAAATTAAATTGTGACAGACTTAAGGCTTCCGAAGTGGACAACAAGGGGAGCTATTGGAGAACATCTCTGCTCTGCTAGCCAGATCCAACCAGATGCAATCTGGCTAGCAAGGTTTGCTATACCCAGGCCAAGGCCTGTTATCAAAGACAACAATAAATCATTGAAGAACTTCAGGATGAGGAAAAGAAGTAGGATTTAAAGGCCTGTCAGCAGCTGGAGTACAACTTCTCTGCTGGAGAAGCTCTAACTAGCAATCAAAGTCTCTCAGTGCACAGGGAGAAATAACAAGGTTGATAGGAATTTACTAAATCTTCAAGGAAAGGGAAAGGTCTAAGCAAAAAGAAATGCAAATATTTATTGTAGGCCTTTGCTCAGAGTATATTTTGATGGACAGAAAGGGTTTGTTTTCAAGAAGCTCCTTTTGTGTTATCTTTGATTGGCATTTGATATAACAGTTCACCAAGGGAAAGGACTGAATGTACACCAAACACAATTGGGACTGTCATGCTAACCTTGTTAGGAAGCAGGGCTGTGTCAGGCAGAGAACTGAAATTTAGGCTCAGAATCAAAGAGGGACTGAAGAGGATCTAAAGCATACTGTATTCCCAAACAATGAAATATCTTTGGAAGCAGAGTTAGGGTAAAAATTGAAGGCTGGTCATTCTCCAGACAGTTAGTATGAATAACTGCATGGGATAATTGCATTGCTTCTTCATACTAACCATAGTACAGCAAAGATTGTTGAATTTATACCAGCTTTTTAACTGCAAAAACTAGGGAATCAAAAATTAAATCCTAATGAAACTATAAACCTTTCCTCCATCAGGGCAGGATCACTCCCACCCCTTAAAGTCATCTCCTACTGGAACCAGCAACCCTGCCTGAAACCAAAGGATGCTTCTGATACTGAAAAAAACCCTAAAGCATTAAATGAAAATCAGCAAAAACCACATCCTAGCAGGACTGAACTTGACTGGTAGGGTTTCCTGCATAACAGTGTCACTCTAGATTACTGCACAAAATTGAAATCCTTGCACTGTCAGGCTCTTGACAGAATTGGTGACCGTAAACTTCAGTTTAGCTCTCAGTGCCTCATACCTTGTTACTTATGCTGATGGTGGACATGTGCCAAGAAGTGGACATGTGCCTTGTTAACCTAAATATTGCAATTTATACCAAACATACATATTGCAATGCAGCTACAGAATGACTGCAGAAGGAGCAAGAAGACGGTGACCTAGGTTCTGCAGGGGAACTGCAAACCATGACTTACTGAATGAATCGAAGATTTTGCAGGTTGTTCTGTGTGGACAATAGATTGTACCAGCGGCTTCGCTAAGGCCTGTACAGCCAGTGTCAACATCTAACAACTTGCAGGATCAACATCCACCAGCGGAAGAGCTGTGTAACTAATAATGTTGAGGTGAAACTGAAACTGAGAAAAATACCATACTACCAAATACGGAAGAAAGCAATGTCAAAGGAAAACACTTCCTCAGTTGTCTAAAATGATCACAGACTTTTCATCAAAAGACATGGAGGAAAACCAATACAAAACCGCTGGAGAAAGCACTGCAGAGAGAGTATCACACTGTGTACTAAATGAAAGAGGGAGGTAGTGAAAATAATAAAATATCCCAAACTAAAATAATGTCTTACACTGCCTAGATTGTACCTCCTGGTGAAAGGTAGATGGATTTGCTTTCTCTACATTTTGGCAATATTTACTGTGTTGGTTGTACAAGTAAGGAATGATTGTAACACAGTAACCCTTATGTTTTTCTGTGCATTGGATAAAACATGCAACTGTTTATCATCAATCTGGGCAATAACTTCACTTCTTGTCTCACTGCCAGGAAAAAGGCAGTCATAGAAATCACAGACAAAGCACTGTTACACTATTATTGTTCTTTTTTTCAATAGCATTTTCTCTCAGTTTCAACATTTGTTGCTGTGCAAAATTTTGTGTAAAACCAAGGGACAAAAAGCAAAGTTCCAAAGGACAGAAAATGTGATTTTATCACTAATGTGAACTTGGAAATACCATATTCATATGACACAAAATGCTAAACAGCATAAGCCTTCTCAATTGTTCGAAACATTTAATGGAGAGACTTTATTGAAATAAACACCATGTGAGGTATCATCTCTTAGAGCTTGTATAACCACTGTATCATGTTCTCTGGCCACTTTGACAATAGTGTAGCTATGTCCCAAGGCCAAATCTGGATCAGATTTTCTAGGCAAGACAGACATGTGCAGATCTTGTACTACACACTGTGGGGCTGCTGCTTAAAAAAAACCCTGACAAAACAAAAATAAAAACCAACCAAACAAAAAAACCCAGAGAGATGGAGTTTTAATTTCATTTTCTGCTCCCATTGCACCAGTATAAATGACTAGATAGCATGCAAGACTTAAAAGAGTCAAGATAAATGGTTAGACCAGTTCCATTAGTACAAACTCTGCAGACTTCAGGGGTTTTTACTGACCTATGCTTAGGGCTGAAGCCATAGTTTTTATTAGGTCTACTAGTACTGGATGCCATTTTTTCAGGCCAAACACCCTGTTACTTGATGTTGGACACTTAACCTCTGCCAAAAAATCACACTGCTTGATTTTGTCTCACAAGGCAAAAACACTTCAATATCTTTTGGCAATACTTGTTTGGGACAGAAGGTGAAAGGGCAAGTCAGCAGTTAGTTTACTGTCTAAAACAATAAAGTCATCAGACAGGCTGAAGTGGAAGCTATACATGGTTCCTTTCTTGCTGACAAGATTTCACCATCACTTTTTTCACATTTTCTATGTAGGCTGAATTTCGAGGAAGGTTTGTACATTGCCAGAACAGACCTGTTTTAGAGCATTTTGTTGCTCTCCACCACAAAAAACAAAACAAACCAACCAAACAAACAAAAAACTCCCCCCACCCTCCTGCAAAAAAACTAATAAAACTGAAATGCCTGTCAAGAAAATTGCTTAAAAAAAAAAAATCTCAAACCCTCAAATCCCAAAATTCAACCCCATTCCTATAGCTTTGAAAGCAATGGCACTTTTTATTCCCCTACAACTTTTCATGGCACTTTTTATTCCCCCTACAACCACCCCCTTAAATTATAGTTCAGACTTCCAGTTTTATTCTCAGAAGTTAGAACTGTAACTATTACCTACCTGCAAAAAAGAATATTATTGACCTTGTCCCTTCATAATTCTGCCAAAAACTCAAGAGAATCTGTCTTTGTCCTAAACTTAATCCCACATTCCCTTTGCCTCAGCATTCAGAGACAAAACAGTCCTCTGGGATAGCAGAGCCTACAAAAATGGGTGTCCCTGCCAATGGCCAGCTGTTCCCAATTCTCTCGTTTTTCAAAGACAATTTTTCAGAAAGCAGCCAAGTTCACATTTGCGCTGCTGTCCACTGGTGTAATTATCTATATCGTATTATATTGAAAGCAACTTTCTCTCAACCATGACAGCTTTTTTTTTTTTAATTTGCGTGATGAAAATTAAAATGTTTGAGGCAATAGAATATGAAGCCCTTAGAGCTTTCCAGTGCTTTTGTTGGAGTAGTTAACACAGTAATTTACACTCTCCTTTGAAATAGATTTTGGCTCCACTTGTGGCAGCTGGTCGAAGATGAGCAACATCTAAAAACCTGAAAATTCATAAATGCCTGCCAGATTGAAGTAGCAAGATGATAGGATACCTTGTCATTGGTAGCTTGATAAAATCATTATGAGAACTCCATTTGTATTTACAGCCTGCATAAATATCTTTTAATGTATACCCTGTGAATTCACAGCAAGAGGAGTCCAAGAAGATCCCACACTTGTCTGAAGAAAAGTAAACACTTGAAAACTAAAGAAAATAATTGAAGTGGAAGCTTTAACAGATACTCTCTTCCCTATAAAAACAGGAGTTTAGAGCTTGAACAGAATGTTCAGAAATAAGGTGTGACTGGAAATACAAAAATAACCTTTGGGAGTCATATTCTTTCCTGTTTACAGGCCATCCCCTCTTTCCCTGAAAGGGGGTCAAAATATAGGACAGGTGCAGTTGTCAACTGAGGGAACACTTTGTGCAAGTCCATTACTCTGCAGAGCAGAATTTTTTGCCTTTAACTTGGATCATTACAATTTTTCCAGGGCATGGTTAATGTAAAAAATTCCTGGAATATTAAATATCACAGTTCCTGGGTAGCTTACTGACATGAGTGTTAACAAAAACCTTAAAGCTGGAGGCAAACCTGGTGCCCTGTGCCATGACTCTCCAAACCTCTCACGTTCGTGTAGAGCAACCACTGGGGAACTCTCTCAGAGAAATGAACATATAGCTTCCAGCACACGTTTTTCTCATATTGAGTGGCAAAATCAAGGACTCATGAGGCAATACTCAAGTCAGCAAGTAGGCAAGTTTGAATAGCAGGTAGAGGGATGTTGCAGGTATTGCAGGATGTTGCACCCCAAGGGAGACATCTGACCAAGGGGTTTCTCACTGCTCCCTGTGGTACCAGGAACAGCAGAAGCAGAGAGCTCTGCCTGCCTGCCACAGAGGTAAAATACCACCACTTAGCTAATTAGCAATATTTCATCTCTTGAAGGGAAAAACCCCTCTTGTTCTTGCTGAGCTTCTGCCAAGCTCCTGCTGTCACACTTCTCTTCTAATTTGAAAAAGAAAACGACAGTTCTGACATCCCTTGTTTGAAAATTGCTAGCCCCTGTTCTAATCAGACAAAACTAAATCACAGCCAACTTTATTTCAGAAAAGTTTAACTTGTAGGATAACTTTCTATCACCATTTGGTATTGGCTTCTTCATGTAACTATAATGTACAGCCCTACCTTGGACAATGATTCTCCTTCAGTTTCCTACATGTTGGCAGACCACATGCAGACTCTCATGCCTGATCATTTTATACTGGTCACAGCAGGACTTGAAAGAGGATATATTTTACTACACAGATGAGCAATCACTTTCAAACTCCTCTGCAGTATTTTCCTACCTACTGTGCTTCAATTCACAATTTGATGCCATTCAAAAATAGCAGTCTCTTGTCTGTGTATAATATTGCAGCCTGTCTTAGGGTAAATGCTTAATCTGAAATAATCACCACTTAATGGTGTATCCTTTTGCTTGTACTGCAATTTAAAAGAGTGATACAAAGAATATTTTGGAGAGCTTAGTATATGCCTAGCTGATTATGTCCCTCTCTTCTCATCTCCTGATCTTTAATATATTTTGGATTTTGACTCTGTCTGTCCTGTAAAAATTTGTGTGTAACATGAATCAACTACCTAAGGCTAATGATGTTCACTCTTAAAGTGGGCTGTCTGTTCTGCTAGCTGACATCTGTTTTTCCACTGTGTTTAAAAATATTTTTTGCCTTTCACTGTAAAGTAAATGAAACAAATGGAGATAATGACTATGTGGTGATTGATGGTGAGGACAGTGGGGTTAATTACATCTTTGTCCTGACCTTTTTCTTAATTTTGAGAGTTTCACTTAACTTACATGAATCTGACCCGCTTTTGAAATAGCTATAATACCCCTCACTGATGTCACAAGGTAAGTAAAATTTGGGCCCTGGCTATAATTAGCCTTTCAACATTTGTGTGCCTTTCAGGGTATAAAAAGAGACTTTTGTTCTATGTGCCTTATTTTGACCAAGGAAAATTAATTAAGTCTGGGTAAGTGTCAAGGGAAATTCTCCTTTGTGTTCCATTGCACAGCTGATTGCCTCAAAAAGCTTGGGAGAATGTAGAATCATATGACATTGCTGTCCTGTAAAGGTTTAGGAAGGAACCATATTTCCTTTGAGTCTCTGTCAGGCTACTGCCTGTCTCTCCATGTCTAGGACAGTCTGGCCTTTAATTGAGTGGTTAGGACAAGCTAAAATCCTCAACCAACAGACTCTAGACAAGAGTAAAGTGTTATTATTCATTTTAAGAGGAACACATTTAAGATAATATAAGTCATGTTTAAGGTCATATGAGAAGTCAAGCCGATTTTTATCAGGGAATTAGTGTCAATTTCTCTGGTTAGCAGAAGGTTGGTTTCAAGAACTATCCCCTGCTTCTTCCTGACTTTTATCTAGGTCGTCTTGATGCATGCAAATATTCCGCTGAATTTAATGTAGTTACTGTCATGTAGCTTTAGGACCTTTCTGCAGCTTGACAGTAAGAATATTTAGCTCTATGCTTTATGTATTTGTCTGCCAACATTCTAATATTTTGCTGCTATCATGAAAAATCAAGGATTCTGTGTCCTGGAGCAAAACCACACAGAGAAGATAGCTATAAGTGATAGAGCACATCTGGTTAGAGAGAAACATTTGTTCTTGATCCTTCTCAAAAAAATACATATTTGTTAGGTACATAACAGTAACTCCAGAGCGTGTTTATTTGCTTGGCTCACTGGCTAAAGATAAATGTCTTCAGAATAAATACTACTTCAGCTATTTCAGGGTAAACTGACCTATGTGACTTGCACTATTTTTGTTAAGTCTACTTAATAAAAGGTAATTTCCACAGGTAAAGTATAAACTCATTACAATATAATATTTGCATTCATGAGTTTTGGGGCTTTTTTTGTTTGGGGAGGCTCTCTTTTGCTATTCAGCTATCATTAGTTGCTAAGATGTTAACTTCAGGATTATAAAAGCATTGTAGCAAATGTGGATGGTGTTAATAGCTCTTTAACCACTTCCTCTCTCTTATTTTTAGGAGCAATGTGGGGTCAAGTGGCTTACACATATATTACTTGTAAGTCAAGCAGGAAAAAAATTAAAAGTACAGCTTCTCGCAGAAGTATTAAGTTAGCTGCATTTGATCCATTGTGTCAGAGTCTGTTTATTTTTTTCCCTGTCACAAATTCCAAGAAATTCTGTTGGATCCAACTAAAATGTTCTGAAGTTGTAGCATCTGAGTAAGAAGAGGAATCACCCACTCTGTGAGAGATGCACTTGTAGCTGCCTTCCAACCAATCACAGGTGGAATTTATCTTGCGCCTTTCACATTTCTTCTAAAATTACCCCGCAGAAAACATGAAACATGAACCAAGTAGCCGAACTCTGTGGTGTGGGCTGGGAAGTGAGTGAGAGATGAGCTGAGAAGGAAGTATGGGGGTAGACAGCAAGGTAGAGGCAAATGCTGTGGCTGTGCTCCTTCGTCCCTTCACCCTCAGGCCAGTGTGACCACGTGTGCTGTGGCTACCTGTCCCCTCCTTGTGCTGTACATGGCTCCACACGCTTTGTGGAGAAACTTTAACCCTCCAAGTCAACCTCAAACAATTTTGTGGGGAACAAAAAGTGAGACTAAAAGACAGGAACCAAATGGTGGCTTCTACAGAGTTATTGTCCAGCAGCCTTTGCCAAGGGAATCTGGGGGATATTTCCTCCTGTATAATGTTACATTCCTACTGCAAAATAAATTAGGACAAATACTGATTTTCTTTAGGATTTCCCTAAAGTCTTATTCCAGAATATAGATATGTTTTATTTTTCCTGCCTTTTGTATTCTCACAGTGATCTGCCTGAGGAGGTTTCTGGAAAAGTACATAAAATGAAGAAAGAAAAAGAAAATTGAGAAGAAACAATGGCAAAGAAAAAACTATATAGGAACTATGAAACTCTGGGTTTGTATATTACATTTTTGGAGGCAAGTTCTCTTTTAGGTGGAAACAATCCTCCCAGGGGGGAAGTTTTTTTCTGAGCATTTATTGGATATAAGAAATTTTGGGTGTATATTAAACAGAGTCCTTGAGATAGAGCTGTTTCACCTCTCACATGGTCAGAGGACATGCAGCATGAGCCCCAACTTGGCTGCAAAAGACAGGGAGAACAAACATCTCTTGTGGCTGGAAGAATAACATTAACCCGCATGTGAATCTGGTGAGAGAAGAAACATATATACTGGATAAAGTTTGTACCACAACAAACTTATACTTCTATGCTAGCCATTCATTTTACTCTCCTTAAAGAGGGCAAGAGTTAAAACATGGGGAATGAACAACCATTTCACAATTAAAGGTGAGAGTAGGATGACAGTGTACAAGGGAAAAGCCTGTGGTATTGCTACTAATAATGAGTCTCCAAGAGCTTGAGCCTGTCGAGTGCTTTCACTGAAGCTTTACATTCTAAGGAAATTGCTGAGTGCCATCTCTCTTGATTATACCTGTGGAAATGGATTTCTTTTCATGCTCATTTTCATATTAAATCTTAGAAACAGGAGTGCTGAAGTACAAAACTACAGATTTCATGAAGGAAGGTAGAAGTACATCAGGACTTCTTGCCATTCACTGTTCTTGTAGAGTTCAATGTATATTTGTGTAGCTGATGATAAGATAATCATCAAAAAATTTGGAAAAGTGATATGACTGCAGGGATAATCCGGACAAAATCTGAGCAAGGACTGAGAAGCACATGATCTAATGGTCTTCGAGGTGTTGCAGTCCTTCATTTAGTATTGGCATTTATTACCTCAGCACGTATTGGCAATAGCCACTTTGCTTTCTGGCTAGTTGCATTGTGTTGCATATTTTCCTTGTGACACAACTTGTTATAAACAAAGGAGATGGAAGATTAAAGCAACAACCATTGTCATATCAAGGAATTGCTCCCTCAGACTTCAGGCTGATAGTTAGCGTGCTGTTATACTTTCTATAAAATGTAACAGAATGCTTTAAATCTCAGAGTAAATTTCTGTAAATATGGTTGTTGGAAAAAAAGAACACAAAAAGTTATCATAACATGATAAACTGTCAGAACGGGGGAGAGTTGATTTAGATAGCGAGTTTATTCATTTCAGCACAGATGTAATCTATTCTCATCAGCAGTGAGGCATTTATTCCCTTTACTTTAAGATTTCTAGAAGACACAGTGTATAGAAGAGTAGTAAACCAGCCTGCAGTTTGGAAATGGTACTTGGATAAATCCATATTGCCACTACATTGTGCTTTTAAAAAAGGTGACAGTGCCATAATAAAATGGTTAAAATGTCAGGGAATATGTCAAAATGCTTCTTAAAATTTAAACATGTAGTTGCTCATTGGCTACACAGAATCGAGCATATTTCTCAGCTGACATTTTGTTCAAGCCCTTTTCCTGTCTGTGAGATCAGGCCATATGCATAGGAACAATATTTATTGCATTCTGTGGTGCATTTTATACAGACAACCCAGTCTTTATGTGTCCATTTCAATAAAACAAGAAGATTCATGAAGTTCCTTTATTTACTGATCATGCAAAACTGCTAAGGACAAAAGAAAAACAAACCATTCCCAGACTAAATAGTAGCCTGAAATCTCTGACATGCAGTGTTAAAGCAAGACTAGCTTGTAAAGAAAGATAATTTTAAATTTACTTTTTACAATTAGGATGGTGTACAGAAGGGAAAAAAACCAAAACAACACTTCTCTTCTCCTGCACCTAGTGGCTGTGCTGACATGCATATATTAATTCTATTTGTAGATGTTCAGAAGTATGGGCAGGGATTCAAAATACCCACAGCTGAGCAGAAATGCTACCATCGATGAAGGCCCAATTTTGGCCCATATAAAACGATGGCATAACAGATAAAGAAAATACCTGTAATTCCTTTCAAAAACTGGAAGTAGCAAGAAAATGTGACTTTCCCTGCATTACTGTGCAATAGAATTTATCATAATGTTCAGCCTGAGTGTATTTATTGCTTCACATTCAAGCAAACAGCATTTATCATTTCAAGATGAAATGAAATAATTACATATGCCACTTCAACGATCCTTGTTTTCTCCTCTTTGGATTTTCAAACAAAATCCAAAAGGAAGCTCGGAGAGGTACAAGCTGAGAGAGAAAGCAACTGATGTGTTCCTTGTGAAGGACAAACAGAGCAGCTTGTTCAGCTTCAGTGTGAGCTGTAATGCAGTCCAGGCTGTCCCTCCCCTCCATTCGCTTTCCCAGCCAGTGGCTGCCATAAACAACTCTGCAATACTGTCATGTTGCAAGCACACTAATCATGACTCACATTTAGGTGATAGCATAAACAGCATAAATGTCTGTTGTGGCCACAGTAACAGTTTCAGCACAGGAGCCAAGACAAGGAAGAATACGAACTGAAGAAAATGAGGCTGTTACACAGAAATCATTCTACTTAATAGATGAAGCTCCACCTCCAAGAAGCTGCTCTTCCCTTTGCAACAACCTAATCAAACCTTCACTGCCTCTTGTTGAGGTGTGTTTCTACGGCATCATTATTTCTTCTTCTCTAAATCAATGATTTAATTGATTTATCTGGCTTTTTGATGATTGTCATTTATTAGAACAGCGAAGAGATATGGGAGCAGGCAGAATGCCCAAAAAGAGGTGAGGTGAGAGGAAGTTTGTAAAAAATAAATAATTTTATGGAAAATGTCCATGGAATAATAAACTATTTTAAAAATCCCTGTGGTGTTGTTTTTGTACATACTAAATAGTTTCATAGAGAATGGTAATGTATAATACACATAAAAATCACATAGAAATAATATTACTTTTTAGTGGGAATAAGTGTTTTGTTAGAGCAAATTCTATGATGTTTTATTTTATTTCTTTAGAAATAGAGAGCTGGAAAAACCCTATAGCCAACAATCTTGAAGAATACACCTGTTAAAGTGTTAAACAGGCCATTTCAGTTGATTCTTTTCAGTTTAATAGTGTAAAGTTTAGTGCTTTTTTTAAAATTTGAGATGTCATTACATATTAAGAATATAAAACCCCCAGACATAAAACTCCATGTAGTTGTGTAGTCAAGGACAAACGCAAGTCAACAGAGTGAGCTTTCCTCTAATTTTTCAAAATAGAAATTACCCACTTCTGCTCAAGTTGCCACAAAACACCAGATTTCAAGAATAGGTAACAGTTCATTTTACCATTACTTCACTCATAATCGGGAGAAGTAGCCATATGTGCATATATTTTTGCCTCTTTAGCATAAAAAAACTAGGGAAACAATTTTTCTCTATAATTTCTGTACCTTCCTGTTCCCATACAAATAAGCAAGGTAAGTTTGCTAGGAAGTGTTCCTTTTACTTGCTCTTCAGCTGAACACTCACTGGTGTGATAACCTGACCATGCCTAAGCAAAAACATATAGGTGACTACACACCTATGTTCAGTTTGTTCAATCTTTTCTCTGGGGAGATCGTGGCACAGGCAGGCTAATTTTGCCATCCTTTGACATCTCAAGGAGTGCCTGACCTTGCTCACCCTCCCCTGTATGCACAGTGGGGAACAGTGGCACCGTACAGAGAAGCAATGACAGCAGGACACAGCTCTGTGCTGAAACTTTTCAAGTAGTGGCAAGAAAGAAGAGGAGAGCTGTGGAATAAATGGTGCCTAACAGTAAAACTTCCTTTCCCATAAAACACTCTTTTTCAGCCACTTCAGCTCTTCTATCTGGACAAATGTTTGCAAGCTGGATGTCACAATCTCCTTACTCTCTGCTGAAGCGGGGTGGCCCTACAGAGCCTGTCGTCTCAAAACACTTCCACCTAAATCCAGACTCCTCATTTACCTAATCCTAGCAAGACTTCCCATACCAAAGGCATGTATTTTGGTCCCTAATGGATGGCTCGGCAAGCCAGTGCGGGATGGGTAGGTGCAAATGGATACAGAGTTTTAGTAATGTACTGATAAAAAACCCAGTTAAAATCAAAACACCTTCCACAAAGTTAACATGAAAAGTGACATGTTGAGTTAAATTACACTAAAGAATGAATAGCAAATGTCTGCTTATCTCTCTAAGTGTGACTTTCATGAATAATCTAGCATGCTTGCTAATGATAATGAAAGCATCTGTGCCTTATATATTAGAATTACTTCTCCCTTAGCCTTTGCAGAACAAAAGCTTTGCCTATTGTTGCACACCAAGCCGCTATGAAGGGCAGCTAAACAAGGCTTGATTTTTATGTTGACAGTCTACTGCAATTAGAGGTGAGTTCTGGTTATTTGCTTTCCCACAAGCCCACAAAAATGGTACTGCACACCTATATCATGGTAAAAAATATATTTTATATTTCTCAGCTAATGGTTATCTTTTAACGACACATATCTAAAAGTTAAAACCAGCCAAAAACCTGTAAAAAGCAACTCTACCTGTTACATCTATGACACTGGCCTGGTGGAGTCATTCAACAAGAGGCCTGGCTTTAAATTTAAAATTCAGCTGATACATGTAGTATCCCATTAACTTTAAGATTTGCATCAGGAAGAGTGAGGTCAAGTACAGAGCTGGTGGAAAAGAATCAACTCTTTTTATAGGAAAAAAAATTACAAAAGGGAAAGCAGTGTGGAGATGGCAACAGACTATAGGTTAGTCAGTTTATTAGGGCTTCTAGAATTTGTAGCTTACCCAAGAGACATTTTAGTTACAGGCTAATGAACTGAAAAAGATATTTGAAGAAAAAGGGTATCCTAGTTGATATAGTTCACAAGGCATTAGTTAAGCTTCATGACTCTGATGGACAACAAATTATTGTTGAAGCAGCTCAAATCTAAAGAACCTTTTTCTGTGTCATTTGTTTCAACTTGTTCTTCTTTGCCACCTGAACTCAAGAAAGTAGCTCTGCAGCATGCATTTATGGGCCACATCAGTGACAAGTTTACTCTCCTACCATCTCCCTCATACTTCTTTCCTGTTAGAAATCAAATGGGCAGGGACTACTTCTCTCAAACAATGGCAGATTTAAGCTGGAACAGCCCGCTGTTCACTAATTTAAGACCATTTCACATTGCTCTGGCAGCATAGAAGAACCCGAAAAGAATGTGAAAGGGTAACTAACACTACTTTAGTCCCCTGTTTTACTGCCAGTGATGCATTTTCAGAGTAACCAACAATCCAGATGGAAATGTTCACAGTTAAAATTTTATTGCATGCACAGTATTGCTACAAATATATAACTTGGGATATTTGGTCCTGTTGCCAAGAACATAGGAAAAATTACTAATTACAGCATAGTCTCTATAGTATTCCCTGCACTATAAGACAGGGAATCTGCGATCATAGAATGAAATGCAGCTAGAAATTGCTTTGCCCTGTTATGGACCATCATAGAATCTTAGAATGGTTTGGGTTGGAAGGGACCTTAATGATCATTTAGCTCCTGCTGTGGGCAGGGACACCTTCAACTAGACCAGGTTGCTCAAAGCTCCATCCAACCTGGCCTTGAACACTTCTAGGAATGAGGCATCCACAGCTTCTCTGGGCAACCTGTCCCAGTGACTCACTATCCTCTGAGAAAAAATTTCTCCCCAATCTAAATCTCTCTGCCTTTGGTTTAAAATTGTTCCCCCTTGTCCTCTTGCTATCTGCCCATGTAAAAAGTCATTCTCCCACTTTTTTATAAGCCCCCTTAAGTACTGAAAAAATGTTACAGAAAAACATAAGCAAACCACAATGGACTATAAAAAAGATCCAGATAACCTAGTATTCTGTTTCCACCAATGGTCAAATGCAGATGCCTGAGAAACACGGTCCTCCTCTGAGACTCTCCTACCATTCAACCTTTGCCAGCTCAGGGAATTCCTGAAAGAGAGTTGGTTTCTGGGCACTGAGTATTCCTTCACACATTTTTCTTATACAAATTCATGCAATCTTCATGCAAATGCCTGTAAACCATCAGCATATACAAGGGAGTTCCTCAGGTTCCTGTTATCATATTCTTTATTTTGAATTTAGATTCTGTTAGCTCTGTTTCTATATTTTTGTTTGTGTGGTGGATGAAGCTGTGAACAATCAATCATTATGCACTCTGTCATGTCACTCACTGGTCTACATCCCTCAGACCTTTCTTTTGTCAGTCTGAAGGATTCCCATCTGTTTAATCCTGCCTTCAAGTGAAGTTGTCCAATAATTCTGACAAGTCTGTTGCCATTTTCTGAACCTTTCTATTTCTTCTAGATCCTTTAAAATACAAGAACCAGAAGAGCATGCAGTATTCAGGGGTGGGAAATTATTCTCTGTTGTGTTCTCTGTTCTTTTCCTCACAATTTCTAATGTTTTGTACAGCTGCTAGTGGATTAATTTGGGCTGAATGGAAAAGAGCCTCAGTTTAAGATTTAATATCTAGAGTAACCTTTTTTGACTGCAGTTGGGCACTGAGAAACTTTCAGAAAACTGTCTATATTACAAACTTGGAATCTTATTCTGTAATACCACTAGTAAACAAAGAGTTTCTATAAACGTAGGGATATTTTTTCCTTTCACATTTGAGTTACATTAAATTTTAGTTTTGTGTTAGTATTAAGACTATGGGATCTTTCACCAATATTTCTTTCTTACTCTCTCACATCAGTTAGTGTTATTTGCAAAGTTTTTCATGTCACTGCTCGTCAGCTTTCCTAGATATTTTATGAATATACTGCACACCATAGATCCTAGCACTGATCCTGCAGAACTCTTCACTATCTCTTTCCACTGCCATATTATTCATTTAGTCTCATCACAGAGTTACAGAATGGGTCTGGAAGGGACCACAGTGGGTAATGGATCCAACCTTCTTGCTCAGGAAGGGTCATCCTGGAGCACATGACAAGGGATTGCATCCAGACAGTTCTGGAATATCTCCAGTGAGGGAGACTCCACACCTTCTCTGGGCAGCCTTTTCCAGTGCTTGGTCACAGCAAAGTAAAGAAGTTCTTCCTCTTGTTCAGGTGGAACTTCCTGTGCATCATTTTCTGCCCATTGCCTCTTGTCCTATTGCCAGGCACCACTGAGAAGAGCCTGGTCCATTCTCACAACAGCCTCCCTGCAGATTCTTATCTCTTCTGATAACAATCATTTAATATTTTTTCATCCATGTGAAGTGCTTTCTCCTCATGCCATTATTACAACGTTTCATTAAAAGACTTTATACCTAACGCAAAATCCTCTGGAAATCCTGGACTACATTGATTCAATCACTTTAATCAGAGTATTTAGAAAACTCTTGTGAGACGTGGTTTCTCCTTACAAGAGAGATTTTTCTCCTCACCAGGGTACTACTGACACCTTACTAGTCTCCCTAAAGTAGTATATAAGCATTTATATCCCACAATAAAATCGGTTTCTAGCCACCGAGTCAGTCTTCCCCATCTCTTTCCATCACCAACAATTTGCTTTTTAGGTTAATGATGTAAACTCTTTCCCACCATGTTACAATTTGGGGGGGGAAAAAAAGAACAGTGCAAAGAAACAGTCTAGAGATTTCCTTTCTTTAACAGTTTCTTTTTTGCGTTCTGCCATGGAAAGCAGAGATTTGGCCCTAGGACAGCAGAGGAGGGAAGGACTTCGAAAAGCTCTTGTCAGTGTGTCAGCTCAGTTCCTACTGAAAGAACTGAGTCTGCTGAGTCTACTGAAATCAGCCAGCTGATGAGCAATTTGAAAACACATCTTTGTCTCAGACAGACAGTGGTGAAGATGGGCATGAAATTCTGAAAAAAATTCTGAAATTTACTTTGCCTGGAGGGAAATCAGCAAGCCCTGTCTCTCAAATTTCATTGAGGGACAGCACTCTTCTTTTCTTGTTACCATACCCTGGTAGGAATTCAGTATAAAGATTAGCACAGATAGCAGCATGGCTGGACATTTGTAGGCCACAAATATGCTCTTACATAATCAGATTATTTAATCTTTTCATAAATATGCATTTCTTCGTCATATGGGGTTTGTTTGCTACAAGAAGTAATTGTCATAATTAATTAATAGAAGTCTGGCTTTTTTATTCAGACTCAAGGTTTTTATGACTCCTGAGCCAGTGATGCCCAGTAATTATATCTGTAGCATTCGGTTCCTGTTGATACGGTGCTGCTGTATTAGAAGGATTACTTTTATATATTGGTGAGCCAAAGAAGATTTTTCTTTTATGAATACTGAACTTCTGAGAGGCTTTTTGAATTAATAACAGTGGAATTAATGCTTCGAAGGCGTTTTTATTAAAATGGTGATCTCGGCAGACACTATGTAGTGAGGCTGGCTGATAAGTAGGATGAAAGTTGGAGAGGAAAACTGTAGGTTTTTGACATATTTTTTAATTACAAGTCCAGGAAAAAATGTCAAAAAGCTCCCAGTTTTCCAGAAACCAACATATTGTAAAATACTTGGAGGTGATCTGGCTCCAGTTTCTTTCAAAGGATGCAAAAGAGGCACTTCCCTGCAGAAGACAGAGCCAGCTCCCACCCCAGCAGCTTAGATGCTCTGAGTCTCTGTACACAGAAAAAACACAGGTAGCAGATGTAAAGGGAGGGGTCTGCCACAGAGCACATACAGAGACCTAGGCTTGCCCTCAAGTCAGTGCCTCGATCAAAGGGCTATTCACCCATCTTTGATTTGCTTTCAAGCCATGTGGCTTGGAGTTTCTGTCTTTCAATTTCATACAAAGGTCCCATCATTTCTAATTGCTGGTCTGTCAGAAACTTATTTCCCTAGAGTTTCTTCTGGTTTATTTTTCCTAGATCACTGGGAAATGCTGTTCATTTTCTGAGGTGAATTCTAAAGAATTATAAAATTGTCCAGATTCCCTTGACTATTTGAGTCTTCCCACATAGGAGATGGTCAGAGACCTTCTAACGGGAATCTAAACCACAGGGGATCAGATACCTTGAGATAGTTATAGACATATCAGACACTTTAAATGTATAGAAAATTTTAACAATGGAGCACACTATGCAATATATATTCTGCTCATTTTTCCTTTAAAGTTTTGCTATCATATGCAGTCCAAGTGCTTAATAATGGTTTTATTCAAGTGCAAAAATGCTTCTCTAGGTCAATATTCTAGATAATGGTGAACTCACAGATTATTTCTCCTTCTATAAATATTACTGCTGTTCAATCCTTTTTTGATATTTTTTGGTCCTGTTTGTTACAGAGAGTGTGCATTCATGGGCAAAAGAGATTTCCCTAAGGGCAAGATAACAGTTAAATGAAATGTAAATGCAGGGATGCATTAAGATATTATACAGCACAATACTATGAATATTTTAAGTCCATCTACATTCTGTATTATGATGTACATGAAACTGACCCAAATTTACACTGTTCTAGTGCAGAATTATGTGATGCAAGTGCTTTACAAATACCATAAATTTCCAATATGTGCATACTACCCAGAGAGAGAACATTATTTTGGGATAGTATTTGCAAACCAAATAGCAGTTGTGTACATTTCCTCTGCATCCTCCAAGTCCAGAAATAAGGAAACTGTTGCCACTTTATAGTTCTGATCTCTAATGGTGCATCCTTGGCCATAGCCATAGCTTTTACCTCAATTTAAGAGATAATATTAGTACTTTTGTTTGACAACAATGGGGAAATAAGGTTATTATTGCAACCACAGGGAACCCTTAAAATCGAATAAAAATAATATAGTAAGGATATCCAAGTAAGAGAACAGTGTATAAAAGTTCATTTTCTTGGTTGGTTACATCTAAATAGACAGACAATGCCCCAGATCTGCTGGAGCTAGAGCCTGTGTGCTCATTCATGCCTAGCAAGGACAATCAGCAAAACACACTTTCTACAGTTATTGAGGAGAGAACAAGGGATGCTAACTTCTGCTCCTCCATCTCACAGCTGTTCTTCTCACCTGTGCTTATGTGCAGAAAATCTCTCAGAATATAACCTTCTGTTGTAAGAAACAACTCTATGTACCATATATTGTGCAACAAATCTTCAAATATCCATTACATTGACATGTATTATTTAGTGGGTTTTTTCCCTGATTAAATTTTAATCTTTAAGACCCTGATTTCATTTTGTTGGATTCATGTTTTTCAAAACCTTCACTTGTTTTATGCAAACCTACAGGTATGTTGTCCTTTTAAAAATCCAGAACATATATAATCTGAAACAGTCCACTTTTCATGCTAAGGACTTTTTACAACTACTTAGCCTCTTGTCCTGATTTGCATAAAAGATTTATATGCCACCATCTAATTTCATGGAAATTTATTTTTTCTTCTATATAGGAGTGAAATAGCAAATTTTTTTTCCTATAAATTGAATAACAAACCTGTGGTTTTGTAGCATGAAGTGAATATCTGGCTGATTGAAAAGGCTCAAAATGATTCTTTAGGAAATTTTGTATACCTTTTTTTTTTAAAGAAATGTCCTTTTTTTACAAAATGGATTCTCCAGATAAAAATGGTATTGCTGAAGTGGTTTTGGACATTGATTTACAGTAGTTATGCATATTTTTTGAAAGAAGAAGGTTAAGAGGGCAGTAATCAGAGGAAGACTGCTATGACTTTATAAAGTCAATAACCCATTGCAAAAAAGCCCCATGCTACAGAAGGGCTGGAGTTCCCTAATGGGAAACCAAATGGCCTTCAATCATGTGCCTTAATGCACCTGGTGTTTGAACGTCTGTCTCGAGACAATGATCATGGAGGTGGCTTAGGCCAACCCTCCTTCCCTTGCAGTTGACTTGTGATGAGCATACAGCACCAGCAGCTGCCATAGCAGAAGGATAGGAATCCACTCATTCCCAATCATCTGTCCCCAGCCCAGGTAGCTGAGCCTGTGGGGGAAGGGTGCCAGCAAGGGGATGTTTTACACAAGATTTTCCACCCACTCCTTTCAACACAATCTCACACTTCCCTTGGAAACCCCACACCTCATCATGGCCAGAAACAGTAAATCTAAATCTGTTCATAGTACAAGTAGACCTTAAACCAGTACATTCCTCCTCCTCACAGACACCTGCTCCCACAGAATGCTCTAAGGAGGGAAGATGGCGACCTGCAGCACCAACACCCCTTCCCCATCTATACCTGCCTTTCTCTTGGCTTTTGTACATGGCAGCATTGATTACCACCTTGCTACACTCCAGTGTCCTCACCACATCAACAGAATAAAAATTACTCCAGAGAGGAATTTAGGTGGCAGAAAGGATTTCCACCAACCTGCTGAAGAGAACAGAGAGAGGAGAAATTTCGCTTGTTCTTTGTTATGCCTTCACGCAAAACCTGAAGGCAGTCAGAAGCCAAGGAGAAGCAAGCCCAGGATCTTTGCCCAGAAGCTAGCTCCGTCTTTAACTTCCCAGCTCCTTCTCTATGCTTCAGTTTATGAAATTGTAATGATAGTAGTAAAAAAATGTGAATAAATAATGGATGGATGAATAAATTATGGGCATCATGCTGACTTTCAAGAGTAAGAGTTATTGCAGTTCATGCTTGAGAGGGGCTGTCATGGGGATTTCTCCTAGATCTGCCCGCCCTTGCACTGTAATGCTGCAGGGCGCTGTTAGCATGGGCAGGGACAAGGATAGAGACAGAGATTTGCTGCTAGAGGCAGGGTGGTGTCAGAGGCATTCTCCTCCAGCTAGAGCCCTTGTTGGAGCTAGCACTACAGACTGGAAGAAACTACACATTTCAAAGGAAAAAAAACCAAACCCACAGTAGTCCAGATTAGTCTGAAGTACTCCTACACTTTCTGCTGGCACACAGAGAGAGCTGAACAAGGCATCTGGAATCAGGGACTTCCCAGACTCCCCAGTAGCCCTTCTGCCAACAACATGCCCAGCTTCACAAATGGATTGCTTCACTTTCCTTTTTTTCCCTATGGGGTTTTCCACCTCTTTCCTTGTAACTGAAGGAGAAAAATTAAGATTCTCTGCTAGTATAAAGTGTCTATGGATTTCAGTTTTTCCCAACGGAGGATCAGATATTGATCTAGAAATACCAAATAATAGGATCAGATTTATTCCCCATTCAGAGATGGCAGAAACAGTTGGAGGGTTTCTGATAAGGGAGTTGAATGAAGCCCAAGCCTCAGAATGCTCTGGACCATCATTTTTTTGCTTCAAAATAGGCATGAGTCTGAACCAGTTCCTGATTTCTCTTTGTTGGGATTTGACACCATCTAAATCTAAATTCCTTGTTGCATCCATGGGTTTGGAAAATGAAATTTAAGTACCTGAGACAAAGGGAAGAACTATTGTAACTATGTTTAGCTATGTCCCTAAGGTAGGTGCACCTGAGCAACAGGGATTTCTCAATGTGCATAATTTCCTGCAGTCTTGACAAAGCTGAGGTTTGTATCAGAACATCCTGCTGCATGTACCAGGTCTTGGATGTAATTCTATGCAGACACATCATAGTACATAAAGTACAGATGTTGATTTTTCTTGCTTCTTTCTACCCTCCCCTGTACCCCATCCACAGACTGAAACTTATCTTTTATTTATATATGGTTTATATGGAACTGGCTCTGAAGTTCCAGCTCTGTATATGTACTTCTCTGTTTATTTCCATCCAATTTCTTCAATACTGGTTTCATATTCTGGTCACATTTAATCGAATAGGAATAAAGAATCCCCCAAATTATTTGATTTCTACAAGTTCTGGTAATATAGACAGTCAAGAAGATAGGAAGCCCTAAAATAAGTGAAACCACTAATAATGCTCACACATTATTAGACATTGCAGACTCTATGCGAAGAACAGGGGGACAGACACAGAGACACTTTGAAATAACATGACAGTTTGGAAAATATCCCATTAAGTTTACACCTTCTAAAATCTGTGCTAAAAACAACCAATTTTTATTGACAACAAGCATTAGTTTCAGTGCTTATAGGTGTTGTCTTACCTTGCGTCCTACTTCATCTCTTCCCTCCGTGGTTTTAATACTAAATGATAAAGCAAGAATTAGTAGTACAGACACTGATCATGGTCTCAGTACCTCACCCTGTGATGTCTATGTGTGTCCACAACTTTTTGTTTAAAGCCATTTCTATAATGTCATTAAATTCAAAACAGAAAAAAGAATATTAATTTTTTCACTCCTTAAAAAAGTCTCTATTTTCTGTAGCATCTTATGAGATTTGGTATTCAGTAAATCAAAGAGATTTACCTCTTACCTGCTTGTAAACTCTCCAGTGAAGTAAGGAAGTAATTTTCTCTTGAGAAACTTGATGGACTTTAAACTGCTCAGTGCATCCCAAGACACTCATTTAGTTTCTTCTGGTAGCTTCATTGACAAAAAGATGCCAAATTTCAAGAAAGCAAAAAGTGTTTTGAGTTTGCTCTTCCTTTTGGTGACAATTACGGTTTCATCATCACCTTGCTATTTTAGCTTTAAGTCTTCAAAGTTCATATCTTTAGTGTCATAGTGCCTTGACATGGCACTATGTCAAGTGTGGCACTATGTCACACGTAACTATGTTTAGATAGTTAAAGATAAGTGTGTATTCTATTCATCATCTGTTAAAAGTGTGACAGTTATCTTCTGTTGATTGGGCAGTTTTCTTCATCTCTTCCACAAACAAATCCTCCCTCCAGGAAATATCTTCTGTTAATGAGCCATTAAGTGGCACTACATGACTGATAAAATTACATCATCTCATCAAGAGATGCTCTGCCCAGGGGGAGGAGCCAAGTATTCCTTCATAGATATAATCTGAGATTTTAGGACACTAGAACAACCTTCTCCACTAGATTCTCAGAAGAGCAGCCATTTCCTACTGAATTCCCAGAACACTCCACCCTTCCACAGGATCACTGCTTCAACAGAACTACATCTGTCACTCCAGGAGGACTGCAGCCATCATTTCAATTAAACTGCTACCAACAGGGTGTCAGGTTGTATTCTGACTCTGTCAGTGTTGTTTTGTATTACTGCATTGTTTATTTTATTTTATTTTTTCCCTAATAAAGAACTGTTATTCCTGATCCCATATCTTTACCTGAGAACCCTTTAACTTCAAAATTGTAATAATTCAGAAAGAGAGGGTTTACATTTTCCTTATCAGGAGAGGCTCCTGCCTTCCTTAGCAGACACCTGTCTTTTTCAAACCAAGATACATAGAAACACTCACTAAATTATCTTTTTAAAACCTCTGCCTTTAAGGTTTAAAATTCTGTCAATGCAGATCCACAGTAGATATGACTTCCCTGAGTCTTGTGTGTGTTAATGAGAAAAGAGCAGCATTTTTAATACTTTTAAAAATAATAAAAAGATTAATAATAATAGAAATGGAATCTTTACCAGATGGTCTGTAGTAACTTCAATAGATTAAAAATAGCCAGATAGGTTACCTTTTGCTGCAGAAACATCTAATAGCCAAACTAACTCCAATTAATCTCCAATACACACTTGATTATTTCCATTGAAGGCATAATGGATAATGGAGCATATCACTTTCTGCAGTTTCTAGGTTCTTAAATCCAGAAACACTGCATAAGGATATACACACAAAAACATATGGGCTTGAGCAATAGAATATTGTTTCAAAATTATTTGTGTTACTGGATTTGTAACTTAGTGGTCTGAGATGAATACTACTTGAATTTCTTATTAAGAAATTGATATGGTTTCATCTCTACTAAAAAACATAATACAAAATGTATCTCTAGGTAGGGTTGCTCTTATCTGTGTGACCTGAAACATCTGCACGTTAGATTTTAAATACAGGGAGAATTTTCCTGGGCAGACCAAATGATTCAATGACTGGTTAGAGAAATAGGAGGTTTCAGTAATGGCTGATTGAACCTGTTTAATCACAAAAAAAATTTCAATATTCTGAATATTTCCATTTTTTTCTGGTTTACTTGTATGGTTTAGACAGAAGGTAAGTATGAAACAAAAATGTAACAAGAACAGGTCAAGCCTGATGTACTGTTACACCAGTAAAGATTTTAAGAAAAAAACTCTGCTTCTTTCTTTATTTGAGTCATATATTGCTAGTTATCTATCATTCAATGTCAGACTACCTGGTCTAGAAGTGTTTCATCTGTTTCACTCAAACTGGAACATCCTATTTCCTTATACTGTACGTCATTCAGTCTGTGCTTCCTTTCAGAGCAACCTAGAATTTAAGGCACAAATATGCAGCTTTATGTTGCTTTGTCCCAGAGGATGAAGAGAAAGACTCTAAGGTTTCGTTGAATCAGAAGGCTATTTTATTGTAGCAATGCAATCCCTTTTATAGGGTCTTTTGCTAACAGCTGTTTGATTGGTTAAATGACACAATGCCTCTCTACCACCGTTGGTTGAGATAGAGAGAGCGCATGTTTTGAGAACACGCACAAGGATAGAGTAAACTAAAGTGAAAAATAGCACCTGTTATTTTGAGAATGCGAGATGCTTGCAAAACTTCTACCAATCCTTCCCTGAGAACATGAAATTCTTCAAAGAAATGTTCCTTAGGAAGGAAACTGCTTTCCCTTTGGAAAGTCAGGGCTTGCTGCTGAATTTTTCTAAGTCCCACTGAAAGTCAGCCCCACGGCTTTACCCATGTTTGCTGCATTTTCTGGAATACAGAAACACTGAAGAGAAGCCCAGCAGCCTATTTTCTTCAAACATAAGCTGATTTATGCTGGTAGCTCACACATGAGAATTGCTTAATGGTGCATCCAAATCTTTTTAAGACAGATGCAACATTGGCAGCCAAGTGTGTGAGTGATTTGGGGTTGGGGCACAGGCAGGTGGCCAAAACTATTCATTGTCTGGCTGTTGCCTTCTGCCTCACTTATATATTGATTTCTACCTGAGCAAAAGGCAGCTGCAATTGTGTGCATTTGCAGTCCACATTGTGAAGGCTGGCTTCACTTCTTCACCTCACATCAGGTTTTCTAGAGACCACTCAGCCTGAGTATGCATTTTAGTTAAAGCAGCCATGCTAATCCAGATGGAGAATGAACTTAGAATGGTATCTGTCACACTGGAAAGGAGACTCTGTGATAAATACATCTAGCACTTTAGACACTTTAGATTCCTCTGGGACAACTGCAAAATCTTTGAGTGATCACTGCATCATCAAGCTGTGGATCATAGTTAATTGGAAGGTTTGCTAATGCAATTATTGTACCAAGGCTATGGAAGAACAGCACTGTTTCTTTGCAGCATTTTACTTCCGATGCTCCAACCGTTACTTTGACAAAGAAAACCCACTGGTATCTAAAAGCTGAAATAAAGTATCATACTTGTTGGTCTATTCTGATATCTACAGAACTATTCTAAGGAATTGTTTCCAAAATAGGCTATAGATTTTAGGAGTTCTTTATTTTTTTATTCTGGTTAATTAAACAGACAAAAAGGCTATCAAATTAAGTGAGAATTAAACATTAGTTTCTTCTTTATAAAGAAGGAAAAGACAATAGAACTGAGCTCAATGCTAATTCAAATCACAGGTAAAAACTAAGATGTTGTCCTTAGGGCATTTTTTTAATGTGTTAGGCAGCCAAATGGTTTAACAAGTTCTGACATGTGTGTTAGTGCCAGATACCTGCACAGCTGGCATGCTTGCAAACAAACAGGTGCTTTTCTTCCACCAGATTCATTTCGTAAGAAAAGTAAAAGATAATACTTTCAGGCTTGAGTTTTTGAGGTGCAAAGGACCTCAATAACCTCAACAAATAATGATGACCTCCTTGTAGGAGAGGTTCTACTCTTTTCTATGGTGAATAGCTTTCCACTCACTGGAGTTCAGTTGCTGTAAGAGAGCACAGGTTCCACCAGCCAGCTCAGCACAGCAGTGCTGAATGCTGCTTTCTAGCATGTCAGGAGCCACAGGGTTTGTTCTGCCCATTCTAACAATAATTATCAGCAACTAAGTGTAAATGCAATGAAATTTGACCAGTATGCAAGAAAAAGAGAGTACAATTGTGTTTGATTCAGAAAGAAGCCTTTATTTAGACTCACCTCTACTGCAAAAGTGATTACCTGAGCATGATACAGCTAATTTTCTGGGTTCTGATTATTACAGAGACTGGAAAGTACACAGCATATTGAAAAATATTAAATTGCAAGACCAATAATCCTGTTTTTATTTTAATGTAAAAAAAGTGGTTGAAAGCAAGGAGCAGACATCATCATTTCTACCAGACTCTTACTGTAGACTCTCAGGCTGTGAATTTGATGCTGCGAATTCTTAAACATCTTCCATGAAGAACAAAAAGCCTGAATGTTTGAAGGTATCAAACCCCTTCCTTTGTAGGAAAGATAGATTTATCTGAAGAAGATTTTCATGTCAAATGTGACTGACAGCATGTCAAATAGGCATGGCACACTGGCCAAAAGTAGTGAAAATCAAAGCTCCCTCCCTAATAGTGGTGTGCAACAGGCTCCTCTCTGCTCTCATTCCTACACAGTAAACCAGGATTCTGCTTAACAAGAGAAATTTAAATTAAAATGTTTAAATTTTGGAATTTTATAACAAATTTGTTATACAATGTAATGGAACATCCCTTTCACAGTAATGCTTCCTTCTTCCAGTCATTATTCTACAACCTGGAAGTGTTTTCATCAAGGATAGCTCAAAGGCCTCTGGCCACAGAAACTGCAAGAGAAGGAGGAGAAGCTGAGTACAGAGGATTCTTTTCCACAGCTGTGTCCACGAGAATGATATCAGTGGATATACCTAGGCACCCTACATATTCCAGCCTTGATTTTCATTCCCATTGGTTTGGTGCATACAAGGACTGATCAGTAGAAAACCTTAGGTGCAGGGTTGATGCAGAGCTTTATTTCTAGCAGTGTTTGCAAAACCAGGCAGTTCCTCACAAGCGTGTGCTGAGAGCAGGGACTCCAAACCTACCCCGTGGCAGCAGAGAGGCCATGGGAAAGTCCTCCCTAACAGTGCACAATGTCTGGGGAAAGCTCAGTCATTCCCTCTGACTTCTGAAGTTGTGCATATGGAAAAGAACTAGGTTTTAATTGTAATCTATTACAGCTGTCAAAACATCTGGACAATTAAGTCTGGGATCCCTGCTGTAAGTCATAGAAGGAACTTTATGTATCTCTTTCTTATTTGTCTAAAAATACAATGCAGGCCCTGGCCTACTCCATCCCTTTAGGGCCCCTGCAAAGAACAGACACTGAAAAATGGACCCTTCTGGAGAAGGGTCTCACCACAGACAGTTTGCAGTAGGCATAAAGGTCCTGTAGCTTACCTAAAGCACAACATCTGTACCTGAGGCTGGGAAAACAGGATGGGGCTGTGCTGCACACCAGGAAAGCCTCACTGGCATCAAATATGAGCAGAATTTTTTCTGTTTTATACCTGAAATATACCTCTCTGCATCTTGTTAGCACAAAGAAGGACAAACAGTCAGAAAAAATACTGATGCCTCTTCTAGATTCATTTTTGCTAGGTAATTTGTTTTGGTAATTATAGAAAAAATAAACATTATAGTAATTATTATATCTTTAAAATAACGATATTTTGTTATTATTGTACTGATTTTTTTGTTTTCATTGTAGAAAAAGTGTTCCTGTTAATGTCCTTGATCATTCATTTTTGTGTTTGGGGCTTTTTAAAAAGTGATAAAGTCATTCAAATAGGGGTTCTATTTATAGTTTTAGTTGTCTCCTATCTAAGGTAATAAATTAATTAGGATTTGAGTGGGAAAATATATATTTCATATATACACATTCAAATCTAAGTCATTTCAGCAACCATATAACTCTATTCTTATTTTTCACAACTCTACTGGTAAAAAGAAGGCTGAAAATTTATTACAAGAACCATACAAAAGCAATAAAATAAAATTATTATTAAAAATCATATATTTTCTAGAAAATAGGAGTATAAAATCACTTTGTGTGAGGCTTCTTTACCACTAAGCAATTTATCATTTAAGAAAATATAACATTCTGCTGTGTTTAAGCATCTACTGTGTTCAACTTCTCGCGATCCATGTGGAAATGGGAATAGGTTTTACTATATTAAATTCAAAAAGCTTTACTCATCATTGGTCATGCCAGCACAATCTTTTACTGCCAGTAGTAGAGTAATTTTTTGGTTCTGATAAGTTTGCAAGTGTTCTCTCTTTCCTTTTACATTCTGCAGTTTCAGGCTTTTTGCATACTCCTTTCTTTAGCTGAAAAAAAAATCTCAATTTCTTAATAGTCTAGGACTACTTTATTGGCCAAATGTTGAGGATTCAGAACCTGAGGAAGAATCCCATCTGAGACTGTGGGAGGAGTCTTCTCACCCTGAGTGATAAGAGCTCCCACCCCTAATCCCCAAGTTAGGTTTGGTTACTAGAGAGTTCTCTGTTCTTCGTGTTATCATTGGTCACTTTTTGGTGCAGAGTTTTTAATATTTGTAATAGTTTATTTCTATTGGACCTTTCCCCCTGATCTCACCCTAACCCCTCCCCAGCCCCCCAAGGACATAAATACCCTTGGTTACACCCTGGACCTGGGCCTTTTTTCTTAGTGTCTCCCATGTCCTATGCTCACCTTTCTAGTTTGTTATTTTCTTAGTTGATAAAGTTCTGTTTCCGGAGCACCAAGGCTGAAGGACTCTCTCTCTCGACATCGAAGTTGCCAGGGGGCTGGTCCTGTGGAAACCTTTTTCGGGCTGCTATCCAGGGAGAGCCCAAAGGAGCAAAAGGTTTCAGCCAAACTTTTGAGATGTACTCAAGTTTAATGCATAAACCCCACAATTTCAGAAAATAAAAACAAATTTAATATTACACTCCTTTGGAGAGACTTTCAATTAATTCAATTAGTTTGATCAAGATAATATTTCAGATCTTCTCCTTAAGATGCAACTTGGAGTTCATACTCTACAAAAAATACTATGTGTGACCTAGACTCCTTTTATTCACCTTCTATAGTCCTTGACATATAGCATTATTTGATTTACATTACAGGGAAGACCTATGAGCATATTTGGGCAGTGAATTCAAATTAGATCAGCCACGTTTTTCCAGTTTATTTCCCCTGTTTTATTACTGGATACTAAACAATGGAAACATTATTACCTAGTACCCCTGTGCCTTATCCTGTAACTCCATCCGAAAAATATATTTGTTGACCAAAGTGGAATTCTTCTGTAGGCATGTGCATGAGCTCTGTGAAATACACCATTGCATCTTCAGAAGACACTGCACTCTTCTGAGTCATTTTTGTGCAATATAGTCCGAGGGAATTTTTTCAGTCCAAGCTGTACTCTTAAAATAGCATGTGTTATTATTTAAAAAACATATATAACTATTCATCTTGGCAGGCTAATAAAATGCAGAGCTAAAACCCTCCTGAATTTTTAAATTTTACTATTTTTAGTGGACTACGATTCTGTTTATTACTAAGCTAGTGGTACATTATTCTCTCCAGTTAGCAAAGAGTTTAGTAATAAACAGTACTGCAGACCACTCGTCGTACATTTTGTTTTTAAAGTTGCAGTCTGTGACAGAATGAAAGGAAAGAGTTGCCGCTCTTAACTTGAATTCAGTACTCTTAGACTGCTGTAAAACAGTTACAGGGATGGGGAGAGGAGTGAGCACAGGAGGAAGTAAAGCAAAAGGAACCAGGGGCACACAACCTTTCATTTTTCATCAAAAAGAAGTAACTGTGTTCACATAAAAGCAGACTGCTTTAAGGATATGAATATCAGTCCCAAAAAAATTGTAAAAATATCAGGCTGGTGCATACCTTCTCTGAAGCTCAACACTTAGAGAATGTGTTTTCTTCCTTCACTAATTTTCTTAGCTCTTGGCTGTCTTCCCAGGCAGTAATTTCTCAGGCTGATGTGTTGTGATCTAAATGCTAGGCTGGGTTGTAAGCTAACTTGAAATGCAAAGCAAAAACCTGTGCTTCAAAGTCAGCCTTTCCTACCTATTAAAGGTACTGTTTCTTCTAAACAATCTGAATTTGCTCACAGCAGTCACTCTGTTTCCCTGTGCAATTACTCTGCTGGAGTTCTAAGAGACCTATGTGCAGTAGTGAGATCTTTCACTCCTCACCAAAGTCCCTGTTGGCATCTCTGGAAATTTTACTTCTCTAAGGACTGTTGGTTCAAAACCTTCACAGTCAATTTTTTCTTCCTCCCAAACCATCATGTCTGAAAACCTGAATACAACTTCTTCCAGACAGTCTCAGGGGAGTTTAAGCAAGTGCCTGCTTGTATTTTTTTTTCATAGAAATAGCCATAATAAAACACCACAGTAAATCTGGACTTATTTCACTGCCTTTGAAGGAGCTAATCTGCATTTACCCCTGTATTACTGAGCTAAAATCCAGCTCAGTGGGACTACTTGTGTACAAAATTTGGTCCTTGTAAAGTCTCATAAAATTGTTTAACAGGTACCACATAAATAGGAATGAAAACATAATCCTGGGCTGAAATCTAAGCAATTGATGATAGTGATAATTGATGATCATGCTGTAGAGCAGGAAAAGGATTTCATGATAGTAGCTAGGTCAGCTCCCAAAAATATAGTTTAGGCTTGGGTTTCCCACACTAATCAAGCTGTATTAGCATTAACAACAGCTGGTCTCTCCCCTCTACCCCTTCCCCCAAGCCTAGTATATTGATGGAGCAAAAAGAGATGAAGAATTGGACTGTCTGATATAAACAAACCAAACAACAGATGCCTCTGCAAAGGTTTGAAAGGGGCATTGCTTCATCTTCCTCAGCAGAGAGAGCACAGCTCCAAAAACAGATCAAAGGATTTGGCAGAAGGTTCAAAGGGAAAAGACAATTAATTTCTCCATTTAATTTTTACCTTTTAATATTTTCTTCTTTCTTTATTCTGCTATCTCTCTTTTCTCCCTGTTAGTGAGTTTATTCTGGAAAAATGCCCTTCTGTTGAGGTCTTAACTGAAGGACAAAATCTGACAAGTCAAAGGTAAAAACTCATTCAGCTCTTTTCTTATCAAATCTTTTGTCTAGAACCAAAAATATTCTTTTCATATTATTTGAGAGTCTAACTGTTGTCTCTTCCACCAGTTTCTGGGACACTTGTATTTTGGATGCTTGTCAAAACCTGCTTATGTCTCTTGCAACTGCATGACAGTTCCCAAGCCTTGCAGATGGGTACATGTATTCAATTTAATCTGCAAAACTTTAGGCAGATAGGAGAGCTCCTGAATCACTGTTGTGGTGAGTTCGCAGCAGCACCAGGTAAAAGGCACAGGGAACTAATGACAGCACAAGCTGGGAATGGCAATTAGAGATCTTAGAAAAGAAATAGGAGACAGCAGTAATATAGGCAAAAAATGGATATAGAACCAGAACCCCTTAACAAGCCTGACAGTTACATCTCTGCCTGTAAACAACAAACCAATTATTCAGAGCAGCCGTTAAAAGAACAGCTAAAAGCTTAGAACTTACTGAGAAAGGCAGAGGATGATAAACTATTTCAGTCTTGGAAAGCAGACTCCTCTTTATTTCGGTGTCAGTCAGACTTACTTCTTTGCTCAGAGAATATTGAAAACAAAATACAACATTTCAACTCCTTGATCAGGGACTACTGGAGTTAGAATATGTAAGAGGAGATTAAATTACCACTAAGCAGCAAGAGAAAGCTTTTTTTATTTTCTGATTTTTTTTCTGTTTGTTTTTGTTTGTTTGGTTGGTTGGTTGGTTGTTTTTTTTTAATCTAGGTAACACTACAATGTAAATTTTTAAAAATAGTTCTTCTGGATTAACAGGCTGAGCATGGGATATTTAAGGGCAGTTCTAGGTGGGGAGCAGACTACCTTATACCTACCTTTTCTGGTAGTTGGTAAGCCTGGCAAGTCTTGCAGGAATGCTGGAGAGACTTCAGGGAGAGCAGTTGGTTGGGATCCCTGTCTGGTGACCAGAGCAAGAAACACAAAGGAAAGTCTATGAGTGATTAAATGGGACAGTTTGAGGGTTCAGGTGTCCTATGTGGTATTTGGGGTGGCATGAAGGATCATTTCTTTGAGCCCTGGAAGAGTTGTCCACAAGAGAATAAGGAAGCTTTGGTATAGGTGTTCCTATGCGTGTTTAGGCTAGTACCAGCACAATTTCCCATGGCTGGTCTATGGGACAACATATGGTGTCAGGTGTTGGTCACCATCAGCCCACAAGTGCTGCCTCAGTGCTCTCTTTGGTTTGCTGTTTGTTTTTTCTGAAGTCACTGATGTCCCTCAGTGGAAAGGTGACTTCTGCCTCATATGCGCTGTAGGGAGGTTTCTTTTGGTTAAGCTGGCTAAGGGCTCATCATTGAGTCAAATCTATCCTGAGCTACGGCTCTGAAAGTAAAAGAAAAGCAACACCAAAGAGCAAGCAGACAAAATTCCACAGCTTGTACTACTTTCAGAAAACAAGAAGTACATCCATTTGCACTAACGCTAAGCAGGTGCTGAGCAAATACAGAAACCTATTAAAATCTAATGGTGTCCTTTAATACCTTCTTTGCACTGACAATAAAAACAGTTGAGCAATGGTGACCTGGATCTGTCTTCTCCCCAGAGACTACAGTGAACAAAACAGTCTCCATTTACCTAAGCTCTCTCAAAAGACTTCAGCTAATAAAAGCCCTCAGCATTCTGTGTTTGTATTTATTTCTTCACGCTCCCTAAAATCCTAAAATTTATGGAATAGGAGGCTGCTACTTGGCACAGATCTCCCCTTACAATTGTTCTTCACAAGGCTATTTCAGTAAATAATACAAAGAAGAGAAGATCTCTTCTCTTAGTGGCTGCTTGGATCCAGGTTAACTGTATAAAACATACAAGCCCACCACAGAAAGTAAAATCTCACCAGAAACAGGCTGGCCATACCTAAATTCTGAGCTATTTTTTTCTACAGTCACCTTTTTAAGAGCAATCAGCTGTTCAAATGAAAGTCTTGTTACTTAACAGGGGAGAACGAAGCATTTATCTATCATTATTATCAAATAATGAAGATTTGACAACACAACTAGACTATAGAAAGATGGTAAATATATAGATAATCTTGACAGCCCATTATTTATTCTCCTTCCTAAAATTAACTGCTAAAAATTTAACTGATTATATTCTAGGTACATGACCAGTTGCAGGAGGAGAAATATTGTTGCCTGCAAACTATAAAAATCCAGGGATTTTTATGCTTCACAGAGGAGGTAAATGCTATTGTCTTATGAACCAACTGAGAAGAGGGGAGTGAGTTAGCACATTGGAGGAATAGATCTCTACTCTCCATCATTCTGAGTCTGAGGATGATGTGTGCAAGGTTGGAAATAAACAAAAGCTCCTCGTTTCTTGCCTTTGCACGAGGAAGACAGTCCTGTGGCTCACTTAGGAGCTATTACTAATAAAAACGCCTCTGTAAAAGATCAGAGTATTTGATCATGACAATCTATACTTCAGAAGAGTATGGAAATTACTGTAGTAGAGAAGGTTTTAAATAAAATGAAAAACCTTATTATAAATGATAGAAGATTTGGAGGGAAAAAAATGGTGCTCAAAAAACAGTCCTTACTGTTTACATTCCAAGGAGCCAGAATTAGTTGCCTTTCCTGTAGGCAGTTTAAGTTGAAAGGGCAAGGATTCCATAAACATTGTGACTGAAGTGCCCTTTAACAAACATCTCAGAGATGGTGACTGAGAATAAAGGCACTTTAAAAGAAGTGTCTCAGGGACGTGAATGTTTTCACTACCTCTGTGGAGTATCTTTTCTTAATAATGGAATTCAGTCTCAAAGCCTCTTAGCAGCATCTTTTATTAACTTTGGTGAATGACTGAATACAATGTTTATCAATCCAGCTGAAATGGAAAAAATCATGAAAATGCACACTGATACTATTGCCTGCTGACACATTCAGACACTATGGCCCCAATTTTCAGTGCCTGCATGTAGCTTCCTACTGTTTCATTCTTTCTTCTTAGGCCAGCCATGTCACACATTTCTGAGTCATCTTTTAGAGCAGTTTTCAGACTGTCCTAGCACCAAGCTACAACTAAAAGCATCACCAGAAACAACAACAGGCATGCCCTGAAGTCTTAGCTGTGCCATGCTGCCTTCAGTTGTACTCCTGGAATCCTAGAAGTGGCAGTGAAGCTATGTTACCTGTCCTAAACCATGGAGAAGTCATGTCCTGTATAGCCAATAAGTTATTGGAACAACTCGTGCCCATGATGTAGGATCTAGCAGGCAAATATGATAATTTTATAGCTTAATTTCAGTAAGTGACCCTAAACTGATTGCTTTTTCACCCCTATCATCTAATTTAGGAGTTAGGCACTGCCATTATCACAGTATTGGTAGGATCATCTGGAAATGACAAGCCATGAAGTAAGCAACATGGGTGCAAGAGTTTGTGCAGCAATACACCCATGGCAGACTTGTGGCACTGTGGTGATGGGGGGGGGGCCAACCTGGTGGGGGGGGGGGCACAAACCAGTGGAGGAAAGAGGGACAAGGTTGACCTGGAAGCTAGCTGGGAAAGCTCAGTGGCTTTGGCTTTTCCATCAGAAATTACTAAAATTTGAAATATTTTAGTTTGCTGTTAGGGGAAGGAAGACACATCCTGACAGCCAGAATGTAGAGTACCCATTTGCTGGGGTTTAGGTGCTGCTCCCGGGATGGCGCATCCTGTTCCAGCTAGCTCTTGCACTGAACCAGCATTTAATGGGTACAGTTCCCTACCTTTTCTGTCTTGTGGGTCTTTGCCTTCAGCAGAAGCATGGCAGTGATGAGGAAATGAAGAGAGAACTTTTTGCAGGGTACAACTCTGGTTTTATTTGACCCAGAGCAGGAGCCCATGAAAAAGCAGAGTCTCCCCTCCATGTCTCACCTTAAATATGGGGGTAGGGACAGGGGAAGGGTACAGGCATGGAACCAATCCGAGATAAGGGGGGAGTGACCCAGAACAAAAGGAACATCAGTAAACAATTAAATTAATAAAAGGAGGTGGGAGAAACTGAGAACTTGTCAAATCCCTTGACAGCCTCCCTGGAATTCTCTAGACCCCAGGGCGGGGCTGCAGAGAGACGACAAGACTCCAAACCTGTGAAGGAACATAGCCACGGCTCAGGGGAAACCTGATAAAACCCAATAACACATCACAACACCCACTGTGTCAGGAAATGACTGGCTGACATAAGCCTGTGTTTTCCAGCAGGATTTAAAAGCGCATTTGACTTTTAACTCACTATCTGATCATTCAGTTGTCAGATTATAAATGCATGAACTTCTATGAGGTGGGCAATGCTAGCCTGACCCAAGCTGATCTGAGCTGTATCTCGACCTGCTTGTAAATACTCTTTCTGAACTAAATTATCCAGGGTCATACGTCATGGGTGTCCTCTGAGAGTGCCAAGTAAAATTCATACGTGTTCTTCATCCACTTCGTTCATGGAAGGCCTGTAAAGTAGCTGGAGAGGCAGGTCATGCTTACTTCCGCCTTTAAAAGAGAAGTAAATGGAGTAACCATTCAGCCAGTGCTCCCAGACAGGCCAGTTCCCCTCAAAAGGGCATCCTGCTCTGTCACGTTAATGTGCACCTATGCTCAGTGAGAAAGAGCAGCCACTGCCAACAGTCATGGAGGTGCTCTCTGTGATATTACTAGAATGGGAAAGAGACCCTTAATTTGATTTAGGCTGATGACCAAGGCCAACTTTTCACCAGATTCCCTGTCAACCAGATGAAAATGGTGCTGTATCTCAAAAATGCTGCTGCATCTCAAAAATGGTGCTGCATCTCAAATCGTCACCCATTTAGCTCTCCAGAACCAGAGGACTTTTGATACACCTACCAGATAAGAACCCAATATCTTCAAAATCAGAGCTTCCTCTGCCTTTATACCTAGTGTACCTGTTAGGGCACAAACTCTAAAACCTTGACCATCAAAGAAGAAAATCAATGTCATCCTGCATTAGAGAAAGGATGGGGGAGGAAGCACATTATACACGCTCCCAACAATATTTAAATGGCTCTTTTTAAATTTACATGTCCTGATTACTGTGACCTCTATAATAACTTACATTCCAGTTCTTTCGATTTCAACAGGAATGAGACACGCCAAAGGAAACAGAGGTTTCAGGAAGTGATTCATAAATTGGTATTATTATTTGTATCTGTTGAGGCTTTTTCTTTAAAGCTGTATGTTTGGTTTTGAAATTCAGCATATCTGCTAAGTGTCATCGCACCTCACCAAGTGTACCATGGCTGGAAAACACAAGGGAGGGGAAAGTGGTGGGTTCATTGTGCTGCATCTCTAAACTGTAAGAGGAGAGATCATTTTACATCTGAAGCTTTCTGAAGTTCAGAAGACATGACCCAGATTAAATGTCCTTACATTCAAAAAGCAAACTTGTAAATTTCTAAGAAATATTTTTTGAATATTTCCTTTTTCCCTTTGCTGCTTTAAATCCTTTTTAAATCTTCTGGTTCTCTGGTTATGTTAGATGGCAGCCAGCCTCACCAGAATTCTTGACATGTTTCTCTAAAGTGACCTTTATCTTACACTGAACAAAAAGCTTCAGAGAGTAAATATAAGGTCTTCCTTACCATTTCTATGTTTATCTTGCTGCAGAGCTGCATCTGATCACAAAACTCACACCACCCCCACTTCACAGTAATTTTTCTTATTTAGAGAAAAGGCAAGTAAAACAGCACAGCAGAATCAAGTCATAACAGATACTGATTGCACAATGTCTCTCTCAATCAGTAATGAATCACTTCCTTGGTTCTATGAGAAAGGGGCATCAAGTTGCTGAAGGTGCCTGATTTCAAAAGAAACCAACTAAGGTTTGACATTGTTTTATTTGCTGAAAAGGATACAGAAAGGAAAAAAAAAAAAAAAAAAAACTAAAAAACCCACCAAACCCAAACCAAACTACAACAACAACCAATCAACCAAGCAAAAACAACCAACTATCCCCCTCCCAAAAACCACCTCCCCAAAAAAAAAACAAAAAAACAAAACAAAACAAAACAAAACAAAAAACACAAAAAACCACCACACCAAACCAAAAAAAAACCCAAGAATTTGTATGGCTAATAGTTGTTTTTATTTTTTACACTACGGAGTGTAGGCCATTTTTGTAGGCCAGAAATTAAAGCTAGAATAACTGAGGGCAAATTATCAACTACCACAGCTTCCAGAAGATCATCCCCTATGACACACGCAGACCAAGGACCTTAGAAACCCTGCAGAGCCATGCACAAGGGCTTTACTTTTACCCTAGTTCACCTCTCTAGGACTCTCTCAGCATGCAGGTGCTGATGGGAGAGCTCTTGCAGGCCACAAAGCTTGTCCTCACACCCCACAAATTGCTTTTGCAGTGGGATCCTCTGGTCCTGTAGGTCAGACAGTAACCAAAGGAAGAGAAAGAATCTGTCCCAAAGTCTTCAGCCATTTACTGTGCTTTATTTTGGAGCAATGTGATGAAGTGGAACTGCCTGATCTTACAAACATGGAATGACTATAGTACAGTTGGGAGATTAATTGTGCCACACGTGTAGCTTGCAAAGTTCTGCAGAAGGCCTGTTCTTATACTAGCTAAAGTGATGGCTCCTTCCCCACAGAGAGCAGCAGGATGAAGACCAGGCTTTGGATTCCTCCTGCTGAAATAGGCCACATACAGAGAGTGCTGTCATTTTTTATTAATCACAGGTAACGTAATTCTGGTCTCTACTATAGGCTATTTCATCGCTATATATGATCTTGCAACTTTCACACCATTTTTGCAAAGCAAAATGAGAATGAGGAACTAATCTCCTTCAAAACGTCTTAGGGCTTTGAGAAAGAGTGCTTTGTCTCTGTGTCTAGAGGCTAATTGTCCAAGTCTCAGCTGTTCTGCCAACTGTGGTTAATATTTCTCTGCCCTTCACAACCCAACACATTACATCCAATTGCAAAGTATCTATTATTCCCCAGTTCTGCAGAAAAAGGAATTCTAAAAGTGATTTGGACAGAACTGAAAGCAAGACTCACAGGCCAGTAGGCGTTCCTGCACAGATGAGAGGCCAATTCAGATGCTTCTAGAATAATTTTCTGCCTATGTATTAAATTAATATATGACTTCAAGATTTGTATTACTATATGTTTTACTGCTGTACATTTTTTACTTTGACTGAAACCATCCAACTCTTTGAGGACGAGCTGTGGCAGCCTCCTGGCTTCACTGGGATTGTGCTTCTCAGGCTGCAGCATGTCTTTCAGTGGTGCACAACCTCAACCAGTACACAAACTGGGGTGCTTACTTCTGCTACTGGCAAGGGTGACACGCTACAAGAATGAAGAAATAACATTAAGCACCCTTTGAACTGAGCAGCTTCACTTGTATTCCCAGAAACAAGGTGATTGGGACTGTGCAAAATCCAAAGAAGATAAGGACTTAATATAATAAGCCCCTTCCCAGAACACAAAGTGTGGAAAATGAATGATACAGCCTGTCAGCCTGTCAAATGAAACCCTGCCTGGCTCAAGCAGGGATTAAAATTTATTCCCAGCTAATTGATGTTTGGAGTCAGCACACTAGATTAATTAATCTCAGCTCCAGCTTCTGCTTCATGTGTTTGCCTGCACAGCTTCGAGATAGTTTTTTAGGTCAGACACAAACTCTCACTGTGTGCTTGTGCAATGCCAAACACGAGACAGTGCTGAGCCCCCCAGAAAGCTCCTGGTAGTACATTCACCATTGGGACTGCAGCCAACTCAGTCTGAATTCAGAGTACTGGCAAACTTATTAAAATTTTACCTCCCAGAGTCAGGCTGGTGGGAGTGCACAGAGCAGCAGACAGACAAAGAATCAGGGATAATTAGCATTTAATGTTGCAGGCTTTGGTTTAATTTTGTGATAATCAACATTTTCTTGCTGATGGTGTTGTATATTTTACAACTATCATGATCAAGTACATCGTTTGTCCCGAAGCACAGCAAAATCAAATGTCATGATAACTGATTGAAACTGTAGAAAAGGGTATAAATTTAAAGAGGTATCCCAGAGAATTTCAGTAGCAGTTATGCCTACCCATTTCCATATTTCTTCTTTCTGAAGTAGTGGTGTCTGGAAAATGCACTGGTTTAATTCCAAGCTGGAAGAAAAAGGCATATTGTGATTTTTTCAATTAATCAAAATTTTTGTAAAATGAGTTCACAGTCAAAACATGTCAATAAATTATAAATGTTTCCATTCTGTTAATTTATGCAAAGACTTTTTAAATAGGAGCAAAACCCAAGGCACTGCAGCTGTTTAACAAGACATTTAAATGTTTTCCAGAATAATTTTCCTCACTTTAAAATAAAGTTTCTTCAAAGTAGAAGATAAAATGGGGATGAGAGAAGAACTATCAGACAGATTTTTTTTTCTTTACAAAAACTGCTTCAGTAAAACATTTTTAATTAGCTTTGAGTACGCATGCTTCTTTAAAATTATCTGGAGAAAAAAGATGGACATCAGAAGGACTGAATGATATTAGAATAAGATTCCAGTTAAATAAGTAGAACAGGCAGTTCTTTCTCATTTAGTTAGTCCTGTTCTTCTCTTTGGGGGACTCTTTACCCCCAGCCAAAACAACCATCTCAGCTCATGAGAAATTCAAGATGAGCTGCAATAACAAACTTCCAATTGCAATTCAGCTGAGATTTCATCTTTCTCCAAAAAGCAGCAATCATAAAAGTTTTACATTGGAAAATGCATCCTGTTGCTGTACTTTAGAGTTTCATACTATTCCAGCTATTTCTTCCTCACCAGCCCTCAGTCCACTAATTTTGTCTCAACAGCCTGCAAGTAAAGTCTCTTTCAGAATATCTCCATGTTGTAGTCAAAGTGTTTCCAGAGGAAAAATTATATTGTTCTGTGCATAGAATCTGTGAAGTGTTTCTCCCTGCACAATTCCATCTTTGGCCATTACACATCTCTGTTCCCAAGCTTCCTTTAACATAGTAGATGGAGCCAGTTATGATGAAAATGACAACTAATACCACCTGAAGCCACTCTTCCATGTATTCAGAAGGTCACTGTACTCAAGAGACACACTTGAGTTGTGTCTTCCGACATTCTTTGTATTCACAAAGATTATATTTATCCTGTAACATTTCTAAGTGAATATTGACAACTTTATCTCACTGTACAACTCAAAAAGATGGGGCTGTAGGCATGTATCTGTGCTGTGTGTGCTGTAATCCTACAGGCACCACAAAAACGTGGTCCCAACAGCATCTGCTGGCTTTGTAAAGGAGGCTTGGCAAGGAAGTACTCAGTAGGGGTTTAGTTGTCTGAATCGGAAACAGGAAAATGTGACCGTAGGCAACTACAGATAACCTGGACTGAATGGGTCATGGACTAAGAATTATTGGCAGAGTCCAAAAAATTAATTTGATGGAGCAATACTTGAAGGTTTACAAACTGCCTCATAAAACTTTAATTTTTAGAGTCACTGTCTTCACTACACTCAAAAACATAAGGACAAGAAGAGTGAGGCTTTGTTGCAGTCTCTCACCCCTTGCAATCCATGGAGCAAAGCACAAATATTTTTCTCTACTCTTTTGAGATCAGGAAAGGGAGAAAGGGGTATTTGTGCATTCTCGCTCCAGTACCAGCTTTTCTAACAGCCAATGCATAATACAAAGTTTGTCCTGACAAGTCATTTGAATATTGCTCTCTGAAAGCATGGAGTTAAACCTACAGCACCATTAACATTGCTGTGTGCACTGGAGCCAATTCCTAGCTGCCAGAAACTCTTCCAGGAGGTGCTCCTTCACAGTGTTTATAAACACCTACACACACCATTGAAGGGGATTACAGACATTTATGAAGGGGGGGGGGGGGG
>VWZV01000015.1:131071-275400 GCA_013397155.1 Irena cyanogastra
GGGGGAAACGCCTACAAAACCAAGCATTTTCTTATTAGATATGGTGTGGGTTTTTCCTTCTGAGATTTTAATTTCTGGCAGATATAGAAATATGGTAAACATGCTTTCTTGGTTAATTGACTTGCAGCTGTTGGCAGATAAACTCACTTTATTTCACCTATCTGTTCTATCATCTATTATGCTTAGTACATCTATGTTTCATATGATATAAGGACATTTAAAAGTATTTCCTTATACTGATTTTTTGTACTTCACATTTTGCTGGTAAAACAGCAACATGGAACATTGGCTAATAAGTATTGTTTAATTCTCAAATGGATTTAGCAAATCACTCTTCTACTATGGTCTTTCAGCAGACGCAAATAGAAAGAACAAGGGAAACTACACAAGACATTTACAATAAAATCATCCAAATTACTATCACTTAAAATGCTCATATAATACTAACACAGCATTTGATCATGACAGATAAGGAAAAAATGAGTTGGAACAAAATTTTTGAAACATCAAGAGATCATAAAATCAATCCTTTGTATACAAAATTCTAACCACATCACACTAAAATGATTGTAGTGGTAAAAAAAGCATGATAGCTGATTTTTTCCATATGTATGTTATTTGCCACTAAACACTCAATCAACACCATGTGGCAATATCAAACTGCTGCAGGATTGGGACATAACTGCTATATGTTTATATCTACATTTACAGAACAAAAAGTAGCACTTGTCTCACCCTTGTCTCACCTTGCTGCTGGGCCAGTCCTTGAGGCTTCTGTCATAGGGTCAGGATTTTCCTGTTGGAGGGAATGTTCCTATCACCCAGGTATTTCCCACTTGTAATTACTTACATGAATCTGGATTTGCTTTATTTTCTTTAATGAACAGTAACTGAAGCCCTATTACTAATAGGGCTTCAGTTACTGTTCACTAAAGAAAAATAAAGCTGTATTAAAAAAAATTCTATACAACTTTCTACTTCTGTCTTGCGTCTTCCACTTGGGAACCTCACTGTCTTAAAGCATCACCTTAGGGCCCAAGTTAATAGAAACCATTTCAAATGATACACCAAAAGTTAAATTAACAAACACCCAGCTACTCTGTCACTTAAAAGAGACCTTCAAGATTTGTTCAACATGGCAATTATCCACAAGAGCCTCTGAAACATTTGCAGAGTCAGTTGATTTCAATATGAACCTTACTGTCTCAAAAAGATATATACCAGATGTGTTAGTTTATAAATTAAAAATATTTCTCATTCTTTATCTCCCCTTTTCTTCTGCCACCTGAATTACAGGTGAATCCTTTGGACAGGATTATGAAACTTTAGTTAAGTTAATCCTTATGCACCTTGACCAGTATATGGGGTTTGAAGGCTGAAAGATCTTCCATAGAAAGTTGATAGAACTGGGAGAAGCAGATGCACTGCACTTTGCTGAGGTTCAAAAATAATATGTTGTTTGTACTCTCAGAAATGTAATGGCATAAGCAGCACTAGATTTTATTTACTTTTAATGGAAGACACAACACAAACTGACTCATGTATTATAAAAGTGTACACATTCCCTTTTGTTTTTACAGCACTCACTTGCAGGGATATGCTAAAGGAAATTCATTTTTTTATCAGATATACAAAAACAGTATCTTTGGTTTGTTATCACAAAGAACTGTAGAAACATTACTCTTTCCCACTATAAAAATGTGTCTACTTTGCCAATGTTAAATAATTTCTGGTTTGGTTCTCTGAAAATGGGATTACAAAAATAGTCCCTACTTTAGCAACAAATCCACTCTTGGAGTGTGATCAGAGTCACATTTTAGTGATAAAAGCAAATTTTCTTCCTGTCAGGTTCCAGAGCTGTAACAGGTAAGAGCCCATGCTCAGGAATTCAAGGACAGAAGTCAGATATGCTGTTAAATGAAATAGTAAAGAGTGGTGCCTGCAGGGTGCCAAGATCCCTGTATTCCCACTCCATGGCAGTGGCAGTGCAGGTGCTCAGTGATGCAGGGTGTCACTCAGAGACTTTATATCTTTGACTGCCATTTATTATCAAGCAGAGATATGTGAAGCTGCAACATTGTTAACAAGGTATGAAAGCTACTTCTCCACACAGTCTCGGGATCAAAGTATTCTTGTTCACCTCTGATTTTATGTGCTGTTTGTCTGGCTGCCAGTCATGGCTGTTAATCAAACACAGCCGTTCCTGTCTGTGCAAAGAGAGGAACTAGGGCTCCAGGGCTAAATGTGCATGCATTTTAGTAGCTTCTAAAAAAAGTATGTAAGAACTTCCCTTAATAAGACAACAATTACAGTACAGGACTGCAGGGCCTTCCTAAAACAATCTACAGCAGCAAGGGAGAAAGGAGCCCTCTCTACCAAGAGGGAACTCTGGAGGGAGAGTAGCCATAGGACCTCTTCATTTAATGCTTCTTAGCCTCCAAAATTCCCTTAATTATGAACTGAAGAAAAATGAAAGAAGTTACAGAGCTATGACAAATCTCCCTGCCCCTAGACACTAATCCCCTTCTTCTCCTGTCAATTGGTTAGTCAGGTGAGACAAAATATTCACCATTACCTGTAAAATCTGAGTCTGCCTATACTCAGCAGAACTCTCACTGGTTTTGATGGGTTCTGGCTTAAATTTTGACCACAAATCTCAGTATCTGGTCTTAGGGTGAGCCAACCACACAACTTGGAAAGCATAAGAATCAGGACAGCTCTTAACTTGCTTTTGAGTTGTCATGAGATGGGCACCAATACCCTTCCTTACTCAAATAAAGTTGGAGCTCGGTTTCTGTGCAAAGTCACAGAAATAAATGTTTTGCATCGTCGACACTCTTGGCTTTTCCTTCTGTGCATGCACAGGTGAGCCCAGGCCTGTTGGAAGTACTGCCTGGTGGAGACTGCCCTGAAACATCCTTTACATCCAACACAAGCACAGGAGTCTGGATGAGCGTACACCTTCCTTTCAGAAACTCTTCTAGTAATGGAAACATGGCATCACCCTGAGGAGGGAAAAAGCCCAGTTCCGCTGCCTCTACAGTGGTGGCACCAGTTACTGGTTAACCACTAAACCATAAACACAGACACAGAACCATAAATATAAATATCTGCCAGAAGTATCCACTCTACACTGTATCTCCACTCTACACTGGAGTTTCATTTTGGTAACTGTCATTTGGCTGTGTTCAAAAAAGCAGATTACTTCTAAAATTACTTCTCATAGTCATTTCCCATTGCTTTCAACACCATCATCCCTCACTCAGGATCAGGGAAGTAATAACCACATGGATGGCAATGCCGTCACAGTTTGTATGGCACAGAGACTTTTTCCTATAAGGAGGAAGAGAACTATACATGAATAAGATAGAGAAGGCACAAGGGAAAGGAAAGAGGGAAGTGATTTAGCAAAACATTTCAAATGTTTTAATAAATCATAAGTTTACACTGAAAGGTCACTTTAGTGAGTTTCCCTCACAATGATCACTGAATGACAATATATTCTTTGTCTGCCATGAATATGAAAGAGTGGAATGTGCTGCTATGTTTGCACAGCATTTCTAAGAAAAATACTGATTGGAGCATAAATAATTTCATTTTTACTACGACAGGTCTTTTCACATAGTGTCTCTTAGATCAGCACATTTTGGGAAGAAAAATGAAATGGTACAAATGTACAATATAAGTAGAGATCTCATTCAGAGTCCTTAAAAATATGAAATCCAGAAAATCCCAAGTTCCTAGTATTTTGAAAATGGAAGAACTTTATGCTCTACTGATTTTTTAATGCAGCAGATCTTGGAGAGAAGATATAAGTTGATGCCATGCAGAGATGCAAGAAAATATTTTTTGAAATGGAAGAATCAGATAAATCACAAATCACCAGTGTTACTGCTAAATCTGTGCATGTTCTCAGTGCTATTTTTAGTTCTCTGACCACCATCCTACCATCCTTGCCCAAGGATTTTAAGCACTGTTTTTAAAGACTCATAAGCAAACAAGACAACCAAACACAAAGAAACCAAACATGAGAAATCAGCATAATCACCACAGTACTTTCTTACTTTCTATTCTGCTCTGAACTGCAATTTTCCGTTTTGAGGATTATTGCATCCCATTAGAGTTTTAAGCCAGAAATTTTTGCAGATTCAGTTACAGAACAAGTGATTGATGAATGGATGGAAAAATCAATAGGAGTGGATATAAGTCACCAGTATGAAGTTGACTATCAAAGTTACTAAAAAACTCCATTTAGTTTTTCTTCCACAGGAAACATTCAACCATGCCAAAAGCAGACATTGTAATTAGTACTTTTGCTCTTGTTTTACAGATAACTGTGTTTGGAAGACAGATTCTAAATGGTCTATCCTTATGCATATTCCTGCTGCATTTCAAGATTGTATTCCTATATATCTAGTTCTTAACAGTGTTAAACTCGACAAGATTCAAGAAAACACATGCTAAGAAAAATAAATACTTTAGAAAAAATGTGCTGCCATTGCACAGCTGTAAGCATTGTGAATCTGAGTCATTTGGACACAGCAGCATTTTCTTAAATATCCTGTAACAACCCAAGACAGAATGAGAACCTAAGAAAACTGTTTACAGTAGAGAGCAAAACTAGCATTGTATTTTCCCCTTCATCCTGCCAATTTCTACTTTCACACCGCAACTCATCAGTTCTTTTATAACCACAGAATCAGAGATGTAGGTTAGAAAGGACCTCTCGAGGTCATTGGTCCATTGCATTAAGTATCACCAAGTCAGATCCAGCTTCAAAACTAGATGAAATTTCTGAGGGTTATGGTCAGTCCAGTGCTGAATATCTCTAAGGACAGAGATTCCACAACCTTCCTGGGCAACCTGATTGAATGATTGTCCAACCTAACTGTTTTCCTAGAATTTATCTGCAATTTTCCTAGCTGTAAGTGGTGCCTTCTTTAAGTCCACACCCTCTTTCAGTTCTCCTCAACAGTGATGGAGTCAAAATCTGGGTACAACACAACCTATTCTGTTGCTTTTCAACCATGGTGTTGAAATAGTCCTTGCTGATTACATTCAGACTTTCTTCCAAAATACATTTTTCAAATACACATGCTAATTTATGGCTTTAAGTCACCTGAGGCTTTGCTGACATGGGCTTCATGATGGCATGTTGGAATCTTTCATCAGCCTACTGCAAGACACATACCTGGCTGACAGAGAAACAAGTTCTCATTGTTAATGTTGAGATCTACATCATTTAGCCTGATTTTTTTAGCAAAGGAAAGATTAAGATGTCTAAGCCAGTATGAAGTCCCTGAAAAGAAGTTATTGGAAGAAGTTAATACCTCTCTCAGAGAAAAAGGAGAAAAAACACTGCTTGAGAGATGCCAAATTGTCTTCTGCATAAAGCTCATATAGTCCAAGGGAGAATATGGGATGGCAAAAAAGGGGATGACCGTTTTTAAAAGAAAACATTGCTGAAGAAGTATTTAATATAACTGAGATTATAGTTATAAGTGGGTAAGTGTAGGTCTTCTCAGATCTTACTGTGGCAAAGAAATACTGAGATAACTGAAAGAATTAAGGAAAATTTGTAGAGATGTCATTGCTACTTCACTGATGTTTGTCACCTAGTTTACACAGCAATATGATTGACAGCTGAATGAGAGTTGTCCTTCACATTATTTTTTTTCCACTGAATGTTTGGTTGGGTGTATCTATAAGTGAGAAAAAAATGGTCTATAGATATTGACAGCTTGACATAACAGTTTAGATTAGCCATTCCATCTTGTGAAATAATTAGCCTGGAAATGAAGAATCAAGCTCAGGAATGTTCTAAATGGAGCAATCACCCACCAAAGTGAATTGAAAAAGGATTTTGTAGTTGCAGTGAAAGAATCATCAAAACATCCATCTGTCCAGTACATAAATGCAATAAAGGAGGCAAATGAAATACTACTTTTTTACATGTTCTGCTATGTTGATCAGAATTAAAACAGGAGAGCTTACAGGATGTATTACTGTATTAGTTCCAGTGCCTGTTTTATGGAGCACCATGGTTTTTGAGAGCTACTAAAACAATAAAAATAATATCAGATCTCAACAGCACAAGACAATTTCTGTGGAGCAGGAAATGTATGTAAAAAGAAGACTGCAGTGTGGCTTAACAGAACTGAAAATTGTGGGAAGGACCAGTAAAACTGATAGAAATAAGGTTTTAATATTAGCAAGGCATTTACAAGCATGGAGAGATAGCTCCAGGAAGCCTTCTCATTGTTTGACTAATGAATTCAGACAGCTATTCCACTCAAACACAAGCAGTCATACAGAATAAATTACCAAATAACCCAAAAAAACATAAAATGAATTCAACTACTGTAAGTGATGGTTTGTTTACTCTGGTGAGAAGGTAGAAAGCATACCTAATAAAAAAGTAATCTGCACATGCAGACCTCTGACTGTAACCAATACATCCCAGGGCAGCACTGAAAGTGCTCAGTTTCATCGTTATGAAATAGTCAGCAAGCTGATTAGTAGGAGACAAAGGTGGCATTTAAAAAAATAACAGTTTAATGATTTCTGATCATACACTCATCAGTGTTGCCTCAAGCACACTCAGCAAACAGCTTCACGCTGGAGACTCCCTAATCTAAGGCTCTGTTCTGCTAATGGGAAAGGCCTGTCTGGCCAGGATCAGGCAGGACTGCTGTCCCCTCCGCTCTGTGCTGTGGGTCAATGTGCAGTGCATCAGGGACAGCTGCCAGATTTTCTTCAAATGCACTCCCCTGACCTGTACCAATGCAATATCTGTGCTCATGTGGATGTAACCCAGAGCATCCAAGAGAGCTCCTGCTGTGCAGTACAGCTCCACCTACTGATGCGAGCATTCCCGAAGTCACAGGGCAGCTCTGCTGCCTTGCTGCCTGGGTTTAACCAAACATTTATGATTCACTAGAAGCTCAGTAGAGTACTGGTATCACTAGAAGGCATTCAAGGACAAGAGCACAAGGAGTAGGGGCGTGCAGGGACATCACACCAAGAAACCTGAAAAACTGTAGCTCGGGTTTACACAAATGCCAGAAGGTCCTCAGAACTTCTTCAGAAGCAGTATGACACAAAATTCTGAGTAGCCCGAACCAAAGGCAAAAATTCATCTCTTGCATACACTCTCTCCAAGTAACACCAGGGATGAATTTGACCCCTAGTGGAATGGGACTATAGTCAAATTACATTAACGGAAAGGACTTTAATCAATAACACTTAACTATAGTTGTGATATTTTCATTGTACTACTGTATTTTTGTTATGTATTACTTATTCTTCAGTAAGTGTTATTATGGTTAATATTCCCCAAGCTGTGTAAGACTTTATTAGCACTTTGTCTTATTTGATGGCTTTATTCATGCACTTACTCAAGAGATTTTGTAATTGTATTATAATATTAGTAATTACTAATATATTCCTGAATGAATACTGGAATAAGACATTACAACAATACAACTGAAGGAAAAGGAACCTAATTTCTTTTAGTACTTCAGAGGTGATTCACTTCCAGCAAGAATGAAGAATATTGCAGCTCAGGACCTCCTATGGAAACAGAGAACTTTTTCAGTCCTCTGCTAAATCCCACATTTCAGATTAACCTCAGGAGAGAAGGAACAACTTTTAATTAATTCGATGATGATGCTAAGGCCCACCAGTATTCCCCAGGGAAAGATTCTGCTTCTCTGGGGATCTACCTCAAAGTTTTCCTGTTAACCAAGGAAGAACTATTTACACTCCCCTCTAACCTCCACTCTTCGAATAAGGCTCATGTGTGGTGTCTGCTGTGGGGAACTGCTATTTTGGCACCATACATTCAAGGTGGCAGATGTTAGCTCACAATGAAAACCTGTATCTTCAAAGCTTCTGTGCTGAAACATGCATCAGAGGAGAGTGGGCTACTGCTTTAAGCAGCAACCCACACAAAAGCAGCCAGGTAGATGAACAAACCAAGGTACTGCTAGAAGAAGACAAATGGAAGTTTACAGTCAGGCTGTTATTCCTCTGGTGCAACACTGACACCTATTTGTGGACACAGGGTGGAAGGGAAAGATGTGTCCCTTGGCTTTGGCAATGTCAGTTCTTCCAAAAGCTTCCAAAGGTACAGCCAGACCCTATGCTGATAAACCTCAGAGGCAGTGGGAACACTCCTTCTCTTACAGATACTTGGAGAACGTCCACAGAGTGGAGACTTGTTTACTCCCACAATGCACTCTAGTAAGTGCTCAAGCCCAGACTGCCAAAGCCTCAAATTCTGTTTTTCATCATTCCTTAGGATTTTCATCTGTTCTTTGAGAAACAATCATCCCAGTTTTCCCTAAAAGATTTTCTCCTTCTTTCTCCTATGGAGATACTTTACCTTTGTATAGGAAATTAACTGCCTGCTTTGTACAGTTTACTCTTCTACTCTTGTCTTTCCTGTTCATGCACTCCGGCTGGCATTTAGATCCCTACAGAGGTCTCTACATTGCCACAGCAGATGAGCCTCCTGGAAACCCTTCCTATGGTCCTCCCCAGCAGATTTGGAGCTTTCTCCACTAAGTTCCTTGTCTCCCCTATGGTTTTAAGGTCACACATTTTGCTCCTAATTTTGAAACACATTCCCCCACTGGGCATATTTTACTTGGTAAAATAGAGCTCCCAGCTAGAACTGGATTTCACACATCAAAACTTTTCAAGCCACACCTTTTAAAGGAAGACAAATTTTATTTTCTTTATGTAATGTTTCCCTGTAATTATTATTAGCAGCAAAGAACAGTTACATTAATGCAATCAAGCTGAATAAGCAGGTTGTTATAAGTTTCTCTGGGAGAAAAAAAAAAGGACATGAGTCTATCTTTCAGTGATGGATATTTGTTTTTTAAATGTCACTGTGATTTTCAAGCCTTTATTCTCTGGGCGAGTCTTTTTGAGTACAGTAAGAGTTGTCTGCTCCCTTAGAAATGGGAGCTGGGGGCAGTGAGGGGAACTCACAGGGGTCTGTCAGGGCAGAGCCTGGCACAGCTGTAGGGGACTAGAGACCAGCCTAGATGGGGTGTTGCTGGGGTGAGGGCTGTCCTTTCCATGGAATAGCCCATCTTCCTCAGTCATCCACTGCTCCTGTGCAGTCTGACAGTGGAGACAGACCAGCTGATGGATACAGACAGGCAGACAGACAGACTGCCCTCAGCCCCCCACAGCCAGGTCTCCTGTGCCAGCTCATATTTGTTACAGTGTGGGCAGTCTGCAGAGACAGAAAAGAAAAAGAGAGACAAAACTCTCTTTCCACATGGGGAAATGAAGCATGGCAAATACTCTCACCAAACTCAGACTGACATGGGAATAAACTCAGCTGGCATGGGAATAAACAAATGAAATGTCATCAGTGCTTTAGATTAACACATTCATCAGCAGAAGCATGGTTTTGCCAGCTGGTTGTACACCAGACTTTGAGGGAAAGCAAGGAGAACTGAAAGACAAATATGAAGACCAGTAGGTGTTCCAAGGCTTTGAAGTGCTGGCAACACGTAGCCTGTGGGACCAACCATACCACTGGCCAGCTTAAAACCGGCATTGTGGCACCTCTCATTTTGCAACTTTAAAACATGCAACCAGCTTACTGGTACTGTTTTGGACAATGTTATATTCCTACCGAGCAGAGCCACAATGGAAAGTCATGGATATCCTGACCTGCTCCACTACTCCTCAGCCACTCTGGAAAGGGATTGCTGCAGCCAGCATGTGCTGGATAAAGATGAGAGAAGCATGATGTACTGAAAAAGCTCACAGCTACATGGCTGCAGCAGGAGACAGCATGCCATTAGCTAACCAGTGTTCAATATCCAAATTTACCCTTCTTCAGAAAGGCAAGTACCTGCATCAAGTAAAAATCTTAGTGAATACATTAAATACTGGAAATAACACACCAATAGTGCTTATAACACATGGGGACATGGCCTCAATATTTTAAGAAGTCTGTGGCTTTTCTGCTAAAAACTTTGTGGCTGCTACAGTTTCTAATTCCCACACTACATCTGAGTTAAATTATTATGAGTCTCAAAAACTTATGAAATTAATTGGAGGAGTTCAAGACATCAAAAATGTGTTTTACATGTCTAGACAAATCTCATTATCATCATGCCCTTCAGAAATACGTTATCTATTCCCAGCATATCAGATTTTACATAGTATTACCATTAAATGTGGTCTAACTTCAGCTGACAAACCAGAGAATAATGATTAGGATGGTAATTTACTTCAGTTTTGAGATTAATTATGTTAACGTCAAGTAAGATAAGATATTTGATAATGGCCTCAGACAGCTCTGAATAAAAAACTCCATTTTACGTTAAATGTATTTTTAAAACCATATTTTTAAACCATTTGCAGTACCATAAGTAATGTAAAATAAAAACCAAAGTTTTCATTGCATTCATTTTATCAGTGAGTAGTGTAAAAAAGGCAAACCTAAATAAATGAACCCGATAAAAGCTCAGGTTATCACTTACTGTTTCCCTGTTTTGCATCTAAAACCAGCATGCACAAAGTCATGTCAGAAGCATCATAATCCCTAATTCTCCTTTCCATATAAAAAGCTAAGGTATAGAGGGCTTTAATACTATGCTACTGGTTACAGAAATGAGACCAGCATGTCCAGGGCCAATGGGCAGTGAGCTCCTGCCACAAGTAACCAGGAATGCAGGGAGGACAATGCAAACCAACAGCAGGAATAGGAATGCTTTACCCATGCAACCTCTTAGGCACAAGGCAATGAGCTCTGCAACCAGTAATTCTCCCAAGTTCTGAAATATTACACTCACCTGCGTTGGTCAATGCCATTTAGAGGATATTTTGTTGGCTGCATAAATATGAAAAGAATTATGTTTCACATAAAAAGAGCTGTGCTATTGTGCATGCCCTAAGCTTTATCTTGTCTCAGTTTTAATTAACACTACTCAATGCTTTGCAAAGACAGAAGCTGCTCTTCTTTTGAATCCCTTCTTTCTGTAAATCTTTCCTGTTCCAGTTAAGCTAATCAACATTCTTACAATGCTTTTTCATATGAAACTGTCATTGTTCTTTAAAAGTGCTACTATCTACCAATTACCATTCTCTACTGCTTATAACACTTCTTTCTTTTTCATTAGCACTTCAAAAAATTCTCACCTTCTACAGTATCTCATTAAACTGAAATCCTGATTATTTCTGTTGTATTAGCAAGTGTGTCACTGGCATTATAATGGTCTTTTTTCTATTTTAACTACCCAAATGAAGCAAAAATCAGTTTCATTTCATTCTTTCCAGACGAATTACAACTGCTTTTGTTTAAGCATCTGTATTTGTGCTATACAATCCCTATTTATATTTCCAATGCTACACTATTCCACTGTAATGAAACACCTTTTCATGGCATGTCCTGTCAGGATATAAGCATTCATACTAAGGCAAAATTATGAATAAGATTTTGGTAATTTCCACTCATTTTGAAGCTCTTCTTAGTACTGCAGTGGCAAACAGTCCCTGGTAGGTGGGGCTCCCTACTTACAGTTGGGTAGAGGCACCTCTATTCATGCAATGCTCACTTGCATTTCCACTGGCATGTAAAGTTGGTGCATTATTGCTTTGGGATTGCTGGAAATGTTCACTGTGAAGCAAGCTATGCCCTAGCACATGCTGGAAAATCACAAAATGGGAAGAGCAGTCCAGTTCTGTCACTGTAATTGTAAGAAACGACACAGACGCCAAAGGCTGGATTTGCAGAAATTCTACCTTTACTTCAAATTCTTCTCCTTTTATACACTGTTCCAATCCAGCTGGACCAGATTGGTCAATTAATCAATACATTTCACCTGGTTGGCTAGCTAGCTCAACACCCTTCTTAAAATCAATCTTTGGGAGAACAAGAAAACAGAAAGTAGGAAAAACAGCATCTGCAGGTTGTTTATAATAACAAGTTATCATTGTTTGGGTTCAACTTACTTAGGGCCTCACAAGCCGATCCTGGCAAAATTAGTTTTCTCACTCTCTGACCAGGCTGGGGCAACCACAGGTCACCCTTTTTGTTTAAAAGAGAAGGCAGTGGTTGTAGTCCTCTGCAGGACCCCTTGCAGAAAGGAGAACAAACACAGCTCCAGAGGTTCCTCTAGCAATTGCTAGTCATCAATCAGAACCTCAATCGAACGCCAATTGAAAATGGTCAGAGAGATCGGATCTTGTGATTCCCTGTTACAAGAAACACACTATCAATCCTAAAATCAATTACCCATTCTAATACAATCTCAGTACTAAATCTAACATAGTAACAGCTTATCAATAATTTGTTCAAAGAACTGACAGTCCCCGTCTGTCAACTGTCCTTTTTCAGAAACAAAGAAAGGATGGAATGTTCACTCCCCACTCATGGAGGGGTCACCTGATTGATGGTCAATATCTTGATCATCATTTGGAGGTTGCCTGTTAGCCACATTCTGTTTTTGGTGTCGCAGATCAGGGCACCTTGCCGGTACCCATCGTACTCCGCTATCTGTGGAGACACATGCATACCTGAGGCCTCAAGTGATAAGGTCAAATGGGCCCTCCCACTTATTGGTGGCTAGGTCCCGTATCCAGGCTTCCGCTCGAGACAGATGCATCTCACCTGAAGAATGCAACAAAAGAAAATTACTTAAAATGATGGGATTCTCTGAATTCTGTGGCACTGTAAGATGATTGATTGTGTATAGAGCTTTTTCCAATTGACTGTGTGGTGTCTCTCCAGACATTCCCCCTTTTTGTCTGTCCAGAACATGCTTCAAGGTACCATGAGCGTGTTCGACAATGGCCTGGACTGTTGGAGAGTGTGGGATACCAAATTTATGTGACATTTCCCATAAGCACAAAAACTGCCGCGTCTTCTGTGAGACATAGGCAGGCCATTGTCAGTTTTCACAGAGGAAGGTATTCCCAAGACCACAAAAGCCATCCTTCAATGAGCAATCACATTGTAATTCTTTTCTCCGGTGTGAGCAGATGCCCATATGGCGGAGGAGAATGTGTCAATAGACACGTGCAAATACTTGAGCTGGCCAAATTCAGCAATGTGACTAACATCTGTTTGCCAAAGCTGCAAGGCCTTTAGGCCTCTGGGGTTCACCCCCGCTGGTAAAGGTGCATCAAGCCCATGACAGTCAGCACAAGAGCCAACAATGTCACAAGCCTCAGTCGGTGACAAATGAAACTGTTTCTGCAAGGTATGTGCACTCTGATGGAAGAAGTCATGCAATGCCTTGGCTTGTGCAATCCTGTCGAGCTGAGGCACCACCCACGCTGAGCTGGCTAACCTGTCACCTCTGGCATTACTTTCCACTATGAAACCTGGCAAATCGGTGGTGGCTCTGAAACGTGCAGGACGTCATATGAATGGACCCGGGCTTGAATCGCACACCACAAGGCTTTCAATAACTGGCACAAAGCCATGTTATTAATTTCCTTCAGAAGCGAACAATCCAAGCGACTGGTTATGTCCACAGCATAGGTGGAACCAGTGACCAAGTTCAGAGGCACCTGAGAAAATTTTTCGAATGCCATGGCAACAGCCTTCCACTCAACCAATTGGGCTGAACCTGACTCACGACCCTCCAGCACCTGCCACCCACAGTCATCCTTCCAAGTAACAATGGCCTTCCCCGTCTTCCCGGAGCCATCAGTGAAGATGGTGGGACCCTGTACCAGCTGCTCTTTGGCCGCAACAACAGATTAGTCATTTTTGCTAATTGCAACAACTTGTGACTGGGCATGTGATAGGCAATCTGCCCCGAAAAGTTTTGCAGCGCACTTTGCAAAGGAGCACTGTTAACAAAGCTCCATTCAAAATCACCCCGTTCCACTGGAAGAATGATTGTTGCGGGATCAGCCACAATCAACTGCAAACACCACTGACGGCATCTGATCACCAAATGAGCAATCAGTTCAAACAGTGAGGGCGCCATCTTTTTCAGCTGATGGAGCAAGAAAACCCACTCCAAAACGCGCAAAGGGTCAGACACTTGTCACTCCACTGGCCAATGATACCTGTAAGACAAAAATCCGGATTGGTAATGAAAACAGTGATATCAACGGAAAGATCCACCCGATGAACCTGACAAGCAGAAACAGCCTTTTGGACCTCCTCCAGCGCTCACTGCGCTGCAGGAGTCAACTCCCGATGTGACCTCAGGTCAGGATCCCCCTTCAAAACATCATACAATAGGGACAATTGTTTCCCAGTCAGTCCCAAACAGGGACACAACCAGCTGATGACACCCATCAATTTCTGGACATCATTCAGAGTCTTAATAGAATCCAAAAACTGCACCTCCTGATGCTGAATTGTTTGGTCAAGAATTTTAACCCCTAGATACTTCCAAGGAGGGTGCTGCTGAACCTTCTCTGGAGCTACCTGCAGCCCATAAGCATGCAGAGCAGCAAATAGCAGAGGCTGTATCCTCAGCAACTCATCCTGGGTGGGTGCCACCACCAGGATGTCATCCATGTAATGATAACAGCACTGTGTCAGGAAACTGCTCGCAAACTCCGGACAAGGCCCGAGCCACGTACCACTGACAGATAGATGGGCTGTTGTGCCAGACCTGTGGCATAACTTTCCATTGATATCTCTACACAGGCTCGGCATTGTTGATCAAAGGCACTGTGAAAGCAAACTTTGGTTTGTTGTCAGGACATAAAGGAATTGTGAAAAAACAATCCTTCAAATCAATGATCAAAATTTCCCACCCCGCGGGAATCATGGTGGGCAAGGGCATACCTGGCTGCAACGCCCCCATGCTTTCCATCACTGCATTAATTTTCCAGAGGTCCTGTAACAGCCTCCATTTTCCAGATTTCTTTTTTATCACAAAGATGAGAGTATTCCAGGGACTAGTAGAAGGCTCAATGTGTCCCTGCTGAAGCTGTTCCTGAACTAATTCATGAAGGGAGGCCAATTTCTCTGTTCTCAGGGGCCTCTGATGAACCCAGATGGGTTTGTCTACCAGCCACTGTAAAGGCAGCGTGGAACATCTGTCGCCCTTCCACACAGTGGACCCAATCAAAAATCTGTCCCAATTCGCACCCCCGAGGCCGCCAGCACATCCCGTCCCCAGGAGGTGACAGGAGCTGCAGTGACGTAGGGCTGAACTGCAGCCGTCTGCCCATCCATGCCTTTGACCAACACAGACTGTCTACTTACAAAACTCTGCACTGCCCCCCCCAACCCCACAATGGTCATGTGGGGCTGACTTACAGTGGGACTTAGAAAAATTCAGCAGCAAGTCCTGGCTTTCCCAAGAGAAAGCAGTTTTCCTTTCTAAGGACAGCTCTGAGAACAATTTCTTGTTCTCAAGAGAAGAACTGATAGAGGTTTTGTAAGCATCTTGCATTCTCAAAACAACAGCTGCTATTTTGACTTTTAGCTTACCTTCTCCTTGTTCTGTGTTCTCAAAACATGCTCTCTCTATCTCAACCAACTGTGGTAGAGAGGTGTTGTGTCATTTAGCCAATCAAATAATTGTTAGCAAAGGACCCTCTAAAAAGGGTTTGGATTTTTGACAATAAAGTTTTTAGCCTTCTGGTGATCACAAATTCTTGGAGTCATTCATTTCATCCTCTGGGAGAGGGCAACAACCTCTAAAAAGGGTTTGGATTTTTGACAATAAAGTTTTTAGCCTTCTGGTGATCACAAATTCTTGGAGCCATTCATTTCATCCTCTGGGAGAGGGCAACATGGTCGGACCCACAGAATCCAAGGGCCACGTAGGAGGCCACGCAGCGGAGGAGAGGACCCTGATACCCGCTCCAGTGTCAATCAAACCTTGAAACTGGATCTGAGGTGGGCTAGCACCCGGTAGTGTCAGGGTACATGTCATCTGCGGTAGCTGAGCAGAAATGTTCGCAGACCAGAAGGCTCGCGGCGGTCCCATGGATCTGAAGTCGTCATCTCCATGAGCTTGCTGGGCAGTCCAAGTGACAGATGACTGAAAAGGCACAAGGTGAGCAATCCGAGCCCCCCTCATATTGATGGGGGGAAGGTGTAGAAACCATAGCACAAATTTGACCTGAAAAGCCAGAATCAGTGACACCTGGGTGAACAAAGATTCCTTGGTGGGTAACACTAGAATTCCCCACAAGCAGTGCACCAAGTCCTTGTCCCAAAGGTCCGAACACATCCAAAGGAACCTTGTATTCATGACAGGATTCCAAGGCAACTGTGGTGGCGGTACATACATCCACCCCGGCGGAGCCGTGGGCACTGCCTCCAAGCTGGCAGGGCAGGCTTGGGCTGGTGCCGTGCTCCGAGGAATCACTTGTGTCAGAGCGCAATTCACCTGTGTGCTCCTCTCTCCATTTCCCGGGCCTACCAAGGGCTGGCCATCAGCACGATACTTAGCCTTACATTGGTAGGAATAATGACCTGCCCTTTGGCACCTAGAGCACAAGAAAGTGCCATTCGACCCTGTTTGTTTGCATGGTCCCTGCTTCTTTTTGCCCTTGCTCTTGTTTTTCTTCTGCTGTTTCCCCCCTGAGGAAACCTGGCCTGGCTTCCAAACAACCGTCAAAGCAGATGCTTTGTGGTCCGCAGGACCCACCTTGGCACATGCAATGACCATGTCTGCCAGCATTGGGTCACCCGGAAGAGCATCTATGATCTTCCGGCACTCACTGGTCGCATTGTCGCGAGCCAACCCCATGCTTAAGTTTCACCATAAGGCCTCATTGTCAACCTGTTTCTCCAGGGCGGCAACAAGCTTCTCAACAAAGGACAGAAAAGGCTCACCTGCTCCCTGAGTTATGGACGTATACCATGGTGTGGGGGAGGCCATCTCAATAGTTTTCAACAAGACATTAAATCCTACTGTTTGACACCGCTCAAGGATAGCAGCGTCCCAGGTAGCCTGGAAATCAGAATTGGAAAAGCTCTGTTCTCCGAGGAGAACATCCACTCCTGCCTGAGACCTAGGATCATCCGGAGGCAAAAACCTGTTGCCTGCTACAACCTTCTCAGCGGCCTGCCTCCAATTTTGTAGAAAGACCTCATACTGCACAAGCTGGAACAGTGTCTGAGCTATATGTTTAATATCAAATGGAGCAAGCAGGTCTGTGTTTACATCCTAAGAACCTGGATAACTTGTGCAGAGCCAAGGCACTTTTCACAACCGTCTATCGCAACTTGTCGAGTACCTTCCAGGCAAGCAGCTTGTGCTTGTCAGTCTGCCCTGACCCAGGGACAGCTTTGTACACAGGAAAAGCTTGCATCCCTTCCAGTGGTATAACATGGTCCCCCCGAGGCACCTGCGATCCGTCCCCAGGTGTCTGACTGACACCTGTGGCCCCTCCCCCTGGAGCCAGTGTGGTGCTAACCGCACACCATGGCCTCCCTGCCCCGTCCAATAGATCCCAGTCCTCAGCTTCTGAAACCCGTGCCTTAACCGCTTCCCAAAAGCTGCAAGGGTGCATGGGGCGCACCGTCACTCAACAAGGGGGCAAGGTCCACAGATTACGCAGGGGCGATGACGTCGCCGTCGGCCCCGGCGTCCTGCCACCGGGGCACGCCTCCCCCAGGAGGCTGGCCGCTGGGTGTCATCACTGTTGCTGTCCTCAGCCAGAGACAGGGAGGGCAGCCTGTGGGCAGCAGGGGGCCGTGGGACAGCCGAAGGCACCGAAGCCGAGGGGCCATCCGCGGACCGCGAAATCGAAGGGTCGGTTACAACCCCGGATGCACGAGGGCTGGCTGCTGGCCACGCCGCGGTTGGGAGCCCAGCCACAGAAGGCGCAGTCACAGCAGGCAGCACCGCCACCGCCACTGGCCACGGCAGTGAAACCGGAAAGGACAGCAAGTCAGCCAAGTCAGCTGCCGCCCCAGGAGGAGAAGGCAGATGCCCCGCCACCAAAGGCGAGGGGGCGACAGGGGGCACGGCTCTTGTGCGATTTACCATTCGGAGGGATGGCACTGACGTGATGGCCACCGCTGCTGTCATCTGCGCAGGCGCCATGGAAAAGGAGGGAGAAGCCAGCGGGTGGCGTGATGTCGACTCGCACAATCCCCCGCTGGAGGACGGCAATGATGGGCATGGCCAATACAGCTGTGCAGGCTCTGTGGTTGACGACAAAGGGGCTGATGGAGTGATCGGTGCGGTCTTGACAATCGCCGGCAGCAGAGATGTCTCCGCCCTCACCTGCAACGCCAGGGGGGAGGGCCTGAGCCAGGGGCAGCAGCTCCCGCCGGTTGCCAAGGAACCAGTGCCTAATGAACAGAGGGGGAGAAGGCAGGGCTGGCCGGCTGGGCCAAGCAGCCGGCCAAGGTCGACACCCAGCCCCCCCTCAAATGGAGGCGACCACTCCCAGTGGGCGGAGCAGGGCCGGCTGCTGCCACGGTTTGCTCACCACCCTTCGCAGGACAGGGGAAAACGCACCCATCGGCCGTGGCAGTGAGAACCCTGACGCCGCCAGTGGCAACGAGGGGGCAGACAGCAGCACAGACGAAGAGCGGCCATCCCCCGGGCACAGCCGAGACATGGGCAACACTCTCAGCAGCGACAGACCTGCGGGAGAAGGAGACAGCAGTCTCACAAAGTCGTAGGGATCACGGCTTGTCGATGGAGCACGATCTCCAGATGAGAGACAGGTTCTGCTGGAGGTCCCCACACCTCCTGCTGGCCCACACAGAGCTGGGAAAATCCAGCAGTCGCCCAGCCTGGCAAACTGCTCCCTGGGGTATCGGCTTGCCCAGGGGCAACATCCTCGCCTTCTGAAAACCCCAGCTCCCACTCGCTGCTCCCCGGGTCGTGGGCGTGGAAGACACAGGACAGGTGCCCCCAGGCCACGAGGAGCCGAGGCACAGCGGGGTCCCCTTCAATAATCCCGTCCATGAGCCGGTGGCCCAAAGCTGAAAGCAAGGTCCACATCCACCAGAAAGTCATGAGACTTGGCCCAAGTTAGCAGAGTGCAAAGTGACTCATCCGACAGAGAGATCCTCCGCAAGGAGATCATATCCTTTCACTCAGACACAACCGCATGTTCCCCCTTAGAAACTTGGCTCCTCATTGCGGAAGCGCCGGCACCCAATCCCCAGCAAAAGCACGGACTGTCCGCAGCGCCGGGGAATGTGTTCCCGCCCGCTCTTCTAAGCTACCAAGGCAAAACTGCAACCCCAGTCCGTTCCAGGGGGACGTGGGGAAAGGGCGTTACCTCTCTGGGGAAACCAGAGGTTGTCCAGACGCGGGCGAACCGCATGGGCACCGCACGGCCCCAGCAGGGGTCCGGAGTGCCTCAGGGCGTCCCGTGATCCATGGGCGGGGTGGGGGGGGGTAGGGGGCTGATCGAGGCAAAGCAGAGCGCGGCACACAGATGCAGTTCCACATCACGGTCACCACATGTCACTGTTATCGTAAGAAATGACACAGACTCCAAAGGCTGGATTTGCAGAAATTCTACCTTTACTTCAAATTCTTCTCCTTTTATACACTGTTCCAATCCAGCTGGACCAGATTGGTCAATTAATCAATACATTTCACCTGGTTGGCTAGCTAGCTCAACGCCCTTCTTAAAAGCAATCTTTGGGAGAACAAGAAAACAGAAAGTAGGAAAAACAGCACAGTTCTTGAGCAATTGGTGGTGTAAATATGGGCCAAGAGAGAAGAGATAACAAATAGATGGAGCATGAAGGTGACTGTGATTATTCAGGCCAGTAAAACCAAAGAATGATCACAGAAAGCAAACCGGATTTTTTCTGTAAGTATCACATCAAGACAAATTTGACAAAGAGTGACAAAAAGAGAATGAGGTGGTTTTGCAGGTATTTATAAGGTATGGGAGGTGGAGCTTCTTGAGAAAAAATGTTGAGGTGTTTGCAGGAGTGGATTTTCAAAAGCATCTCAGAAATTTCATAACATGCATCCTACTGGTTTTTAGTAAGGCTGATACTGAAAAAGCACTTCGAAACAGCAAGTGTAATTTCTTTTCTTCCTGATCCACTTTTAAAATACAGACAAATTACAGTCTAAATAAAAATAAATTGGTTTACTTAAGAAGGTCAAGTATAATTCTCTGAGAGTCCCAGGTGCTGTAAAATCATTATTTGGCCTTTGGTGAATGATTTAGACTGCCTACAGTGATGTCTATTTCACAAGCAACTTGCAGGCTACAATTACTCTTTTGCAAGGGTTCTAAGAGGGAGTAGGGAAAACAAACTTTAAATGACCAAGCACTAAAAGACTTTTACCTTCAGAAGCACTGGTATTTGTGAAGTATTGGTAGAAATTAGCATAGCAAACTGTAGACAATCTAGAAGACTCCAGAGATAACTTCTTAAGCCAGGTAATAGCCAGCCCTACCAGAGGGAACATGACACTAGATTTGATGGTCACCAGAATAAGAGAGATAATTGGGGATGTCAGGATTGGAGGTAGCCTAGGTTGCAGAAATCATGGATTGATTGAGTTTTTGCAGTCTTGAGGAATATAGGTCAAGTAAGGAGTAAAGTCAGGCTTCTGAACTTTAGGTAGGCAGACTTGCAGCTCTTCAGAGAGACTGTCAGAGGGATCCCCTGGGAGACTGCCCTTGGGGACAAGGGACTGGAACAGAACTGGCAAATCTTTAAAGAAATTTTCTATAGAGCAAAAGAGTTAGAGATTCCCAGGTGCAAGAAATCATGCAAGGAAGGCAAGAGACCAGAATGGCTGAATAGGGACCTGCTGGTCAAATAAAGGGAAAGAAACAAATGCAGAAGCAGTGGAAACTAGGATAGGTAACCTGGGAAGAGTATGGAAAAGAAGTATGATTGTGTAGAGAACGTGTGAGGAAGACCAAAGCAAAACTGGAACTGAACCTGTCAAGGGACACAATGAATAACAGGAAGGGTTTCTACAGGTACGTTAATCAGAAAAGGAAAGTCAAAAAAGGTGCAATACCCCTGATAAAAAACACTTGTGAACAGGTATCAACTCACAAGGGGAAGACTGAAGTACAAGAATCAACAACGTTTTTGCCTCAGTCTTCAATGGCAACTTCTCTTCCCACATCTCTTGAATGGATGGATGGAAAGATGGAGACTGAGAGAGCAAAGTCTCTCCCACTGTGAATAAAGTCCATGACCACCCAAGGAAGCTAAATGCACATAAGTCTATGGGACCTGATGAGAGGCATCCCAGTTGCAAAGGAGTTGGTGGATGTACTTGCCAAGCCACTCTCCGTGATATTTGAAAAGTCATGGCAGTCACAGGTGACTGCAAAAAGGGAAATATTGCACCCATCTTTTAATAAGGAAGAAAGGATGACCCCTGGAACTATGGACCTGTCAGCCTCCCTTCTGTGCCTGGGAAGATCATGGAGCGGACCCTCCCAGAAGCTCTGCTAAGGCACAGGGAGGACAGGGAGGTGATTCAGGACAGTCACCATGACTTCATCATGGGCAAATGCTGCCTGACCAGCCCAAAGGCCTTCTATGCTGGGGTAATGTCCTGGATTGAAAGATAATGTGTGTATTCTATTTGCCATCTGTTAGAAGTGTGACAGTTATCTGCTGTTAATTGGGCAGTTTTCTTATCTCTTCCACAGACCAGTCCTCCCTCCAGGAAATATCTTTTGTTAATGAGCCATTGAGTGTCACTGCATAGCTGATAAAATTACATCATCCCATTGGGAGATGCTCTGCCCAGGGGGAGGAGCCATGCACTCCTTCATGGATATAATCTGAGATTTTGGGACACTAGAACAACCTTCTCCACTAGATTCTCAGAAGAGCAACCCTTTCCTACTGGGTTACCAGAGGAAAACTACACTCTTCTACAGGATCACTGCTTCAACAGAACTACATCTGTCACTCCAGAGGACTGCAGCCACTACTTCAATTGGACTGCTACCAACAGTGTCAGGTCATATTCTGACTCTGTCAGTGTTGTTTTGTATTACTGTATTGTTTATTTTTTTATTTTCTTTTCTTTTCTTCCCTAATAAAAAACTCTTATTCCTGCTCCCGTATCTTTGCCTGAGAGCCCCTTAATTTCAAAACTATAACAATTTGGAGGGAGGGGGTTTACATTTTCCACTTCAGGGGAGGCTCCTTGGTTTTCAAACCGAGACAGGTGACTAGTGGACAAGGGAAGGGTTACAGATATCATTTATCTGGACTTACGTAAAGCCTATGACGTGGTCCCCCACAACATCCTTTTCTCCAAACTGGACAGAGATGGATTCAATGAGTGGGTTATGTGGGTTAGGATTGGTTGGATGGTCACATCCAGAGGCTCGTGGTCAAGGGCTCAGAGTCCCAGAGGATATCAGTGACAAGCATTGTCCCTCAGAGGTCTGTACTCAGTGTTATTTAAGTCTTCATTACTGACACAGACAGAGCGATCAAGGGCACCCTCAGCACATTCGCAGATGACACCAAGCTCAGTGGTCCTGCTGACACACCTGAAGGATGGGACGCATCTAAAGGGACCTGGACAAGCTGAAGAAGTGGCCCATGGGAATCTCAAGAGGTGTCACAAGTGCAAGGTTTTACATGTGGCTTGAGGCAACCTCTGGTATCAGTCCAGACTGGAGGGTGAACAGATGAAGAGCAGCCCTGCTCAGAAGGACTTCGGGGTGTCAGTGGGTGAGAGGTTGGACATGACCCAACAATGTGCATTTGCAGCTCAGGAAGGACTGGAAGGTGACTGGCCTAAAGGGCAAAAAACAGTAATAAGTACCTTTGAGCCCTCCCCAGGGGATCAACTTAAGCCAAATCTTTGTTGAAAAGCTAGAATGGTAATTCTTTTTTTAGAAAGAACATTCCATACATATGCTAGGTGTCTGATTTACATTAAGCTCAATGAACATTAACAAACCAAGAGCAATTTATAGCCACTTAAAAATTATTTTCCTCTCTGTTATCCACATTTTCCTACAGTAATTTATGGCACTATAAACCTTTTGTGATCCTCTCATTGCTTTAAATCTTTCTAGGAAAATGAAGATACTCCAACATATGTAACAACTACATGAAAAAAAGTATCCATTTTCTTTTAATTTGGCTAAGTTACATCAAGCTGTCAGTATACACCAGGTAATTTTTAAAAAGATGGGGCTGGATCTGCCTCATTTTTTTAAAATGTTTTGGCCATGAGTAATGAGTTTTCATTTTTTCATATTGTAGATCATATGTAATAGAGAATTTTGTCTTCAATTAAAAAAAATATTTTTCTATATGTATTTATGCTTTGCATGAAATTTACTTTAAATAGGTCCTCTTCCAGAAGAATGAGATCATTGAAATCAAGACAGAAAAGTCCATAGTACACCCTGACACATGATTCAACATAAATAAGCTCTAAAAGTTTAGTATATTTTGTGTAATCATATGTTATTTAAAACATTGAACATTTGCTTCTACGCTGCACCACTCAAAGCATTCTCTTTACAACCAATTTTAGTGCTTACAGAGCGTCAGAGACTATACTTCCCTCTGATTAAAAGAAATCTGATACTGAAACTGGAACTGATTGAGACTGTGCCCAACTGTTCAGAGAACCAATTATTGTACACATTAACCTAAGCTCTCCTGAGCAGCTACTGTAAGATAAGAACATGTCAGATCCTGGTTTCAGATGGAGACAAAATACCACTACTATTGAATTATCACAAGCTCCATCTGTGCTGAAATTTAAAATGAAATCAAAATAAAAATGTATTTACAAAATTTCACATTTCAAAGTATACTTTTGACCCTGCACTGCTTTTCTGTACCCCGTAATAGTTATTTTCATGGATCTTAAGTAAGCTTGAGGTATAGAAGATTTTCATAGTGATCCAAATTTTTACAAAGAATTCAGCTATTCAACCCAAAAGATGGTTACTATTCCTTTTGTTGTTATGCATTTCAGTTAGTGCATCCAATCCCACACACAAGCTATCAAAATATAGACAGGCTGGCTTATTTTTGAAGATTATTACAGATTCCAAATCAAAATATTCTGAATTAAGATAAATGGCTTTGTTGCTAAGAAGACTTCAAAAGATTTGAATTTTGGAGCTGAATTAAAAAAGCAAAAAATTCCACAATCTACTAGGTAAATGAAACTGCAGCTGTGCAAACTCTTCAAAAAATTCACTAAACTGCATTGACATTTCTGGCAGAAGATAGAAACTAATTGTACATTCTGATTACCAGTGTGACTCCCCTGTGTCTTAGGGCTAAATTACTCCTTGTGATCTGCTCACTTTAGTGTGAAATCTTTGAGGATGTCTGTACAAGGCCAACACAATGCACTTCTTATGCTGCCCCAGTCTTGGAGGATATATGCTAGTGGATCTGCATCTGACTTCTGTTTCATTAAACATGCTTGCACATTTGCCCAAAATACTCTTTATTTTCTTTCCCTCATTATTGTCCAGATCTGCTGTATTCCTCATTCTGCAGCACTTTACTTGCTAGGTGAATTTATTCAGTGTATGATCTCTCTAGTCTTTTGGGATTCCTCGAGCTGGAAGTCAGACCCTTTTTCTTAGATTTACAAGGAGAGAAGACATATGTTGTCATGTCCCTGTGTCTGACCTCCTCTTCCTCATCTTAAGCATTAGGATAAAATGCTGATTTCACTTGGATTTGATAAGAGGTACAGATTTCAGAGGTATAATGTTTTGACCGTGATGGTGGGCTCTGAAAGCAAATGAATTACCTGACAAAACAGACTTTCTCTGGGCAATGAAGGACCTACTTACCTCCCAACAAAGGATACTGCAGAGATACTTGAACTGGTGGCAGCTGAATTCCAGTGCCAGAAGTAGCAGCAGTTCAGCTTGTGCCTCCCTGAACTGCTTTGCTTATTATTATTTACTTATTAAAGTAAATTAATTATTACTTATTACTTATTATTACTTACTATTTGTGGAAGGGTCCAGACACACTTGCTCAGGCTGAGACTAAGCTGGGTGTCTCCATCACACAGTGTAGGTTAGATGCTGAGGATAACTTAGGATTAAAGGGATCTCTGTCTGACATTTTTAACACAGAATGTTTACTGATTAAATCAGAATATCATGAGCATAACCAAGCAGCATATTTTTAACAGAGACAATTTAAAAAAAAATATGCCAATAGACATTTGTGACTGATGTACAACCAATAAACCCATTGATGGATTAAGTGGAGAAAGGAAAATCATGGTCATTGCCTGGAATAAAATTCTCAGAAGCTGGGAAAACCAATGCTTAATCTTTGGCAAAATAATCAGAACAAATGAAGTCGTACAGCTCATGAAATGGATGAAGCCTGACCAGTGGTAATAACAGCACTATGGAAGTAAGAGGAAATATAGACTCTGTGTATGCTACCAAAAACCCAACAAACAAACAAACATATAACAAACACCACCACCACACCCCCCCCCAAAAGAAAGAAAAAAAAAAACCAAAAAGAGAAGCACCAACCAAGATGCAAGGCACAGTAGATTACTCCACCTTTGGAGGAGTCTGCATATATCAGTAGAACAGCAAAGGCCCAGGCAATGATGACCGGTTGTTGAGCCTTACAAAAGTCCCACTGAAAAGAATGAGATTTCTTTTGTGCCACTTTATCAGGCATATATTGAAACATTTTGTTTCATTAGCTGAGGGCAAAGGGTTCCATTCATGCCAAAATGCTGGATTAGTGAGAGAAGTGCTATAAACGTAAGGTAACAACTAACAAAGGTACACAGAGATCCTCACAGGATGCATAGATATTGTAATACTGGAAAATCAATGGACTCCAATAAGGTGAATCTTTTAAAATACACACAAATCAAGCCATGGGCAAATCTCTCAGGTGTAAAACTTTTTATTCTGTGAAACTTTACTTTCTACTTCTTTTTTTTCTGGTTTCCCCATGTAGTTTTGGACTTGTTTTTAATGATAATATACATTTGATCCTCAATTATTCTGCCAAATGTAATCCATAAAATATACAATTAGAAGATGTGATAGCATCTTTGATATTTGGTCTTTGACAAATTACATCCTTTTATGGTATATATAATACACATTCATAATATATGAAGGAGACAGCAGAAATCCGTAAGTTTGAAAGGTGATTTTCACTCCTCATACAAAGAAACAGCAACAAAAATAGGAGATTTATAACTCAATTTACTCCTTCATTAAGCAGCAGACACTGTGTGTGTCAGCCAACAGCTATAAGGATTTCAGTATTGGTTCTGCCAAGTGTCTCATTAAAAACTGATAAAAGAAACAGCAGTCTAACTTAAGCTAAACCTGCTACTTTTCCTGCTACTGTGAAGCATGCTGCCATGTTTTTACAAATTAGAATATGTATATATTTGGATGCCTGTGCAACTACTGAACATTCCACAAAAATTTTAGAACTATCACATCATGAAAAACCTGTTAAGTCAGTATGCATGCTACACAAGAAGTAGAATGCTTGATATTTTCTTTACCTACTGAGTCTCTTCTTTCTTGAGAAAGGTGTGCTATTTGACACATCTTCTGGGGAGGGTTCAAACAAGTATGCATTGTTCTCTGCCTCACCGCTGACTTGCACAGTCCATATTCTGTCTAATTTCTGAGTCACAGATGACCTTACAGGCAATCAACTTTCAGTACTTTCTGTGAGATAGCTGGGTTGATATATAACTCTATTTCTATAAAGAGGTTATTTCCTCAGCAGGTATCTGAATTTTATCAAATGTATCATTTATCAAATGACGCTCTTCACAGAGGCTCACTTTTCTGGGTTTAAGAGCAGTTTGTACTTGAAAGAGACAATCACCATCACAAATTTTTCCCTGAAAATAGTATGTATCATTGCACATAAATTCATACATAATGACACATTTTCATATTAACACACTCAAGTTGCATTTGTATGGCAAATTTATGCATGCAAAGTAAGCATTTGCACAAGTAAAATAAATAAAAGATTGCACAAATTCGAAGGGTTTTGGCACAACTTAGTCTGATTCTCTATATTTAAACATCTAGGCTCACACATCCCAAACATAAAGGAGTTTATGTCAACTTTAAAATCTGGGACATTTATCACGAACATTTTCTGCAATGCAAGAGAAAGGAGATATGGAGCCACCAAAAGTTCACTTTTTACATTGTCAGGGCTTGGAACAGTTATGCACTTCATACTGGTGAAACACAAAGCTGGTATATGGATTGCCTCTGGTGTATAGCTGAGAATGTCTAGGGACCTTAAACCTTCCTGACCATTACTGGGATATTGAGACACAAGATAGACAATGGACTTTGGACCTGGTTAACTGTCCTAAGATGACTTTACGATGCTTGTATCCCCAATCGTCTGTTCTGTTTATGCTGGATATTATATTCTGTACCTTCAAGCTTGATTCTGAGAGCGAAGGTGGGGAGAAGAAGAAGCACAGAGTTTGTTATCAGAGACTGCATTCCCTACTCCACACTCTGCCCTGGACTGTGTTATCTGGACACGGACGGAGCAGAACAAAGCTCTCCTTTGCTTTTTAGTTAGTTTTAGCTAGCTGAGGCAGAGAAGTCTTCCCTGGACTGTTTTTCTGTCCCTTTTCTTGGAACTGTTCCAACCTGCTCCAGACTGGGGAGGTGGGGAAGCACCAAGGGCTTGAACTTTGTGGGCCACACCCACTGGGGTCTACCCTGGGCAGTAGTTTTTTCCGGTGCCAGAGGGACTGATAAAGGAGCGACCACCCACAGGAGAGACTTTCTGAATTTGTCATCTCTTCAGAGCGGTGAATGAGTTTTTGTCATCTGGTATTGTTCATTTCTTGTGCTGGGGAGTGCTTTGCCTGTTAAATAAAGATGTTTTTCTTCCAGTTCTCTCCAAGGAAATTTTTCCTGAACTGGTTGGTGGGAGGGGCCGCGTGGTTTGTTTTTTTTTTTTTGGCGGGGGGCGGGGGGGGCTTTTGGAAGTTTTCTCCCAATTTGCCCTAAACCAGGACCCAGGACATTAACATAAGAGATTTGATAACAAGATGCCTTGGAAAAAGCAAATGGAACTTTGAAAATTAGATCTAGATTGAAAGATTAAATCAGACAGGTTTACCAGAAAAAGAGAATCTCATCAAACTCTGCAAGCAAGGGATGTTGTTATATGCATAAGTTTGTGTATGTGATTTTAACCTAATCATTGTAGTACACATTACTAGTCTCCCTAAAATAGTATATAAGCATTTGTATCCCACAATAAAATCGGATTCTGATCACCAAGTCAGTCTTTCCGTCTCTCTCCATGGCTGACAGATCACTGTGAGACTTCACTGATGTAACTCTAAATCTCACAAAGTGAAGAATAAGGAGAGTCTAATGCACAGCTGAGTTTCCAACTGTCCAAATATCAATCCAACCACCATTGTTTCACCACAGCTAGTACATTCACTTTCTTTAGGGTATGCATTGAGATAGACATCAGTGAGAAAAGTATATCTGGTAATAAGCAGTATTGTTTATTCATGTAAGGGTGATTTGAGAGAAAGATGTTATGTAAAGATTTGCCAGTTATCCTTTTGAGTAAAAGGAAGAAATACAAAATACACTCAGCACAGCAGACCAGCTGAGCCTCTTACTGAGACAGAGTACTTTGTGAAGGTGATGTATCTAGCAAAGAAGCCTGAGTCAAGACACAGTTTTCAGCCAAAATATATCTGAGCCATGCTGAATCACAGGGATGCTTCTTATTCCTGGAAATTTGCAGTGGCAGGTATTGTCTGTTAGTTTATCTCATGTGGATACGCTTGCCTTTTAAAACATCACCATTCTGGCCCCACAATCCACGCTATAGGTGTTTAAGGCCTGAGTCTCCTTAAACTTTCTTCATGCCTCAGCCTAATACTGTGGCAGATTATTGCCACATAAATGTTAAGGAGCTACCTAGACCTCCCACCATTGCTGGGCTGCAGCCTTTAATCTTGGCTGTTAATAATCAGTTCCTTGTAGGAAGCTATGGATGCCCCTCGCTTTCAAGGCAATTACTGCACAGGTCTTGAATACCAAATGCAAGCCCTGCAACATCTCTCTTTTACAATTGAGAAAAACTAATACAGAACTAGAAATAAAGCCACATTCAGTCAGATGTTGCCCCTTGACATGGCAAATATATTTATATTATATATGCAAAACTGAATCATGACAGATTGTATCTGCAAGACGCAAAACAGCCCTGTAAAATCAAAGCTTCTCTCCTTAGAAATAAATAATTGCATCATGATAACAGGTTTCAGTAAGACACTGGGGCTGCATGCTGTGCTGTCTAGAGTTTTGGATAAATAAACCTCTGTCCTGTTGTTTATGAACCTGCCCGTGTTAAAAATAGGTTAGAAACTGTTGTAAAATAGTTAATAATTGTTAAGCATATACTGTTAAAAGGTTTGGTAAGTATATTATAAAAGGGGTTAAAAGTGTAGTTATAAGAAATATGGTACTGACATTACCGTATTCCGCCTAAGTGAAGTGCACACCCTCCTCCCAAGCAAAAACCAGTCAGCCTGGACGGAAGGTGGACCAATCAACACCTGCACCTTCATGCAAATGAAGGATCCCAACGGGAACCAATCCAAAGGGACAAAAAACAGTATAAAAGGGGACATCCAGGTTGGTGAAGTGTGCCGTTCGACATTGGACATCGGGAACATCCCTGCCACAAGGAAGAAGACCCAACGCCGGCTTTGCAGCACCCTCCTGCTCATCACTGACCGGGAACACGCCTGTCCTACCCATGGACCTGGGACCCCCCCATTGCTTTAGGCCTTCTTAATAAAAGCTGAAATCACTTTAGTACCGGGAGTACATTTCCTGTTTTTAACACCCTGGTTGAATGAACCTTTGGGTCATGCGACAGTGTACAAGTAGAACACGATGATTCAACATTCAGACATTTTTAATCAACACTTCCAAACTTCAAACACTTAATTAATAGTTAGCAAACATTATTAATTGAACCTTGCAGTGCTTTCAAGTACCTAGCTACCACTCTTTGTACCTGAGGGATACCAACTCTGCAGTTAATTCAGCTGCTCACAGCCACCACTGGAGTTGATATGGAGGCCACAAGTAGTGCTCAGGAGCTTCTGACACATGGTGCAGTTTCATGTCACAGTGACACTTCGAAGAGCAAGCTATGACTGGAAAGAGAAGCCTGCTCCTCATCTCCCCTGGTCTCCTGTTGCCTGTCTTAAACTACATTTAACAGTCATGCAAGTACACAACCAAGCCACATGATGCTGTCTGTCAGAGGCCCTGAACCTATTGCAGACGTGTGGGATCCTGCCTCTCAGGAAAACTGACCTCGCTGGACACGCCATGTGGATACCTCTGTACAGCAGCAGGAAGTCCAGCATGTCAGACTTCTTCATGTGGGTGGCATAAGGAATGGACAGATGTCGCATCTAGAGCCTCACAAACCTTTAGGATGGTGCCCTTACCTATGAAATGTTCTGCTAGAAAGAATTCATCTCATGCATAAGGCTGACAGGATATCTTTAATCCCGGATTCTCAGTAAAAAGTTTCCTTTTTACCTCCCTGTCTTTAAGATTGTTGAGTTATCACAGAGATGCCACCATGGTTAACCTTCTGCTGCTATTTTTGCTTTTTCACAATAAGGATAATCAGTATTTAACAATAATCATTATTTTTCATGAAACATGACTGTGTGTTTTACTTACTTTTTCAGAGAAAGTATTTAAAGATATATTTTGTTCACGGAAAAATGAGTTTATTTTTAATTTTATCATATTTAGTAATGTTCTTATATACAGGAGTCAGATTTCACTTTAAACAGAGAAACCGTCAGTGTTCTAAAATTTAGCTCATAATTATAGACTGGTAATTGCATATCTAATAGTAAGGTTGTAATTAAGATCATCCCCACAGTTAAGGTTAGTCTTAGCTCTGAGGTCACAGGCAATGCAGTGACTCAACCAAACATCATAACACTTAACCACTTGTTTTTTATTGCTGGCTCTATTACTTGAAATACAATCATTAAATAAGGACTATGCATACTTGCTCATCTGCATGCAAATAAGATCACTATTTTCAAGCTTCTCTGCTAGAATTACCTTGCTATCCTTCCAACTATATACCTTCAGCTATCAATTTTAATTTTTATAGGGGCTGTAGATTTTCAGACCTTCCTGGGGCTTTTGGGAAGAATCTGCTTTATCTATACAGTGACTGCTGTGACTAGACTGCGGGACAGAATTGACCCAAGCTGTCAGGAAAACTGTTACCCTATCCCAAGCAGTGGGTACTGCCTCCCCTCCCATCCACACTGCTATGTAAACAAAGGGCAAAGCACTGAAAACCTGCTGAGACCTCTGATCTCCTGGCTCACAGGAGCCCCTGATCTTGCTAATCTGCAGGTGCTCACACTTTCAGCATTCCCCATATCTCTGTGCTCCTGAAAATCATCCATAAGTCTCCAGCTCTTCCACATTTTCTTCCCTATTTGTGGTAACTGCTTCACTCATCATCTCTCTCTTTTCCTACTCCATCATATGCCCCACGAGCCTGCCATACCACCTGCCTTTCTCCCTTTCTTCTCCTTTATTCTTTTTCACATCAATATACCTGAGCACCTTTGCAGCTTCTCAAACTTCCATTCTTCATTATTCTCTGCCCAGATAAGGTCTCACTTTATCCCTTTCCATGCATGTGTCACTGGCAACTTGATTTCAGTGCTTCTTTCTTTCAAAATTCTGTTTTGGATCCTGAGGGGATTCCTCCTCTCCTCTTCTGGTTTCAGAACTTACCATAAACAGAAGCAGAAAAAAAAATTAAGAAGTTCATACTAGTAAACATAAGAAAATTAAAACACTCCTAGTCCAGATCACAGAAGGCAAAGCATTAAGTTCCACAGGTATACAATCCAGCACAATCCCACACAATCCAGCACCTTCTTCAAGGTTAATTTTTTATGTATGTTTACAACAAAGTCCTTCTGGGAAAAACAAAAAGTTAATTTAGATATCATTACAATACAGTACACTATACAAACACAATTTAGATAGTTAAGATGTCAGTGGTAACAGCCTCCGACCTTTGAAAAGTTCTTGTAAAAAAGCCCTTGATCAACACACTTTATACTGGACTGTAATGACTCAGTAATTGTACAGCGGTTTCTAGGACCAGACTTTACATCTGTGAGGAGCAAACAGAAAAGTGAAGGACAGAGGAGCAAAGTTCAAGTCATCTAAGCTGTTTAACTGAGCAATTGAAATATTTCACCAACAGGCGGCTCAATTTTCAGGCCATCTCTGAACTTCTTGGTTTTGTGTTTTGTTGTTTGACAGCTGTAGTATTTTACAGCTCTCCTTTGAGGGTTTGTGGATCTTTTTTCTTACTCTTAAATCAACGTTATCTGTTGTCAGCCTAAGCTCCAGCTCAGATTCTGAACCTGTTCCACTTCAAATACTAGCTGGGATTAATTAGGTTCATTTCCCATACTCTCCCGATGCTGTATTACAGGTATTGCTGAACCACATAGCATGAAGATGTTTGTTTTGAGAAACAGCCAAGAAGGCTTTGCCAGCACACCCAGCTTATGCCACCAGTGAGCTGGCCTAAAGAATTTTATTTGAGTGAGTGGAGTTTGGTCTCCAGTTTGTTTACTGGCAACAATGGTTTTAATTCAATTTATGACTTGTCTTGTTACCTAGTTCTCAAAGAGCTAATACGGACAAGATGGATGGAGCTCTGAAAAAGGTGATGTACTGAGTGGCATCCCTGCCCATGGTAGGGGGGACTGGAACTAGATGACCTTTAAGACCCCTTCCAAGCCAAACCATTCCCTGATTCTATGACGGTATAATATTCAGTCCTAGTAATTTGCACTTTTTTTTTTTTTTACTTATTCTCAAAATGTATTGTGGTAATAAAATTCAAGGTACATTAACAAAATTTGATTGTTGGAAACTGGAGCTAAACAGGGTCAGAAATGAAGGATTACCAGGCTTAAATAAGGATGGGAACACCCTCACAAGAAGCACGTGTGTGCCAGCATTAACTGCTACTCTGTTAGAGCGCTGCTAAAGAGCAAAAGCTTCCCTGCTGGTCACAAGCACACCTGTAACTAGCATCCAAAAATGAGCAATAACTAACGCAAGAATGAGCGGTACTGAAGCAACAAATACACATCCCAGGAAGCGCTTACGGGCTTACGCGCAGGCCGAGGGAGGGCGGCCATCGCCTCATACCCCAGTGTGTCTCCGTGAGACAGGACGGAGCGGGCCGGCGGGACTTTGTGTGCGCCAGGGAGCAAGTAACAGCGGAACAGCCCACGCCAGCTCTGAATCCTGCGCCTCCACAGAGCCTGTCCTAGTACCCCAGCCCCTCCGAGCATTTCCCGCCACGCCAGTCCCTCCGTCCCATCACGGCCAGGCCCCGCCCCCGCTCCGCCCTCGCTCGCCATTGGCTGTCGACCGTGCGGGGGACGGGGCGTGCCGCGACTGAGCCGGCGCCTGCGCGATGCTGCCCCGGCCCCTCCGGACCGGCTTCCCGCTCGCGGGGCTCCGCTTCCGGGTCGGGGCCAGAGCTTGGTCGGGTCCGCCGGGATCGCCTCAGCCGGGCCGGGGAGGGGGGAAGGAACTGCGACGGCCGCGAGGGGAGTGGCGGCATTGCGCGCCAGGGCGGCGAGAGGGCCGCGGGGAGGNCAGGCGCAGTGCCGCGCCATGTTCGCGCTCGGCACCCGGCTAGTGCTGCAAGGCCCCGACCCCTTCCAGCGGCAGGTGGGGCGGCAGGTGCTGGACGCCTACGGCCGCTTCCACCGCGCCGAGTTCGAGGCGTTCTTCAACCGTGGCCTTGTCCTCGGGCTCCTGCAGCGCGGCTACGGCGAGCTGAGTAACCGAGACCCCGCTATCCTCGACTATATCCAGGCCGGGCTGCGCCTCATCATGAGCTGCCCCTCGGTGCTGGAGCTCTTCGAGCTGCTTCAGGTGGAGGCGCTGCGCCTGGTGTGCGAGCGGCCGGCGCCGCCGCTCTGTGCCCGCCTCTGCCAGCTACTGGGCGACTTCCCGCAGTGCCTGCCCCGCGGCAGGAAGCTCTCTCTCGCCTTCTGCCAGCAGCTGGTGCGCAGCATCGCCCACTTCCAGAGCCAGGGCACCCGGGAGGCCGAGCTGCGCCTCTACGTCTCGCAAGTGACCCAGGTCAGCGTGCTGCTCAGGAGCGTCTGGAAGGCCGAGCCCGATACACTGCTGCCCTCCCTGCAGGAGCTCTTTGCTGTCATCTCCGCCGCGGGTGAGCGGGAGTGGCGTGGAGTAATGGGGACGTAGGTCATCCAGAAAAAAGAAAAAGCCTTAGCGCAGGCAGTGAACACTCTGCAGGCCTCACCTGGGAACCACTGCTTTCTCACCCAGATACTAAAATGCAACTTCTTGACTGTCGAGAAAACAAAGCCTTTTTTATTTCCTGCCGAACCCCAAAAGCTAGAAGGAATAGTGATTTATTTTGCTGCAGAGCAGGATGGTGTTGGAAAAATTTCTTATGCAATGCTTTAAATGATATACCAAAATGAGGTTTTGAGTGCCCTATTAAGAAAGATCTAAAACTATCAGTAGTAAAATGCATATAAATATCTCGAAGACTGCTGCCAAGAAGTTGGTGTCAGTCTCTTTGGTGGTGCCCAGTGACATGACAAGGAGCAAAGGCCATAAATTAAAACACAAGTTTCACCTTAACATGTGGAAGAACTTGTTTAGATTGAGGGTGGCAGAGCACTGGAACAGGCTGCCCAGGGAGGTCATGGAGTCTCCCTCTCTGAAGACATTCCAACCCCACTTGGGTGTGTTCCTGTGTTACTTGCTCCAGGTGACCCTGCCTTAGCAGAGGGGTTGGGCTACATGGTCTCCAGAGGTTCCTTCCAACACAGTTCTGTGATTCAGTGAAAAGCTGCTCTTTCTTCTTGCTCCTTGGAACTGTTTAACAAATTGGGATTTATAAATACATATAAATAATACACATAAAAGCAATATGTAAAGTTTTAGGAAGCATCTAGTGCCTGAGTAATGGAAATGTGATTGTAAATAGGTCCTTTCTGACTTGTGAAATCTGTGTAGTACTATGATAGTTCCCACTGGAAAGTGCCTTTGCTGTTGATGCACCTGGGAAACTTAACATTGCATTTTGCCATAAGTGGTATGGTTAGCAGAGAGTTGTTCAGACAGGACATGGGGAATACCAGTTGCACTAAATTCCTAGGTTTAACATGAAGTATAATAAACAATTCATGGTACTTCTTTTTAGGAAAATACAAAACTTACTTCTCAGTTCCACTTAGGGTGGAGGAGGAAGTAGTTGGCAGATTGTCACTTTCTTGCATGGATATGAAATGAACTAAAGGAGTTTGTAATTCACTGCTGTTCGTTGTCCTTAATTCATTGATATGCTCTAATTTTGGTTTGGTTTGTGATAATAGAATGCTAGATGTAGGATAGGTTTATTGTCACTTTTAAACTATGGTGAGGTTGTAGGGTAGAACATAAAGCTTACTTTTTTTTCTGTGGGGGTTTTCTTTTTAGTTCCTTACATTATCTCATATTCAATTGTTACAGATGCTTCGTTCGAACCTTCTGTTGCACTGGCAAGTCTTGTGCAGTGCATACCATTGCAGATGATTACAGTACTCATCAGGAGCCTTACTACAGATCCTAATGTGAAAGATGCAAGTATGACTCAAGCTCTGTGCAGGTAATGTATTTAATTGTCAAGGGACAGAAGAGTGTCTTTCTTAATTTTGCCTTTCTTGAAGTTATTTGTTACTGAAGTTCCATTAAAAAAAAACAACCAAACAAAAGTGTACAGAAGAGGAACTTATAAGATGGTATGTTCCAAGTCATGCTTTTTGGCATGTTAAGATTTAAGGATGTGTGTATATATATATATATATTTATATATATGATGCTGTGGATGTTACTGGTATGGTTTCAGTTTAAGGTTGCTGCCTTCATTGCCATTATGCCTTCATTCTCCAGCCCTGCTGGGGTGGATGAAGAGGGTTAAATAGAAGCTTAAGAGGAAACACCTGTGTTCCTCTTAGATGACATCTTAAGTGAGGTCTCCTGCCTTATAGAAGGTGTGGCATAAGTAGTAAACTTCATGGGGTTTACAGTCAAGCTGAGAATCAAGGCCTTGTTTTCAGAAGATAAGCCTCTCTGCTTTTCCAAGAAGCAAGGGTAGCATTCTCGTGTGATATTAATCATCATCCTCTCTGAAGAAAGGAGCTGGTTCAAAATGAGTTTTACTGCTCAGTTTTGAGGATTTTTTCCTGCTCTAGATGTCTTCATGATTTTTTAGTAGGATTCACAAAGAACAGCCTCTATTACCCTCATAGGTCTTTTGGATGTTCTTTGAATGACAGAGGAATAGGATTGATGTAAAAGCAATTGCATATTATGTTCGGCACTAATCTAACCTTGAATAAATGTGGTGGAGATGAGTAGCAGTGTAAACAGACTGGGATTCAGATTGCAGTTATGGTTAGTATCTTCAGATATGTGAATAATAGTGATCCAGAAAAATGACAGTGATTGAAGGATGAAGACCTCGAAGGTTTTTTTTTTATTACCCTATTGAAGAAGCTATTATTGAGCACTGAAGGGTAGGAAAATGGGTAATGCAGTTAAACAGGGCACTATTAGAAATATGTGTTGTTTAAACAATGACTTTTAAGAAGCTTTTTTAAAAGTTCAGTGTCCGCAATATTATTACTTTTAAGTACATCCATTTGAGTGTAGTGTAATACTTAAGCATTCATGTAGTGCAGCACTTGAGTATCTTGGTGGGTGGAATACTGAGGGCTTTCTCACACTGAAAATATTTCTTGTGTTTACAGTAAGTTGAAAAGGTGTATTTCAATTGAAAACATAATGAAAAGAAGCAGCATTAGTAATGCAATTTGGGATAAGACATATTGTGTAGGGACTTTAAGAGAATCTCCTTGACTGAAGAGATTTCAGCAAAGCTGTGTGCCCAGTCTAAAAGTCAGAGCTGGGAAATTCAGGATTTGGTCAGGCTGATAATTTGCCAATAATGTGCTGATGATTAATTGAACAGCAGTAGCAGTAGTTTAACATTTATGTTACATTGCTGCATGAAGACTGTGATCATATAACTGTAGCTTGGGAACAGCTTCTCTATGTGCCTCTGCTTAGGGAAGTAATGCTGTGCTGAGCTTTGGTTACCATAGGAGCTGTTATTATCAAATAAATGCTTTTTTTTTGGTACCAGCCATGTAGTGGGTGAGTTTTTCTCTTGTTTTTGAAAGGGAAGGGCAATCTTACTTGTTTTGTTCATTCTTTGAGGTAATACTCTTTCTTAAGAGCCTCTAGTTTTGTTCCATGGAATCTTGTTGGTTTTGTTTCTGGATACTCTCATGTCAACACTGCATCCATTTTCTTTTTCTACCTCTGGCAACCCTTTGCAGTTACTACTCTCTTCTGATTAATGAAGCAATTGTTAAGAGGTAATGCAGCTGGAATGTCTGGAGCACCAAATGACAATGCTGTCATCAGGCTTGCAGCATTCCCAGAGGATGCAGAACTCCAGGCACAGCAAGGTCTGATGAGAGTTAGCAGGGCTTTGGTGACTGTACATTGGAGACCTTGTTGCTCGCTTCCTAAGTATAACTTCTGTGGCACTGCAGAGTCTGTCTAAAGTTGAACACAGAGTAGTAAATAATTTATATTTAACAGACTCATAAATTGAGTTTGTTCAGAGGAAGTGGTACATTAGGCACAAGATCATGTTGGAATTTGGCTTGAGCAATTTTTGATTGACTCAACTGTCTCATGAAATCTTACCCTGAAGCATGAGTGAGGAAAAGCAGAAAATTGTTGAATGTCTTTGAGGATATATGGCTACTTTAAGAGTCTACTTCAGAACTCTGGGATGAAATGGACTGGCTATACTCAGGATCCTGAAAAGTATAATGCTTCTTTGCACTTCAACCCAAGTATCTTCGTTAAGAGAACCTGAAAATTTTGCTAAGAAGAACTCCAGATATGACGAGGTGCTCTGTCCTATTGGAAAAAATGCAATATTCTGTAAAAGATTTGTAATTTGTTGGGGATGCCAGGTAGTCTGAGGATCTTCTGTTGCTGTTTTGGTTTTTTTTTTCCTAATCTGAGGGATTCACACCTAAGCTGCCAGATTTTTTGATGTGATGATGAAGATACTTAGTGAAATAAGTCACTGTCTGAGGTTGCACAAATAATTTTTTGTTCTATTCAAAATACTGTCCTTACTAGGCACATATATGCTGATTTTAGGGTGGTATGAGGCAGAAGGTCCTCTTGAGGCTTTTAAGGTTCTCTTAATCTAGTCAAACCCAAAAAAGCATCCTCTGTTTATGTTCATGATCATCATGGCTCATACTAGTATCTGCCTAAAAATGCAGTCATTGATTGCAACAAAGCAGAAGCCAAGTACATGCAACCAAAATACCTGATCTTCACCTACCAGATCCAAGATTTGATGCTTTTTGGGACAGTCTCAAGCAGGTCTATAAATTTACTTCTGTCTCTTCTTCTGGCTTTTGTTTCTGCTCTCAAAATCATTAACTCTCAGATTAACAGTCAGATATTTTAAAATAGTGATTCTGATATAGGGCTCTACAGAACACTTGTCTAAACAGTTAAGAAAACAAAATATATTGCCATTAGGCTCAAATTAGCTATGCAGGTGTTTCTGACTGCTGAAAAATATCAAGCCTACAAATCAGGGAGGAGAGGATTTGAAGATGATTGGTCTGTGAGTTGTGGGGTCTTCTTTTAGGTTATTTCTTTGCAGACAAGAACAGTTAGGGCCTGTATTTTTGATTCTCTGTTTTAGAAGATACATGGAAAGGATATACAGGATAAACAGGTTTGAATTTAACATCTTGAGGAAATGAGAGTTTTGTGTAAATTCAGAGCAGTGATTATGATGTTGCCATATTTTTTCCCTTTTTTTTTTTTTGTAGTAATATGGAGGAAACTTGGTAAGATTTGTGCTTGTTTGTTTAAAAGGCAGTTCTAAAGATCCTTTATTTCAGAGAAACCTTTGAATTTTGTATGTGCAGATTCTAAGATATATCAATATCTGTCTACTCTAGTAGAAAGTTTTTCTTTCCACCTAATTAATGCTACCTCATCTTGCTTGAAGAAAGGAATCTTGTGGACAATTAAAGAAAATTCAGAATATTGCCAGGTAAAATCTCAGAAGAACAAAGCCTAGATTTCATGTTTAAGCTGGCACTCCCTTACAGTATTGTCTGTGTCTTAGAATTGCTTCAACTAATCTGCTTATTTGCCTTAAGGATCAGTATAAACTGGCTATTAATTTAAAAGAATAGAATACCTCTGTTTTCTGTTCCTGATATTTCACTGTATTTTCTAGGCACAGGAGGTCCCTTCACTTTTTTCTTAGCTCAAGTGAAATGCTCCCTTTTGAGATGTATGTAGACCCCAGACTGCTCAATCTATTTAAAATTACTAGATTTTACCATTAGTTTAGAGTATTTGAGTTGGCTTCCAGGAGTGTAGTTGTAAGTTGAAGAAGCTTCCTGGGCTTCCTTAGGAGTCAGTTTTGGTCTGCTTTGGGGTAAAAGGTGTTAAAGGGGAGGTTACCAGGTACAGACACTTTTTCAGCAGTAAATTTTTGCCATATGTTAGCTCAATGTCTATAAAATCAGAGTACATTTTCTAGACTAACAAGAAACAATACAAAATATTTACTTTTTTATGATAACGTACTTTTGGGGTTGCATATTTACTTCAAATGTATTAAATAAATAATTACTAATTTCAGAGTTAAATGACTTGAGATATAATCAAAATCAATTTACCACTTGCCCAACATTCCTGCATTGCTTATTGTGAGTCTTATTGTATAAGCATGTAGTAAGGTAATGTAGAGTATCTTTTTTGTTGAAATTAAAGTTAGTGTCATATTGGGGTTTTTTTTATATTTTTTGTTCTCCTGTTGCCTTGCAGAATGATTGACTGGCTGTCTTGGCCTCTGGCTCAGCACGTGGAAACATGGGTGATTGCTCTGCTGAAAGGATTGGCTGCAGTGCAGAAATTTACCATCCTCATTGATGTCACTCTGCTTAAGATCGAATTGGTATGTTGGAAAAGAGCATTCAAAACCGAGGGAGAGGGAATTGATACCAGCTATGCAATTGTGTAGCATCTTTTCTGTTGTAACATACAGTGTCTTCTTACTCTACAAATATTATGTAAATGCATCTATAGCTGTCACTGGCATGTAATGATTTTGTCTGTTTTAAATGGTTGTGTGCTTGAAGATTTGTTTTTGTGCTTACTGAAAGTTTACTTTGCAGATTCACTGAAATAAATGTGGGCTTTTTTAGGTCTTTCATCGACTTTGGTTTCCCCTAGTGAGGCCTGGTGCCCTTGCCGTCCTTTCCCACATGTTACTTAGTTTCCAGCATTCTCCAGAAGCTTTTCATTTGGTGAGTTACTGAAGAACTCTTTTTCAGTGCTTTGAAACGTCATTCACTGTGTGATTTCTGAAATGGGAGTGAAGAACAAGAGAATTTATGTGCTTGGATTTTGTCTGTTGGAAGATCCTAGAATCAGGTTCCTGTGGTCACAGGAAGGCTTTTTAGCTTCCAGATTCAACCACTTCATATGTAACTGGAAACAAGCATTGTCCTTCCTTGTATGTACCTATTCTTGCAGGAGTATCTGGGCACCACATTTTGACTGCATGGTTCTGGAAATACATGTTATGTGTGTGAAGTTGACTGATAAAGTTGGACGGCAAGTAGGTTTTTGAGGATAGCTGGGAAAACTAGATAAGAGATAATCTGCTCTATGTAACCTGGTCACCCTGAATAGGCTCAGGAGACCAAAAAGTACTTCACTTCCGGAAAGCTGTGCTGTCTGTTTGTTCATGGACAAATTAAAGGTCACCATTTTTAATGACGCCTTTTCAAAATGTATTTCATTAGTTAAGGCATAGATAGGAGGGTGTGACAGTGACTGTTTGTATTAATACAGCAAGGTGCTCCCACACTTGGTGTTCAGCTTAAAGTTTAGGAGAAATGTCAGAGATTTAATAGTAGCAGCCTAGCACTTGTTTCTAAGCTGTCCCAAAGGCTCTGAAGGGATATCAAACCCTTTGTTTAATGTCAGAGTAATTGCCTTATGCCTGTTACATTGCTTTCTGACGAGAGATGTCTGAAGGTTCTTCACTGCCCTGATCTTGTCTTAGGATAGAAATTTGAGTTACAATTAAAAGCTTTGAGTATGCTCAAAACATGAATATTTTGTATATTTACTGTCTTGCTTTTCTTCTTTTTTCCTGAGAGGGACAATAGATTAGAAAAAATGTAAAATATGAGATAGCTTATTCTAGGAAGAATAATTTGATTTAACAAAGAAAATTCTATTGGAGGCTGCGTGCTGTACTGCATAAATACCTCCCTGCAAGATTTCATGACCATTTTTGCTCCATTTTAAACAATTTTCTTCAGTGGCTTTTTTTGTGCTACCACCATTTAATATTCTGTAATATCTTCCTTCACTTTAAGTGCTCGTTTACTTTTTTAATAACAAATGGTCTGATTATGAAAGGGTCAAATGCACATTTGATAAATAGAAATTAATTTACTTGGTAACGCATCTGAAATTACATTCCCCCTCCTTACACTTGAGCGTCATTAGCATAAGTTAGTTTGATATTTTTGTAGCAGAAGCAGTCTTGTACTTATGACATAGAACTTATGATCGTCAAAAATCTGATGTATAAAAAGTTTAATGCAACCTCAAGCCAGAAGTGATAATTCTGTGTGTATTCAAAGTGTAACTTTCAGTATTATACAGCCTGCAGAATTTGACTCTCTTTGACAGAACCAAGAACCTGTACTTTTTCTGTTCTTCCCATGTGCTTTGACTGTGCAGAATTATTGTATCTCAGATCTACTTGAGACAAATCTCCTTCTTGGAGCTCAGTAGTTGCTTTCTCATTGCTGTGTACCCACATTTTTAAAGTGGAAGATGGATTTTTTTTCATTGCAATAGCTTTCACTATTGAATTGTACAATGAACACTTCATCTTTGTGTTTTTATTTTTAAACAGTGGATATCTTGCTTACCTAAAGAGCAGGGTTTATTTATCAGAGATGTAAAAGTATTTTTTATACCAAGAGAATAGTCAGTATTTGAAAAAGTTACAAATCTGTATTTTGCACCTAGCCCCTTTTACTTTGGTGTTTTGAACGGTATCAGTTCTTGTAATTGGTATACCTTCTTCAGATTCCTATATTCTTATGATTCCTGTTCTGTATTTCGCGCCTTTTGCTTACAAATTGTTTAGTGGTAATTAATGATGAGAAATTATTCTATCAACTTATTTTACAGTTAATCAATCTTAATTGCTTGGAAACTGGCAAAGGTGTCTGAAATACTTTGGTTCACAGTGAGAAGTCCCTACTCGTTGTAAATTGCTTTAAAGTAAATTTCTACTCCATGTCTTAAGGCTAATGTCTCATGCATTTAAAAGTAGAGAGCTGTGCTGAAGAAGAGGAAGGAGATGAAATAAACATTTCTGACTTTAATCTGACCCAATTTAAAGTAGTCCTGAATCTGAACTAAGTCTCAAATAGATTATCATAGCTGTGGTAAACTTTCAGCTCATAGTAAATGACATGGTCGTGGTTTGTGGAGCTGAGCTGCCTCACTAGGTGGAGCTATGGGCCAGTTTCCTACTTGTAGGAATAGCAGGAATGTATTCATTGGCTTGTGAATCCAAGCATTAGATTCTGTTAAAGGAAGATTTAGACATTTATTTTAAAAACTGCATCTGTGAAATCAGAACAAGATATTAAACTGTTAGTGGTGGCACAAAAGCAAAATGTTTGCAGTTAATATCCTTAAGATGAGTACTCTTGGACACTTGACTATTTAAAACCTTGGCATGCACCTTCTAAGTTCATAGAGTTCCTTTTAAAACTTGCTATGTGAGCTAAAGAGAGTATCGAATAATTAATTGTGCTGCTTGAAAATTGTTGTGTATAAAGAATAATGTATGTTTTTCAAGTCTATGTTTCTCAACCACGTCTTATTTAATAACAAAAGATCCCCTGCCATTTGGCATGTATAAACCAATGAAGTTCAATTAAGTATTCTGTAGAAGAAAAAAAAAAGAGAAAATACAGTTAACACCTTTTTGTTTGTTTCTTTGTTTTCCCATTCAGATTGTCCCACACGTGGTCAGTTTGGTTCACTCCTTCAAAAAAGATGGCTTGCCTTCCAGTACAGCCTTTTTGATGCAGTTGACTGAGTTGATACACTGTATGATGTATCATTATTCAGGATTTCCAGAGCTCTATGAACCCATTCTGGAAGCTATTAAGGTACTTTAAAAACGTTAAGAGTGTGGAATGTTTTTTTTTTTTCCCAGATGTGAACCTGTAGTTCCACAGATCCAAATTCTTTAGAGCTTCCACACAGAGAAAAGAGATAACCACATAATCTCATGTCAATCCTGTGTTTGAAATATAAAATAAATATAAAGCTTTGAAGGAGGAGGTTGGTGGGAGGGAAGGGAACAAGGGCAGGCGCAGTGTCATATCTCCTAGGCTATCAGGGACAGCAGCGAGACCTTGAAGGAGAGTTGAGGAGCAGGGGAAGATACAATACTGCTGAATGGAAAGACCTGTTATTGGAATATTACCAGTATTGCTGATGGGACGTGCCTTGGCTTGCCTGGCCCCTGCGTTTGAACCAAATAGCAGCAGCTGTGGTGTTTCACCCCAGAGACACTCTTGGCTGGCTAGCTAGCTGTTGCAGCTGGGCACAAGTCCAGGCATACCAGGGCTTCGGTGGTCGTAGTGGGTTAGAGCTTCTTCCACTGAGGAGTGGAGGGTCCGCTCTTCAGGTTCCTCTGACAGAGAAGCTTTAAGGCGATGGTGAAGGAAAGAAGTGGGTTCTGATGGAGGGTTTTAATTCAGAGCTTTTATTCTAGCCCGCAGGCCTCTGACTCTAGCAACAGCTCCAACAGAACTCCGGACCACGTCGTTTACTCACCCTTTTACCTGGGGGAGAGGGGGAGGGGAGGGGTAGAAAGCCCACCAACCGGGTATGAGAGAGGAGGTTCCAAGGGACAAAGGACACCTGGATTGTCCAATGCCCCCCAGGGTGTAGGGCATCTTTTGAATCTGCCCAATCACTCGACGCTTCCAGGATTGACAGGCAGTTCTCAGCAGGAGTCAGGGTAGGGAAAGGAGAGGTGATTGACACACCTGAGGAAGGAATCTTCAGGGGAGAAACCTGGAATTCTGAGGCAAACCCTAACACCACACCGCAACAACCTGTTATAGAAACATATAAAGAAACCTATTGAGCATGTTAAATGTTTCTCTTGTAGGATATGCCCAAACCCACTGAAGAGAAGATTAAGTTGATCCTCAGTCAGAGTGCCTGGACTTCTCAATCCAGTTCTTTGCCATCTTGTTTATCTAGACTGTCTGGAAAATCTGAAACTGGGAAGACAGGGCTAATAAATCTAGGAAATACTTGCTACATGAACAGTGTTATTCAGGCACTTTTTATGGCAACAGAGTAAGTGCTTCTTAACAGCTCTTTTCATTGCAAATAATTCTTGCGGTTACTGCATTCTTGATTTTCACAGAACAGTGACATGTCCTGGGGTCTCTCAGCTTGCTAGAGCTGAGTGGTTTTTTTTGCGCTCGGTTACTGATTGCTTTGTTAAAGCTCACTTCTGGAAACTGCAATTTTAGCCACTAAAAATCCTGATCCTTCTGCCCAGTATCAAAAGACAAGTCTTTTTTTCCTCACTGTCCTTGCTCACTGCTGTATTATAAAAAATTTTGGTGATGCTTTTGTTATAATCTGGAAGCGTATTAAACAAATGTTTGTCTGCATCCCATTCCTACACATTTAAATATTTAAAGACCTAGTTATTTTGCAGTGTTATTTCTTACCATACAGTAATTTTATATCTGCACTAAAGCAGAGTTACAGTATTAAAGGGAAGTGTTATGTATTTTGCTTTCTTTCAATTTGAAGTAATTATCTGAGCTGAAATGATAACTGCATTGTTAGAAGTGTAGCAAGGAAACTGATGTCTCTTTCATTTCAGTTTCAGAAGACATGTTTTATCTCTGAATCTAAATGGCTGTAATTCCCTAATGAGAAAATTACAGCATCTTTTTGCATTTTTGGCCCATACCCAGGTATGTCAGTTTTCCATCTGCTTTTCCTTAAGCCTAGATCTATATACCAAAATTGGGAAACAAACATGATGCCATGGGAGTCTTCTTGAGAATATTATAGTTTTGTATGGGACTGAGTCTGCCTTCAAATACTCAGATGGTGTGGATGGATTTATGAAATACACATTTCTCTAGGTGGAAGATGTTGGCGTTTTGTTGTTTTTGTAAATAGGCAGTGATAGGTTTTCTTTGAGAAGCAGGAATGAAAAAATCCAAATAAGACCTGAGTTGATATACAAGCTGATTTTATGTATCTTTCTAGGGTAAACTGTGACTTTCTTCATTGATTTTTTACACTAAATGCTATTGTAGTTCAAATTCTAATATAAACATTATTAGCTGTTCAAAACATTTTGCTAATGATGGAAAGGCACAAGACACTTCTGTTCTCTTTGAATAATAGCAGTAAACTTGTGAAGGGGATGAGGCTGGATCAGCTTCAAAATAAATGGGTACTTATGAAGTACTGATGCTCTGAAGAAAGCAAACAGGTTTTTTTAACTCATCAGCAAGAACAGTAGCTGCTATTACGCATAATACCTGGCTTGTACTCACTAAACATTAATATTTTCCAGCAGGATAAACTATTTTTATCTTTGTACTAGAGGTGATCGCTACAAAATTAATGGCTCTCCCTTTGTATGATTAAGTCATTTAAACATTTGCCTACCATGTGTTTCATTCAGCTGCTCTGGGATAGTGAAGTCCAAAGCTCAGCTGTTAATATTAAAATAATATAACCAACTTTTTTAGTTGTTTGTATGTAACCTTGCCTGTTCTCTCACTTAAACAGAGGGAGGCATATGCTCCTAGAATTTTCTTTGAAGCTTCCAGACCACCATGGTTCACCCCTCGATCTCAGCAGGATTGCTCAGAATATCTCAGATTTCTGCTAGACAGGTATGGTTATGGTGCCATTAATGGGAATGAATCTACAGCTTTACCACATAATGTTGAACTCTTAGGAGCAGTTGTGTAACAGTTCCACTGCATGAGTGGGGATCAGGAATTTTCAGCCTCATTCTTGTCTTTCTCTGGTTTTCTGTATAGTCTGCAAACTACTTTTCTTCATGGATATAGGCTGTGGTGAAGTCTGGATGCCATCTTGAATCTGCATAATTGAAAAGAGGTTAATGTGCCACTTTGTTAAATCTAAAAATGGATGTTATGTTCAAGTCATGGTCCTGTTGTTAAACTAATGTGGTTGCTGAAAGCAGTTTAGTTGTGCTTCTGGAATTTCATTTTGGTGGAGACAGCTGTATTTCATACAAGCATGTGAGTCACAAAGAGATGTATGTGTCTTTATAAGCAGTTAATTAAGCAAGAAAATTAACTGTGGCAGAGATAAATCAGTAATACCTGAATTTATTAATAACCGTCTTTATTTTTGGCTGACTGAGATGGGGCTTAAGTAATATTACTTCTAGACACATTCTGCTTCTGGAGAAATTTATCTCAATTGTGAAATAGTGTTCTCTTATCTTTTCCCCCCATGTCTTGGGTTTCTCTTTTGGTTTGGATTTTCTTGCTGTAGTTTCTTAACTTTCCTGGCTGCAGAATTCTGACATTTTCTTTGGAAATAGTCTGGTAGTAGACAAATAGTTACTTTTTCTCTTACAAAGTCTGACATGCAGGACCAGTAAACTTGAGAGCTGATTTATTAACACAATATAATGGTAAATAATAAAAACTTCATTAGATTTCTTTTATACTTGCCATATCTTTTAATATATCCATTGTGTTCTGTTATATATAATGAGACCCACAATAAATGCATTTGCCTCTTGTACTCTATTTTGGATAGTACAGACCTCTATGGTTCAGCTTCCTTATATAAAAAAATAACAAAAAGTTTTTTTTTAGTGAAAGACAGTTTAGCAACTTAACCATCTGTATTTTTTAGCTGGAAAAAATCTGAAACAGTGTGGCAATGTTTGGAAAACAGCACAGTTACTTGGATTTATTTTTCTTTGTCTGCAGGTTGCATGAAGAAGAGAGAACTTTGAAAGCGTTGTCTTCAGCCCAGAGTTCTGAAAGTATAATGACTGACAAGTCCCAGGCACAAGAAGAAGCTGTCCATAAAACACAAGTATTTACTGAAGCACCTTGTATGGGAAGTGAAGAAAGAACTCTGATAGAGAAGATGTTTGGAGGAAAATTGAAGACTAACATATGCTGTTTGAACTGCAAAAGTATGTCTCAAAAGGAAGAAGCTTTCACAGATCTCTCTTTGGCTTTCTGTCCCCCAACTTCCTTAGAGAATGTTGACCCAAAATGCATGGAACATTCTGAAGTGAAAGATGACTATGTGTTTCAAAGTAATACTTTAGCAACCAGTCCTGGTGCAGGAACACCTCGCAGTAATTTGGAAGTAAATCATGGATGTGACACAATAATGAATGAAGGAACCGTAGAAGATTTTTCTAGTGAGCCAAGCTCTCAGAATACCACAATTTCTGAACTCAAAGTTGAAAATAATGGGGATATATCTCAGAGTCTAGTAGGCAAGAGTACCCTGTCAGTTACAGACTTACTAAATTATTTTCTGGCACCTGAGATCCTTAGTGGAGACAACAAATATTATTGTGAAAAGTGTGCCTCACTACAGAATGCTGAAAAAACTATGCAAATCATTGAGGAACCTGAATACCTCATTCTCACTCTTTTGAGATTTTCATATGATCCAAAGTGTCACATAAGGCGCAAAATCTTGGACAATGTTTCTCTACCACTAGTATTGGAACTGCCAGTGAAAAGAGCAGCATCCCCTTTAGCTGTTGTTTCAGGAGGCTGGTCTGTTGGTGTGGAGATTTCTGATACTGGAGAAAACCTTGCTAAAAAACTGAAGCCCTCAGGTGCTGATGAAGTGATCTGCCCACAATTGGTGCCCTATGTGTTAAGCTCTGTGGTGGTGCATTCTGGGGTATCCTCTGAAAGTGGACATTATTATTCATATGCTAGAAATGTTACTGGGTCAGGGGCTTCTTCAGGGCTCTGCCACCAGTCTACAACTCTTTCTTTAGTTTCTCCTCAGGATAAGTTGTTTACGGAGGAGAATCCTTGTACTGTTGTAGAAAATGAGCTGGACACTGAGATGCCAAGAGAATGGTTTCTGTTCAATGACAGCAGAGTGACATTTACCTCATTTCAGTCGGTCCAGAAAATCACCAGTAGATTTCCAAAGGACACTGCTTATGTTCTGTTTTACAAAAAGCAGAACAGTACCTGTGGCTTCAACACCAATCCAGCAAAGGGCCTCTGGGTAAATGGAGACCCTCCTCTACAAAAAGACCTCATGGATGCAATTACAAAAGATAACAAATTGTACTTGCAGGTAAGATGGAAATTTTGTGTAAAGGGTGTCTCCTTAAGCCTCACAAGAGGCAGTGTAAAGGAAAGAACAAGGTAGCTTATAAGTATTTTGCTATATTAACCTTATAAATCACCAGTCTGGCTTCATCTTGGTGTTGCTGGACAGGTTTCATAGTAAAGTTGTCACTTAGTAGATGGGAAATGTCAAGGAAAATGGCATAAACTCATTTCAGTTTAAACTTTGAGTGGAAATGCTTGTATGGGTCATTTAGCCACTTAAAATTCCAGATGACAGAGGCTTCAAACAGCTCAAACTTTCATTGCCTTTACTAAATTACAAGAGTGGCTTAAGTCTACTTAAAAACTTCTAAGTGGTGTTCTTACTTTCATTTGTAGTGAAGTTTTACTTACAAAACTCTGCTTACCCAAATGCTGGAACAACTGAAATGATGACCAAGTGTGGGTGACTAGATTCTATTTTCCCTTTGCTGCCTATGCCATATCCTCTGTAGGACCAGCACTGCCAGCAGCATGCTCCCTGTGGTCTGAGAACTTCACCTAGCTATGGCAACCTTTTTGTTTCCTGTTAAAATCCCCAGTGTTCTCCACACTTCAATATGTTTTTCTGAGAGCATTGCTGTTATTTTTGAATGTTCTAGGAATAAAAGTATGTTTTACTGTATGCTCTTTGATGGGTTAAGCTGTTCCTGTAAGGGCTATAGGCCAACGCAAATTAGAAGAACTAGGTAAATTTAACTTAAAAAAATTAGCTAAATCTCACTGTGGAAAATCTGCTGCAGGTATTTTAAAAACGTGAACAGGAAAACTGAGAGCTTAAATTGCAGCTCTGTTGCTATTTCCAAGCTGTGTGGTTAAAGCATTTATGTCTTGTCTCTGCTTATGTGCCACATCTCATGTTGACTTTCTCTTGGCTTCTGTAGCGGCAGTCTCTAATTGCAGAATCACAGAATAGCTTGGGTTGGAAGGGGCCTTTAAAGGCCGTCTAGTCCAACCTCTGCCATGAGCAGGGACATCTTCAACTAGACTAGGTTACTCAAAGTCCCATCCTGCCTGGCCCTGAATGTTTCCAGGGATGGGGCATTTACCACCTCTGGGCAAACCCCAGTGCTTCACCACCCTCATAAAAAATTCATTCCTTTTGTCTAGTTTAACTCTACCCTTGTTTAGTTTAAAGCCTTTACTTCTTGCCCTGTTTAGTGGGTTTTTTCCTTTATTATTGTAATCTTCTCAAGATTAAAAATATTTTCCAAGCATATTATTTTTGTTTGCTTTCCAGGGTTTTCTTTTTTGTTTGTTTTTAGATCTTTACCTACCTTTCACTTTTGAATTCTTCAGTATTGGCTTTCTTTCAGTGTTTTATTAATCTCAGAGTTTCTGAGCTCCTGACCTTTTCTCATTTTAATTGAGGCTCATTGCAAGTGCTTGGTTAATGTTTTTCTCAAATTAATGGTAATACTGTGATTCACTGAATTAGATTATTCTAATTTTAAGATGCCATATTTCACAGTTGGTTCAGAGTTCTAAATTAATGTTTTCCAACTTAGTTAAGGATATATTTTTCTGTCCTGAGAAAGCCTTTAATTTTAAGGAGATATGTTCAAAAAAATTGTGTATCATACTGCTTTTGTTTTGCTACTGCATATCTGTTTACCACATGGTAAACAAAGATGTTTTCAGTATAAATAACTAAACCTGCAATATGGGTAACTCCCACTGTATTTAAAACAAATTTTAAAACCCTTTCTGTGAACAAATGGAAAGCAGGGGGGATGCTCTGCATTATTCTGAGTCCAGAGAACTGTATTGACTATCAAGTTTTACTTATCTAATGTAGGGTTTGTTGGGGTAAATATAACAATCTGAAAACATTCAACATTGTTAGAAATAAGGCTATTGTAAAAATGTAAACTAAACAGTTTGGTAGTGTAGTTTTTGAACTAAACAGCCTATTTATGCGAGGTCTGCTATTTTAATCTCTGGTTGATTTCTGGTACTACAAGTGAGTTTTTAATATTTCCTTGTTATTCCTAGTAAATGTACTTAGTTTTTGGTGTGTCATAGTGTTAGCCAGATACCTATGACTCCACATAGCGTAATACTGTCTTAAGGAATATGGCCAGCACATCTGTGTAAACAGTGTCCTCCAATTATCTTAGATAATTTTGAAAATGAGTATGCATTTCAGTCCTTAGTAGTGTACAATAGTTTCAAACCTAGGCTGTGTTTTCGAAGAGAACAAAATAATTTAAATTCACAAGGACTACTAAAGCACCTGTGAAAGTATTTGGACAAGACTTCAGTTTAGTGCTTTCATGGTAGTATAAAAGAGTCAGGAAGAATTGAAGGTGATCCTTGTAGTTACTAAAACCCTGTTCTTAAGTTTGCTCCCATTGCCTTTAGGGAAGTGTGTGGTGATGAAGTGTCATGTGAAGGCAGCTATTGGTATGAGCCTTAGCACTGGAATGCTTTCAGTTTGTTGCCAGGTCCACTGTCTTTTCCTGTTAGCTTTCTGGAGCCAACATATGCCTCCTCTCCCTCAATTTTTGAAGCTCTTCGCCAATTTGAGAAAGGTATACTGAAGATAGAAAATTGCTGCAGGGTTTATTGAACTAGTTGGCCAGAGATTAGATAGTACGTGATACATCTAATGAGGGAAAAGCCTATGCTCATCTCCTTCTTAGATGTCTTATGAAGCCTCAGGAACATTCAGCTGAAAAAACAGCTGCCAGGAGGCAGAGCTTTCATGTTCCTTCCACTTATGCAGGTACATTTCCAGTGGTTGACTCTGATTTTTGTGAAGTGCTTGAGAGTTGCAGAGACTTGCTAAGTTATAACAGTTAGCATACCAATACTACCTGAAAGCTGAAAAGCTGCAGTGAATAGAAACTAGATAGCTTGTCCAGACGTCTTTTGGCCTTTTGTCTGAGTACGTTGTTACACTATGCAGTTGATTGAGTGGAATGAAAGTGTCTTTAAAATAATGAACATTGATTTAAAGGTTTTACTTTTTGACTTTGCAACCAAGAACAAGAGCATATGAAAATTGATAGGATGAAAATTTATATGAAATACATATCAAAACCTGTTTTGTTAGCTTCTCATCAGCAGTCTCATTTTTTAGTGACCTGTCATGCTGCTAGAAAATACAATTATAGCATGAACTCAGATTTAATTTTGTTTCACTTATGCTTACTGACAATCAGTGAAATTGTATGTCTTAGGTTGACTGTGGATGTTCAACTTGAAAGTTCAGCAAAGCAGTTCACTAGAAACTAGTGATGCTGCTTTAAAAAGCCATTTCAAGGGCATGAGATTGTGTGTTGGGTTTTTTTTTTTTAATTGTCTTTATTCTTTCATTTCAGGAGCAAGAGCTTAGTGCTCGAACGCAAGCGCTTCAAGCTGCCGCAGCCTCTTGCTCTTTCCGACCCAATGGATTTGATGACAATGATCCCCCGGGAAGTTGTGGGCCCACAGGTGGTGGAGGAGGAGGTGGGTTCAGTACCATCGGTAGATTGGTCTTTTGACTATGAAGACAACCTGGAATACACTGGTTCCAAAGCAGCCTAGTACTGCTGAGGACAAATAAAATACTGAACTCTGTCAGATATTGTACCAGGCTTTGAGACTTGATCCTTGTCCAAAAGCAAATATTGGTGGTTTTTGGCTATGTTTTATTTGAAATAAATAAGCGCATAATGGAAAAAACCTACCTCTTAAAAGTTCAGTTGCTTTCATATTAAGATATGCTTGCCTAAAAACCAGAAAATTAAGATTTTTTTTTTAAGTAAATGCTAATGATGTTGCATTAAACTGAACAAAATGCGCTCACATCAGTTTCTCTCGTCCTCATCCACTGAATGAAAAAAGTTCATTTTCTTACTCCGATTGTATTGCTTTATGTGGAGACCAGTTTTCAGATGGGCTAAACTGCATCTGTAGTTTCACCCACTGCTTATTTTCAAAGACAATACCTGCGTGGATTTTCAGAGATGATGCAATTTGTAATGAAGGCAATAACTTAAATGTGATATGGTAGAGTACTTTCCAGGTTAAAAATTATTCAGTCCATTTCCAGTGTAAATGAAAAGAAAAAATTTATAAATAATTGCTAATTTGTTATCCAAAAAAGTGCACGTTGTGTAGGAGCAATGTTTTTAAATAGAAATTGTTAACTTTGTAGCATTTCTAATTGTTTTGAGGATTTTAAAATTATTTCAGGGAATATATCTGCTGAGTATTGGAAAGGAAGCGATTCTGTACGTGCCTTGCAGTACTGTAACTTAAACTCTCTGAGGCTGCAGAAGATGAAAAAAATGCCTTAGTAGTCAATTACTTTTTGTCACTGTTAGAAATCAAGACATTTATAGAAAGCTTTTAGGTTTCCAGAAGTTAAAATCTGTTAGTTTGAAATGCAGTAAGTGTTGCCCTTTATTTTGTGATTAGAAAATATACCTAGTGATCACATACCTAGTGATCTATAACTTTCATGGCCTGTACTGCTGAGAAGAAACTGGTCATAAAAACAGAGCTATATTTGTTAAGTCATAGAAAAGCTGCCTATATTGGTCTTTGCTGAGGATATTTGCTTCTAAGAGTCTTTTGAACTTTTGCCTTTGGGTTTTGCTTGGTAGTGAGAACTTTGCGGTGAGTTCGGGATTTTGTTCTGTTTTGTTTATTTTGTTTTGGTCTTTTTTTTTGTTTTTTTGGGTTTTTTGGTTGTTTGTTTTTTTTTTTTGTCTGCAGAAGCCCAAAATGATTCTGCCTAAGGAGCAGTGTTTTATTGCTCATTAGGCCAGCAGAGGTTGAGGATCCACTCCTTTGAGTCTTGGCAGAAATAGCAACTTGGTTTTGATGTGCAATGAGGATAACAGAAGTAAAGACCTTAGACTGTTGAACCCAGTGATTAATTCTTGAGTAATCTTACAGTGAAGTGTAAATTTATTTAAAGCATTTTTACAAAATTCTGCACTTTTTGCTGTGTTTTTATATTCTATTAGGTGACAAAGTGTGTTTTAGCATATAAAAATAAGCTAATTTCTTACAAAATGCTTTAAAAAAAGCATAGGGTAAGTTGAGAGAATGAAGTCTTGTTCATATGATTCTAAATATACGGAGTTTAGTCTGAAAGGTAACTTATCTTGCAAGCTGTTTTTATATTATCACTAAAACTATGTGACTAACTATAGGTTCAGATGTTATACTCAAAAAAGCTAGAGCACCTAGTTTTGATTTTTTTTATTTATTTATTTAATACTTTCTAAGCTTTCTTGTGATAGTTTGTGATACCTTGGCTTTGGCCTACTCTTTTCATTGCTGTCTCAGTTGTAGGTCTCTGAATCAGGGTTCAGCCACAGAAACATGGAATGTTTCAAGACCAGCATGAGGAACATTCTCATTTCATTGCGCTTGGATAAGGTTTTTTTTTTTTTTTGAAAGTTCACTTTGCTTTGAAAGTCTGTAACTTTCAGTCTAAGAGAGTTTTTTATTTCCTGTTAGGCTTCTCTGCCAGTTTGCTTTGGTTTGAAAATGTTTTATAAGACAGGTTAATTGGGCTTTTCTCTCCCAGATTGAGGACACACTAAAAAGCTGTCTTCTCTTTGCATTACCTTGGGAATATTTTGTCTCTCTGTATCAATTTACTGTTCATTTTAAACTACTAGTAAGTAGAAGCAAGGGCAAGTGGTTTTACTCTATATAAAATCATAATTTTGTAAAAGTCAGTTTTATTTTTATGTTCTCACAGTAAAAATACAAATTATGCAGCCTACTTAAAAATAATGTGCAGTATGTCTTTCGTATACCTGTTGAACTGTATTTCATGAGCTCTTAGAAGGCTTTCTACACCCTTTTTGCCTGTTCTAAATTAGGTGTTAAATATGGAAAATTTACATGAGAATAATGCCAATCAGGTTGAATCTGCTTAGGTGCAAAATGATGGATGTCTGAAACTGAAAATAACTTTTCTTTCACCTTGTTGACTTCTGTCAGTGCATTAGCTTGGGGTTTTAAAAGTAGATTTTAAAATTCAGGATACCTTTTTGCAAGTCTGCTTACTGACTTGACAGCTGTCCTAGGATGGTGAGTCACAGATACCCGACTTGGAAGGTTTCAATAAACCTAGTGGAACTGAAGAATTATTTCATGCTTTGAAATGTGCACATTTTTTATTGTTTACAGTAATCATGTTGCATGCTGCTATCTTCTGGTCATGAGAGAAAAATACATATGGTACTTTGGTTTCTGTTGCTTGTGAATGAATGCTGGATGGTTTATTTATTTACCTTTTTGGCTCCATTCTTAATAAGTTTATTAAGTTGAATCAATAGAAAGATACAAAATGTGTAAGACCGTTTTAGAGGCTTAGGGGTTTTTGTTGTTTCCTTTCATGAAAGAGACACAGTTGTACCAAACTCAAGGGTAGTATGTCTTAAAATCGTATTTGCTTCTACCAAGACAGACTGTGATTTGGTCTTTGTTTTAATAGTCACTGGAGTTGTATTAGCTTTATTCTGTGCTGTTAATTTTGTACATTTTGTCATGTGGAGTATCACAGTGGATTGCTGTGAACAGTCTCCCCTGTAACAAGTGATTACAATGCCTACGAGCCCATTTTTCCAGGATGAGGAGAGAAGAGGCTTCTTTGAATAACTGAACAAATCACACTTTCTGGCTAGCTTTTCTTCTTTTTTTTCTTTCTGTGTTCCCTTCTCTGGAAAGTTAAATATTTTATCTTCTCTATGCTGTGGAAGTTTAATTTCATGGGTAAGCCTTAATTTTTTTTTTTTTAATCTGTACCAATAAGTTTGTTCATTGAGTCAGAACACTTTTTTTGTACAAGTGACAGGCAAAGGGCAGAAGCTCTGGGAGCTGGGAGTGTTGAAACAGAATCAAGTTGGTATAAACTTTCTGTAAACAAAATTTAGATTAGAAATAAAGTTCCTAATTCTGGAACAGCCTTCTGGGCACAGCCTTGCTTTGAAGGAAGAGTCAACTATGTCTATGAAAGAAATTAGATGCAAAGTGGTGTCTGAATAGTAGGCAGCTAGACCTGATAAACCAGAGATCCCTTCCAGTCCCTTCCTAGAGTGTTGGGTTTCCTGTCTTGCCACATTGCCCGTTTTGTTTTTAAGGCTCAAAGATTTGAGGGTAAATAAAGAGAATATTAAACTGTGACATAACAACAAAAGTTAACTGCTCAGTTTTGGGTGGTGTTGGGTCTCTGATACAGGAGAATGAAGCATAAAAATTACCAAATCCATCAGCATATCAAGTGGAAGCTTGGAGGAGTTGTGATCTAAAGAAATGTGCTCAGTTTCAAGACTGATTTCCCTGGGTAACAACCTACAATGAGATGTAATGAGTTGTAGCACTTGGTATCCTCAGTAGACTGTAATTAAATGTAAATTATTGAACATTTTCAAAGGGTGAGGAAATAATCTAAACAAGATCAGAACAGACAATCTTGAAAGCTTTCGTATTCTCTGCAGCCAGGCATCATAAGTCTACCTAAATCTGAATTCAGAGCTTTGAATAATATGTTGTTAAAGCACAGAGGTGTGGGGTCAAATGTGACAGAGAACCGAGAATTGTGTGGTGCTCTCTGGGTTGTGTCCAGCACAAGCTCTGGCTGTGGGGTGTAGTGTGGCACTCCTTACCACACAAGCTTTTGTGTTACAACGCACACACACGTCCCCCAATTCACTGGGAATCTGCTTTTGCTTGAATTAACGCATCCAGATCAGAGGCACAACAACCAAAACTACCCAGAGTGAAGCACAGATGAACTTTTTTTAATATAATATGCACCCTCCTTATTTAAAATGGAAAATCCTTTTCTTAATCTGCAAGATTCTAGATCGGAATGTGGATTCAGGATACACATTTCTTGTTCTCTCTTTTTTTTTCTAGTGCAGATAATATTTTTAGGAAACACATGTAAAAGTGTTTTAATAGGCGTCAAAAGAGACAGCACTGGGTGGCTCCTCATGAAGTTGCTGTGGGAAAGAGGGACAGTGGGTGGTGAAGGAGAAGAGCTGGTACTGAACTGAAATGGGACAAATCCAGAAAGGACAGCATGGCTCTATTCTGATTTAAGAGTTGCACATGTTTTAATTTCACTGCTGTAACTTTATTCCACCAAAGGATACTTTGTCAACAACGCCTTGAGTTATCTGAGCCTGATCTGTCAGAAGTTTCCACTGTATCATCATATCCATTTATATTTTGAAGGAAAAATATCTCAGTAGGCATATTGAAAATATGCTACTGAGGAGCGTATTTCAGGTTGACATTAAAAAAATTAATTCAGCAACAGGATATGTGATTGTGCAAGCAGCTGTAGTATCATACAGCATCCTTGAGGCCAGTGGTCTCCAAACTTTGATTTGGAGATATCACACCCATAGCACTAAAAACTCTTACATGTGCACACACTATATGTATATTTATTTATAAGTAATATATGTACTCCTATACTAATTTATTACGTACATACATAGGAATAGAAATTGAAAAAGTATGAGAGAAAAGTGAAATAAAGACTATTTTAAAATTATTTTAAATTTCGTTTGTTAATTTTGCAAAATATACTTTCTTCTTGCACCCATATGGATTGTCTTGGGGTGCATGCACCTCACTTTGGAGATCACGTCTTTAGGGTATAGTCTTGGAAAGAGTTTTAACTTCGTGGGAAGAGGTATCAAAACTGACCAGTTTATAATGAGAGTTTCTTTTACTCTGTGAATATAGACTGTTGTCCTTAACTTTGTGCTGCATTATTCTGTTTTGGATCTCTGATCAGAGTTCTTATAAAATTTGGTCCAATGGCCATGAACTGTTTAGCTGTTTGTTTTCCTACAATGTGCATTAAATGACAAAACAGGAGGTGTCAGCCTGCAGTGGTTTGCAGAAATGGAAAGCCATTCCAGTTTGGAGGGGAGGGCATATCTCCTGCCAAACACAGGAATGTGTTAGTACTTGGCTTTAAATGATACTACCATTAACTTGCCCTTTCTCAAATGTACACTAAAGAATTGCAATATTTAGTGCTCAGCTTCTCAGAAGAAAGTAATTCATTTTCTTGCTGTATCTTTCCTGATGTTTATTTTACTGAACTACAGTTGAAACCATTTTTGCAGTATGCCTGTGCTTAAATCTTGCAAACTGACACAAATTTTTAATAGTATTTCATATCAGTTTTTAAAAATTGATGGGGTAAAATGACTGTACATGTGTTGGGCTCCATAAAGAAGTCAAAATATCCACCTTTTAAATGCCTCAAAAGGCACTTACATACTCAAAGTATGTAAATTTTCATGTGTTCAACTGGAGAGGCAAAATAGATGTTCTAGTAAAATGTAACAGTGGTGATTTGGGGTTTTTTAATTGTATATTTTACCTGTAAATCTCAGCTTGAAGGATCTCACAAAAACATGGAAAATAAGTCAGCTGAGAACTCTTGATGGTCCAACTGTATCTGGAGAACAAAGCAGCTGGATTTCCTGTGTATTTACAATGCAGTGATATGACAGTGTTTCATTTGAGTTGTCTTCTCAATTGGTGATACTTCAATCTTCAAACAAGATGAAATTACTTCAACTTGTTGAAATAATAAAAGACATCATAGTTGGTTAAAATGCAGTCTTTATCAATGGACATGGAAGTTACGGCACAGAAACATTCAGGCCTCCTGTAAATATAGGCATGACTCTCAAAAGCGGTTTTCAACTTTTCTGTATTTTTCCTAAAGTTTCCCCAGACTAAAAGTTGAAAGAAGGCTTTTGGGTTTGGTTGTTTTTCTTCACTACAGGAATACTTAGGAAACTCAAACAATTAACAGGCCAGTTAATAATCTGAATTACTACTGGGTAGTGAAATGTATGAGAGGGAAGGGAAAGGTTTGGGTTGCCCTTAGAATATGTAGCTTGAAGTTGAGTCTCCTTGAGTTGGCTGCCCACAGCTCCCTCTGGCATTAGAAACAGCTGCCTTTATGTGGTCTCCAGATTAAGTTTGGTACTGCCTGTGAGGAGAAAATTGTGGGAACCTCCCCTTCATCTAAGTCCTAGTCAGGCTAATTGAAGAATTACTCTTGACCTGAGCTGTTTTAATTTTGCTTTGATTAAGTAACTTGAATCTGCTAATTGCCAAGGGAATAAACAGATCAACCTTTAACTTTTATTTTTTTTAATAAATAAGTGCTTTGGCTCCAGTAGAAGCTGCTGGTTGTGTGCTGTGCTTTAAACATCCAAGGTCTGCAAGAGGTGTTTCCTACTGCCAAGACCATGAAAACAGCAGCTATTCAGAATTCCTAGGGGAAGGGAATGTGCTGCAGTATAAACAAGCAACTAGGTAGATTATTTCATCATTTGGATTCATCTGCTGTGTTTTGCATTTGGGGATTTGATGTGAAAGAAGTGTGTAAGGATGATCTTTTTTTAAAAGCAGTTACAAATGTTTCTGCAGAAGAATCAGTTCCTGGAGCAGGGTCCTAGGCAATGTCAGTGTGATCTTGCATAGCAGCCTCCAAGAGTAGTCCTGCTCCCACTGCTGTGTTATGGTGGAAGGCATGGATAGAAAGACAAAAATGCAGTTAGTCCACTAGACCTGAAGTGCACTCTCTGTTCACAGATGACAGGCTTAAGTGTAGTCATAGATGAAGGCCATTTCATTTCATTGGGGGTATCAAGAAACAGTATTTCTGCAGCTTCTCATTTTCTTGGGAGCAAATCCAGTGTGGAGTCTGTGCATTGTGGTCAGTATTTCTGCAGCTGTGATTGCACAGAATGACCCACAAGTCAGGAGGCACTTCAAGTGCAAGGTTTTGACTGCTTATTTGACAAGGCTGCTTTTGAGCTCAAGTCAGCTCATCTGCAGCTTATTTGTTCCCCTTTGGTGCTATGCATTTGCTGAGTGGGAAAAACCAGGATGAACTATAGAGTAGCAGCTCACATTTCCCAGTTCCATGTTCTGGGAATTGGCATTAATGCTCAGCTTTGGAGAGGATTTGATGAAAGGAAAACAAGCAGAGCATTTTTAAAAAGGAGAAGGAGAAGCTGGAAAGAAATATAAGCAAAAGCTTCAGAGTGCATGAGTATACAAAGCTGTGAATTTCCTCCTCTTTTTTGGACCAGAAAGAGTTTGCTTTGTTTAAGCAAAACCATACCAACTTCACATATCACATATACATAAGGAAGAAATGTGGGGAAAAGTATAGCAAAGTAATACTTGGTCAAAGTAATTCTGACATATTTGTGGTTTTATTATTTGAACTGTAATAATGCCCAGCCTATCTCTCTACATTTTTTTAAGCAATTTTTTACACAAAACTAAATATTTGGTGTTTGTCTTTTTAACTTAATCTCCTTTAGAATAGCTGTTTAATTTTTCCAAACTATTTTCTGCCTTGCATATTCTCCCCACTTTTTAAAAGGATCATGCACAATTTCTTACATAAAGAGGTGTGGATGTGTGTAATGACAATTAATCTAATTTGGTGTGATAAGTGTATTATTTTAGGTTATAGATAGCCTTGTCTCTGAAAACTCCTTAACCCAAGATTTTTTTACAGGATGCATGTTATCCTTAGATCACTAGGTCCCAGCAAGACTATTCTCTTTACCCCTGTTATAGATATATGTTTAATTCGTGCCTATAAGTTATATAACTGCATGATACAAGAATATGTATATATTTTGGTAAGCTGAGGCATGTGTGGGCCACACTCCCTGTGGAGCACATTCCAGTGAATGGGGTGTAGTGCTTTCAACATCTACCGAGTTCCAGGAAGGCATTTCCAATTCTAAAGACGTGTCCGGACAGGAGATGGGCCGTCATTAACGAAGGTCCGCCCAGCCATCATCACCCTGATAAAATATCTGATGGAGATATGCACAATCACTGGGACATCATCACCTTTCCTGGACTCAGATAAATTCATCAATATTCATCACTTCCCCAGAACAATATTGTCTTCACCAAGGCAGAGCAAGATGAAAAATTGAATATGTAAAGACAGTGAGACTCTGAATACCTGTTTGCCCCTGGCGAAATAAAACGTATATAAACCCAACACACCAGGACATCAGGGTGAACAGAGTAGATCTGGCACTCTAGAGGTCAGGTCGCTGTTCACCCAGCTATCGACTACCCGGGCTCGAAAGCTGACAATCTGCATTGTGGCTCTTTCCGATAATTCTTATCAAATTTATTGTCAAATAAATCTATTTTTATTTGATTAGACAAATTGGGTCTGCGCATTTATAACAGTCTTGGTGACCCCGACGTGGATCTGATCGAGGGGTCCAAGGGGGTCCCCCTTCACTCCAGGCCAGGAGGCGCCCCGCTGATTTTAGCGGCCTGGCAGGGTTTGGATGGTACCGCTGGACCGATCAGATTTCAAACTAACAAGCAGGAGCCACAATCCGGGGGGGGGATAAAAGGGCCCAGAAAAAAGCTCTTGGGTATCCGGAGAGCCACGGCAAAGGTTTTCACTCGCAAAAACGATGTGCATGAAGAACCCACATGAGAAAAAGAGCCGTAAGTATCGTGTGGTGGAGTGAGGACTGGTTGAGCGTGTGTCTGAGATGTGATTTTATCACGAGGCGAGTGTGGACCCCACGATTGCAGTTCCACTCTGCCGCGAGGGAAGTGGTCGGTCAAGGGGGAAGTGGGAGAACTCGGATAACACACATAAAGCCCGAAACCCAAAGGGGGGTCTCAGAGGTTCAGCCACGGGAAGGGTCAGACAGGAAAGGGGTTTTTCTTTTGGGAGGCCAAAAGGAACCAACCCATCCAACCCAGGACTTGAAGGAGTCCGGGTAAGTAGAGAGCGAGTCTTCCAGTCGAAAATCCCAGCCCAGTTCGCTGCACGATTAGTAGACTAGTAGAAATCCCACCCAGAACAAGGATCAGAGAAACTGCGGAAGAAGTCCGACCGACACCCTGCGTCAAGGAACAAAGGTAAGAGCAAGACGATGGGTCAAAAGAAAAGCAAAACACAAGAAAAAAGGATAAATGGGGAAAGGAGAAAAAGGCAGGATTACCAGAAATACCTAGAGGAAGCCCTTTTGGGAGGATGTTGGAACATTGGGAGGACAACGCCGAGAGGAGATGGAGATCAAAGGAAAAAATGATTCACTATTGCATCGAGAAATGGGGAGGTAAAGAGATTAGACGAAATCTAGTCTAGCCCATGTTTGGAACCTTCAACAGGAGGAGCTGCAGGGCTTTGTGTAATTATGTGTACGACTCATATATGCCAGGCAGCAAAGAGAGAGAATACGCCAGGTTGTGGGAATACGCCGGATCCGGGCTATTCCCAGTAAGGTCCTGTAGGAGTGGGGCATAGCAGACCGAGGCATGGGAACCCCTAGATAACCTACCTCCCCCGTCCCCCCCTCAAGACCAGGATACCTTACCTGGCCCGGTGGGACCCCCACATCCGCCAGCGCAGGCGCAGGCATCCACGCTGTCTCCGAGTGCTCCACCGCCTCCAGACCACACAACGACCTTGCAAGGCAGCCCCCTTCCACCTCCGGTGGCCAAGGAACCACACATGCTTGGCCTGGGTGGAGCTAACTCTCCCCCAGCTAGCCGAACCAGACAAAGAGCAAAGAAGGCGGTGAGGGTGAAATTGAAGAGAATAAACAGAACTTTCTCCCCTTAAGGGAAGTGCCTACCGCCCCGGGATAATGGGGTACGTGAACGTACCCATTAATACTGGGGATGTGAGGGCATTTAAGAAGGAAATGGGGACCCTCATGGATGATCCAGTGGGGGTAGCCAACAGATTAGATGAATTCCTCAGTACAAGCATATACAGTTATTATGATATCAATGCAATTTTAGGGTCCCTTTTCAATACAGAAGAAAGGGACATGATAAGGCAGGCGGCAATCAGGGATTGGGATCGTAGAAACCCTCAAGGGATACCGGGAAATCAGAAATGGCCAGAGCAAAGACCACCTGTGGAATGCACAATCCAAGGAAGACAGATTAAAAATGATAGAGCTCCGAAACATGGTCATCCGGGGTGTGAAGGAAGCAGTCTCGAAGGGCCAAAACATAAGCAAAGTGTTCGGAGAATGCCAGAAGAAAGATGAAACTCCCACCAAATGGCTGGAGAGGTTACGAAAGGGACTTAGAATGTATTCAAGAACCGATCTCGATTCCCAGATCGGAGAAGTATTGCTGAAAACACAATTCGTGGCAAAGTCCTGGGACAACATTCGCCGAAAGCTGGAGAAAATCGAAAACTGGCAGGAAATGGGGCTGCAAGAGCTACTGCGGGAAGCGCAAAAGGTATATATGAGGAGAGGCAAAGAACAACAAAAGGTGCACGCAAAAGTGTTAGTAGCAGCGGTCTGGGAGGCTCAGAAGCAGGAACAGGCTCAGGCTCCTCCCAAACAGACAAAGCCCCAGCCGCCACCCAAACGCTCTTACCCTCCGCAGAAAAAGTGCTCAAATAATGCTCAATTTGACCTAGAATGCTTTTACTGCAAGCAAAAGGGGCATTTTAAGAGAGACTGTAAGAAACAGATACATGATGAGAAGCTCTTCCAGGAGGATTAGAGGCGTCAGGAGCTCTTTAACTTGGGGTCGAGACCATCCGGTGAGCCCTTGATAAAATTGAAAATAGGACCCCAGAAAAAGGAACTAACATTTCTAGTAGATTCAGGAGCCGAGTGAAGTACAGTTCAGGACCTACCCCCAGGATGTGAAAAAAGCAGCAGCAATATGATGGTGACTGGGGCAAAGGGTGAACCTTTTAAAGTACCCATAATAAAAGATGTAGAGATAGAATCTGAAACAAAGTCATGTATAGGAAATATTTTATTCATAGAAGAAGCAGATTACAACCTATTAGAGAGAGACCTAATGGTGGCCTTAGGAGTGAGTCTAATAGCGCATGACTCACATCTAACGGAGAGTTTATATAAATTGACCACCGAGGATGAAAATGAAATAAACCCGAAGGTTTGGCACACTCCAGGGGCAGCTAGAAAACTGGACATAGAACCAATAAAAATTGAGATTGAAAGACCGGACGACCCCATAAGGGTCAAACAGTATCCCCTCCCCTTGGAAGGGAGAAAAGGCCTGAAACCCATCATAGAGGAATTAATCAGAAAGGGGACCCTAGAACCATGCATGTCCAGATATAACACCCCCATCTTGGCAGTAAAGAAGCCAGATGGTAGTTATAAGCTAGTGCAGGACCTAAAGGCAGTGAATGGAAGAACTAAAACTTTGTTCCCCACAGTTTCAAATCCATAGACCCTGTTGAACAATCTTTCACCCAAGGACCAGTGGTATAGCGTAATAGACCTGAAGGACACATTCTGGACTTGTCTGCTGGCCCAAGAAAGTCAGGATTTTTTCGCCTTTCAATGGGAAGATCCCAAGACCAACAGAAAGCAACAGCCGTGCTGGACATCTTTGCCCCAGGGGTTTGTATATTCCCCTAATTTGTTCGGACAAGTGCTCGAGCACTTATTGAGCCTGTTCACACCAATAGAGGGGACAAAGCTACTACAATACGTGGACGATCTTTTGATCGCGGGAACCGAAAGAGAGAATGTGAGAAGGGGTACTATTTCGCTGTTAAATTTCGTAGGGGAAAAAGGACTAAAGGTAGCAGAATCTAAACTACAATTCACTAAACCTGAGGTAAAATGTTTAGGGCACTAGTTAATGAAGAGAAAAAAGAAATTAGATCCCGAAAGGATAGCAAGTGTTGTTGCCTTGCCCTCCCCTCAAACTAAGAGGGAGGTCCGACAGGTATTAGGACTAGTGAGATATTGTAGACAGTGGATTGAGGGATACACAGAAAAGGTGAAATTTCTCTATGAGAAATTAACCTCGAATAAGGTAAAGTGGACAAAGCAAAATGAGGAAAAATTTAAATTATTAAAGGAGACGTTAATAACTGCCCCTGTATTAAGCTTGCCAGACATAAGGAGGCAGTTCCAGCTGTTTGTAGATGTAAGCAATCACACTGCCCACGGAGTATTAACACAAGACTGGGCAGGGGATCAAAAACCTGTCAGTTATGCCTCAAAACTTCTAGATCCAGTGAGTAGGGGATGGCCCACGTGTCTACAGGCAATCGTGGCCATAGCATTGCTAGTAGAAGAGGCTAAGAAAGTCACCTTTGGGGCACCATTAGTGGTATACACTCCTCACAACGTAAGAAAGATTTCACAACAAAAGGCGGATAAGTGGCTCACAGACGCAAGGCTCCTTAAATACGAAGCCATACTTATCCATTCACACGACCTTGAACTAAAGACAACTGCAGCGAAAAACCCCGCTCAGTTCCTGTTTGGGGAAACAAAGGGAGAACCAATGCATGACTGCGCTGAGATAGTAGAACTGCAAACAAAAATCAGACCAGATTTGGAAGAAGAAGAATTAGAGAACAGGGAAAAGTAGTTTGTAGATGGGTCAGCCAGAGTCCTAGAAGGGAAAAAGAAATTGGGATATGCTGTCATTGATGGCAGAACAGGGGAGGTAATCGCATCAGGACCACTGAACCCAAATTGGTCAGCTCAAGCTTGTGAATTATATGCAGTGTTGAGAGTGTTGTTAAAATTAAAAGGGAAGGAAGGCACGATCTTTAGAGATTCTAAGTATGCCTTTGGGGTGGTGCACACATTTGGAAAAATTTGGGAAGAGAGGGGAATTAATAAATACCTGAGGAAAAGAATTAATACACAAAGAATTAATTAGACAAATCCTAGAAGCAATCAGAGGACCTAAAGGAGTGGCTGTAGTGCATATTAAGGGACACCAGACCGGAATGCAATTCCGGACCCAGGGCAACAACCTAGCAGACAAAGAAGCTAAGAATGCCGCTTTGCTGACGGTAAGTACCCCTGAAGTCAACGAAAGTAGAACGAAAGAGTACCCACCAAACCCCTCCCCACAGGAGATCGAAGCCTACAAAAGGATAGGGGGGAGGTTCGACGAAGGTAAGTGGAAACTACCCAATGGGAGAGAGTTACTATCAAAAGAATATACCAGGAAAATTCTAAGGAGATTGCATCAACAAACTCATTGGGGGGCACAAGCCTTAGCTGAGCAATTTTTGAAATTCTATGGGTGCAAAGGAATATATGAATTGGCAAACCAGGAGATACAAAGATGTCTAATTTGTAAAAGAATTAACAAGAATCAAGCACAGCAAATGGCACTTAGCAGCCACCCGATAACATATCGACCACTTGAACAGATTCAAGTGGATTTTACTGAATTATCAAAGGTTGCGAGGTACAAGTTTTTACTGCTAATAGTAGATAAGATGACTCACTGGATGGAGGCATTCCCGAGCTCCAGGGCTACAGTTCAGGTAGTGGCAAAGGTTCTCCTTGAAGAAATCATTCCATGATATGGTTTAGTAAAATGTATAGATTTGGATCAAGGAACGCACTTCACTTCAAAAATTATAAAGCAATTAGTTGAATCCTTATGGATCAGGTGGGAGTACCACACCCCATGGCACCCACTAAGTTCAGGGCAAGTAGAAAGAATGAACCAAACACTGAAGGGGCAATTGGCAAAGTTGATGCTGGAAACTAAAATTACATGGCCTAAGTGTCTTCCCTTGGCATTATTAAATGTAAGGACTATGCCACACTCGGAGACGGGAATCTCTCCATTCAAAATGCTATATGGAATGCCGTACGAGCATGGAATACCAGTAGCTCACCCTAAGAGAGAGGACAGGCAAATACAACAGTACTTAATAGTGATTAACAGAAGTCTACAAGAATTAAGGAAGCAGGGAATTATTCCCAAGATACCCCCCTGAATGGTTTCGCCATTCATCAGATACAACCAGAGGACCAGGTGCTCATAAAAACCTGGAAAGAGGCTCCCCTCTCCCCTCACTGAGAAGGCCCTTTTCTTGTCCTCCTGACCACAGATACAGCAGTAAGAACAGCGGAAAAGGAGTGGACACACGCATCACGGGCGAAGAAAGTTGAACGGCAGGAGAAAACCGCCAAGTGGAGGATCGTGTCATCTCCTGGAGATCTGAAATTAAACATCCGTCGACCTAGTAAATGACTGAGAACGGCCAGATAAGTTGCACAACTACTGGATGTGAATGCTATCCATTTGTGTCTTTTGAATGCGGCTATTGTAACGAGATCTGGGTGGCTCATTGTATAAGGGAGGGCAGCGCCGAAAGGTCTGTGCACTTGGTGTTTAGAGGTTGAACAGCTTCTGACCAGCCGAATCTTAGCAGCCACAACCCAATTGGGCTTGATCGAATTAGATTCTCTGGAGTGGTTCCAGATTTTCCAAAACGGAATAAGGGGAAAACTAAATTCAACAGCTGAAGTCATAACAATCGAGTACCATCGGTTGAACAAAGTACCTTGTTGGGTAGACATGGTCAAATTGTCCAGGTGGGGGATTTTTAAAAGGCGGTATGCAGCTCGGTCGAGGCATGAGATCCTGGGAGAATATTCCTGCTGCCGAGAAGACGGACTCCCTCGCCGTTGGTGACAACCCAATGGGCATAGGTAGAGGCAGAGGGATAGACTTATAGAGGATCCTGATATGCCTGAGTCTAGTCATGTGCCCCACGACTAGCTCACATTTGGAATGTCCGTTTAATACGGTGTTGCTGGGGTCCGAGGGCAACTGTGGGCAGTGCTCACAGTTTGTCCAAAGAGGACAAGGGAGCTCGCTGCGCCAAACCCCTGGAAACTGCAAAGGAAGTGAGAAACTCGGTTACTGTTTTTCAGGCGGCATTCAGTACGAGTTTTGCAAATGGGTAGAAAGGGTGATGCGTTACCAGCAAAATGCGGCTCCTAGGAGTGGTCGACCAGAAACTGTAAAACATAAGATTCAAAAGAGAGATGTGTCACTAACTAAAATTCCGACTTGCACTCAATGTAACCGCACTGTGTGGGTTGGGGGTAGAATAGAGTCAGTTTTCATGGGATATTTTCAAGTAAACGAGTTATGCTATGACAATGACCAATTAGAAATGTGTGTAATTGGAGGAAAAACATACTGGGTAGGTAAAAATTTAGACCAAGGCAGAAAAACCCCTTTAAATAATGAACCCATTATGCTTGACCTATTAGATGAAAGTGATGAGAGGGCATGCCTGAAACTAGATAGGGTGTTCTGCTTGTCTAGGAACAAAGATGGAGTGGACCCCGAGAGCAAAATCAAACTGGTGGCCCAAGAAATAAAGAGACAAGAGTCGGAAATGCAAAAAAAGAGATTAGAACAAAAAAGGCTGAAGACTCTTAGCAAACACTACGATCAGTTAGAAAAACAATACAGTAACTGGGGCCTGCCAGCATCAGACCGGCATCTATTCATAGATCTAATGCAAGAAATTGCAACAGAACTAGGTTTTTCGAATTGTTAGATTTGTGGGGGTCTAAGGTCAGCTGAAAAATGGCCCTGGAAAGGTGAAAGCCTAGCCCCTGAGCAGCTACTGAAATGGGAAGGTACCCACATTTCCAAGACAATACAGAGACCAGAAGGGTGGGTATTAGATCAACAGGTGATAGGGACTATTTGTACTAGCGGGAAAGAAAGAGATACAGAGAGCTTGTGGGATACACTCCCTGCATCTCCACCCTTGCCATTAATTCAGACAACCGAAGTAGAATCTGGCAGTCCGAGGCCCCGAAGGGATACTGGAGTCGCGAGCAGAGGAATTCTTGTGAGTGGAATGAAAGGATAAGATTGTGTTGGAATCAGGCCCGCGGAGGTAACCCCTACCTAGCTTTAGGGGAACTGAAAGACTATCGGGAGAAGCCTGAAAACACAGAAGGGGCTTGGAAAGCCCCAGACAGAATTAATTGGATATGCGGGGAAAAGGCTTATAGCGAGTTACCTAGGGACTGGAGGGGATCATGCACCCTAGGGTTGATAAGACCCACCTTTTTCACACTCCCCAGATCTGAAAGTGGCTCCCTCGGAGCTCCATTGTATGAAACTTTACACAGGGAGAAGAGAGAGATAAAAAAGAACTTCCCCGTCATAGGGGGCAGTCAGTCTTGGAGAGAGGAGGAATGGCCAGTGGAAAGAATAATAGAATACTATGGACCGGCAACATGGGCACAGGATGGCAGCTGGGGTTATAGAACCCCCATTTACCTGCTAAATAGACTAATTTGACTTCAGGCAGTAGTCAAAATTGTGTCCAACCACACCTCAGATGCCCTAGAGCTATTATCAAGACAACACTCACAGATGAGAGCATTTGTATATCAGAATAGAATAGCACTGGATTATCTATTGGCAGAAGAAGGAGGTGTCTGTAGAAAATTTAACAAATCAGGACGTTGTATTGAGGTAGATGATTATAGACAAACCATTAGGGGACTAGCTGCCAAAATCAAACGAGTAGTTCATGTCCCAGTGCAGAAATGGAAAATCCTCCAGGCATCATGGTGGGATCATTTGTTCAAAGTGCTTGATGGAAGAAAATTGTTTTCTTTGTATCATGCTCCATCGCCAGGGTCATCTTCCTGCCTTGTCTAATTCCTTGTTTCATCAGATTAATCCGTTCCATAGTACAGGGAATGCAATTGGCCTCGATGCCTGTGGACCCTGAAGGTGCCGCAGGAAATATGAAGTCTATTCCAAAAATTATGACATTAGAAGAGACTGAAGAAGAAAGCAGGGCAGCAGAAGTCCTAGCTAAATTTGAGAAACAAATAAAAAATGAAGGTAACGTTTACCAAGAGTTACCACGAAGGGAGTTGTAAAATAAAGAAAATATATGTAATAAAGTTTTTTTGTAATGTAGAAGGCACGAATTAATGAGTTAATGTAGAAGGGGAGGGATTGTTTATAGATATATGTTTCATTCATGCCGATAAGTTATATAACTGCATGATATGAGAATATGTATATATTTTGGTAAGCTGAGGCATGTGTGGGCCACACTCCNCCCTCCTACTTTAAGTGCCTCATGAAAAACTGAAGGGATGCAGCCAAGAGTCTGCCTGGCTAAGAGAAACTGTGGTATCACAAATTAGAGAAAATTGTAATTTGGTGAGTTTTCTCAGTATTTCTGTGTATAGTAGTAGTTTTAACCTATTTTGCCCCATCCACTTGGGAACTTCCTTTTATCTTACTCTCTAAACAAATTTGGTGGAAATCATGCTTACAAAATGTTTCCTACTATGGCTTCAGCAGTGTTGTGGTGGTTTTCCTCTTCACATCCACTCTCCCACTCCTCTTTCATGTCCCTTGTTGACTGATGCTAACCTCTCCAGAACTCAAATGTATCTTCTACACTGCATTCAGGTAAGTAAAGGGCTGCACCTAACACTATTTCTTTCTCGGTTAGCTTCTAAATGCTACTGTGATAAACATAATTCCCGAATGTATCAAACATAGGGTAACAAAAATGCAATTAGAAATCTTAAAGTTAACTGTTGCATGTATATAACTAGAATTGACTTTCTGCACAGCCTCAGTTCTGCATTTAAAAATTCAGGCAAGTAGCAGTTACAGTAAAATGCTTTCTCTGTCTTCAGCACTTGTAAGAACTCGTGCTAAGAAGTCTGTATGGCAACTGGTAGAAGGGGGTGGTGTAGGGGTAGGTTGGCTTCAGGTATTTGTAGGGAATTGCAATATTAAGAGGTTCTCACAAAGGCCAATCACTGCTCATTTTTATGCAAAGGTTTGTGGTTGCAGGTGCTCAAACCATGAACAATTCAATGCCAATTTAGGTATTTTATGTTTGGCTCTGAATAATGTTGAACTCCTGAGCAGCACAACCATTCTACAGGTGGCGGGGCTTGGTGGTTCTATGTTGGCTGGAGGGCATGGTAAATTACAGGGGTCTTCATTCAGATGGAGCCATGGACACTGGTGGTGATGGTGAGTGGTAACAGAAACTTTTACTTGGTTTTGTTCATGCGGGAATCAGTGAACTGACACCACTTAGTCTGATTGCCAAGTAGAAGTTTGCCCTGTATTAGTAGGGTATGAACAGTGATGAAGCAAATTGTTTTGTGACTTCCAAATACATTACTGCTTTTGAGGGCAGAGGAATTTCTGAAATTGAATTTCACAGTTGTTAGCTGTACATTAATCTGTGCATATGGATATAGTGAAGTATGTGAAGAACAGTAAGGAATATTTCTGAATAAAACTGCCCTGACTCAAATACTCTTGTACAGTCTTGCCTGTTTTTTTCTCTAATTGTCCTACTTCAGAGATCAGAGTTGCAACTTCAGCTGTGTTTTGTTTTCACGGACTTCTGTACATCCTTTGTTGTGTCCTTATGTAATGTATTAACTTCCTTTGAGTGGCATAAGATTTTTAAAATATATTCCAAGCATTATCATTTAAATGTGAGTAGTTTTACTCCACTTAGTTACTGAAGTCCCTGATGTTCTGTATTAATTTTGGAGTAATTATGTGTTTATCCAGTAGAGAGCACTAATGACGCTGCTATGCGTTAGTTGACATTCCCAAAAAATTATTAGGTGTTGTGTTAAAGTTTTGTGCTATGGAGAATTGGGCTGGTCTTAGGAATGTAGAGTTTTTTCTAAGTCACTGTGTGGCTGAAGCTCTGCTCTAAATAGTTTTGGGGGAAAAGAATGTAAAGCAGGAGGCTGCAGGAAATGCTGAACTAACGTTATCTGCAGTTTGGAGGCACAGCAGTACTGTAGTGTCTCCTTTACACTAAAAAGCTAAGAGAAAGCCTTTAATGTGGAAGTTGATCAACATCCCTCTTGGAGCAGCTGGTGCCAGGACTGTCAGGATAAATGGCTGAATGCTGATGCTACAAGTGTCTTAAACATCTCTAGGGTATGGTATAATAAAGGTGGTTCCTGCCTCTTTTTATGTAACCAGAATCTTATCAGCAGTGGCTAAAACGTATTTTTATTAATAATCTTTTAGGGTCTGCCATTGCTTCAGAACCAAGCTGGACATGAGATGGTTTACTGAAGCTGGAATTCTAGAGTCACCATGGGTGATACTGCATTAGCAAGGAACACTTGTCTTTGAAATGTCAAATGGATTTTGTGACCAGCAGCTTAGAAGTCCCTTTACTCACTTTGTGAGAAAATTAGATGGAGCCAATAAGAAAATAGAAACAGACGCACTAATACATTTCAAAATAAACAAGCGTATCTCAAATTTGTGTCCTGGACTCCTGGGCAGCATGGTGAGAAACCCTTTGCCCAACTCAGTTCATTCTTAAGAGCTCACTGAACTGTTAACCTTGCATCTGCAGCATGAAGATGCTGCCTATAGGAGAAAAAGGTGTTTAAATTCTCCCTTAGGATAACAAAAGAATTTTAATAATGTGTCTAGTGTATATTAATCTTCCTAAATACACAAGCAATCTGAAACAATCATACTGAGAGAAGCATGAGTTATAGTAATTCATCTCAGTCTTGGATTAATTTAAGAATAACTGTCTGGAAGCAATGCCTTTATTAAATTTTTTGTAAGGAGTTAAGGAAAGTCAGACAGCCACACTATGATGCTGAGCATGAACTTGTAGTATTACCTCTAGGCCTTTTGCATTAGCTGATGAATTTAGGAGACCACTATTACCTCATGAACAACTCCCAATTTTTTCCTTGTTATTTGAACAGAATCCTTTCTATTAGAATTAATGGGGGGGGGGGAAGGGGGAAAGGTCTAAGCCATGAATAAGATAGTATATTTAAATAAACTATGTTAACATTAAAATTAGCATCTTTCTGTGCTTAAAACTCAAGCTGATATAGAAAATCTGCTTGCTTGGGGGAGAATATTTCTGGATTAGAGGATTTTCATTTCTTCTGAGTGAAAATGGATACTTTTAAGAGGGCAGTCATAGGTATTGCTGGGAGATACATGTATTTTGTGTATTGGGTTTTGGTAATATGAATGCAGTTAATTCATGTAGCTATTATAATAGTTAATTCTTTTCTGCTTTTATTTGTATTTGTCACTTGCTTTTAAAATCTACCATATGGTAACAATCACCATTAAAACTGTGGCCTGCCTGAAATTAAATGGGAGTGTTGCCATGGACTTCATCAAGTCCAGGATTTCACTCCACTCTTCATCTTGCATGACTATTGCTATCCAGGGTGTGGCAAATACTCTATATTCTGCATCTTGATTTATGTGAGCATTTCCTGAGCAGATGTTAGGGAGCTAAACTAGTCCATTTCAATCCATCTCTCCTATAGCAAGTGAAAAAGTGAGGCCAGCTTGGTTGTAGATGTGATTCTGTTCACCTGAGATGCTTCGAGAAATTAGTTTCTGACAGGTCAGAAACATCATGCTGGATTTTTGAAATGCAGCTATAAACTGAATAAGGGGTTGGAGTAGGTGACCTCCAGGGGTCCCTTGGAACCCTAACTATTTTGGGATGTATTACTCCTGCTGTGGCGAGAAAGTTGACCAAGCCAACACTGCTGCAGTGCCACAGCTGGGCAGGGCATGAGCAGAGGCAAGGCTAAAGGGCTGGGGGCAGGTGGATCTGGTGAGCTCCTCCTTCAGCTGCTGATTGGATGTCTTCCTTCGCCAGATCATCACCTCTCCCAGGCATGGAACCACCACCTAAGTATCTGGGATGAGGGAGAGTACCTTTTTATACATATAAAGCACTTGAGTTCCCATTTTCCAGGAGAAATATTGGTCTAAAGGTACAAAATAAAATTAACAATTACTAATTAACTTTGATTAACAGTAAGAAAAATCTCCCTTGCCAACAAATTTTTTTTGAAAATACAAAATAACACTGTGCTTCATTAGTTCAATAATGGTGAAAGGGTGTTTGTCAGAACCCCAGCTGACAATGAAGATAAAATAAGAATGCATAGCTGGCATATTTTAGCCAGAGCCCACTGTGGGAGTCACTCCCACAGTTATGTCTGGTGCTTGCCAACTTCTACTAAGCCTGGTATTTTCCCATTGCATTGTTTTTACTGATAGTTTCCATTCAATAACAACAGGAATCTTTGCAAGAGTGAGAGATTATCACTCTCCATAATTGAGTAAAGAAGTATTAAGTGATTTCTACAGCCACTGAAGAATGTGTAGCCTATATGATAAAGTAATCTAAGGATTTGATCTTTTTTCTTTACTTAAAGCAGTTGATGAGCATTTTATCCCATGTTCAGATATAAATAAGACCTTTCCTGTTATAAATCTCTTTTGAGGAGGAGCAGTAAATGAGGGAGGAAGGCTGCCAGAGATAATTACTAACATGCCCAATTCATATATATATATATATGCTGTCACAAGACAAAGCTGCACAGTGTTTTGTGTTGTAAAACATTTTTATGAGCAGTAATAGGAAATAAAGCTGTCTGAATAAGATAATACTCTTTTTTCTTCATGTCTTCCCAACAAAGACAAAAACAGTTTAAATATTATTGCTGTTTAACAGGGAACTCCTGATATAATAACAGAGGACAAAAGCTGAGCTTAATTTCTTGCTGGAAAAGAAGAGTTTGCTTGAGATAAATTGCCTTCTCTGTAACATTCCCCCACCACAGAGGGATGCTGTCAGCCTCCAGCGTTCAAACCCTTTAGACCCCCTCCAGTCTGTGTGTGCAGAAGAACCACAATAATAAATGTTTTCATCTGCTTCTGTTTAGGAGTTTGAGTCTTATCCTATTCTCCACATGATCTATGCACTTGAGACAGCCAGGCGTGATTATTTCCATTACTGTGAACCAAGATCACACCCTGAAAAGCCCTCTGTGGTCCAAACCTGCTGCAGATTGCCTGCTGGGCAGTGCAGGTCACTCCAAGATCATCACACTGATGTCCTGTGTGATGACAGGGCTCTCTTCCCATCTGTTGTCTGTGTTGCTGTGACATGTGTGGTTGTGTGCAGCAGGTGTGTTACACTGTGGCCACACACCTGTTCAGCAAATGTAGGAGATTTGCAGATAGGAGCCCGGGTTTATGAACTAGTGTGAACTGGGCCTTGGCTTTGGAACTGTGTGTCAGAAGGATGACCACAGAATGTTAGTCATGAAGCATCCCGCTACTCCAGGGAGCTTTCCTTGGTTGCTATGCTTCTGTGTCACTCCCTTTCAGCTCAGTAATCCAAGTCAGGCAATTTATGCCTGCCTACCTACCAGAAGGAAGGCAGGAGAGGTGATTGGGTCTGGGTTTTCATATAAGGGGATAGTAAGCTCTCTTCACAGAGTAGGTAGACACAACAATTCCTTCTCTAGCCAGGGACCCAAGGACAGCCAATCTGGATCTCAGGCCCAAGAGTATAAACATGGATGGAGGAGAGAGACACAAGAAGGATGGGACTTCATGGGCTGGGGCTGTAATTGGACAATTAGCTTCAATATGCTAATGGACCAAAACTGATAAAAATGTGAGATCTTATGAACAAGCTCTCTCTTGCTTCCATCTTGGAGCCATCTGGGCAGAGCCAAAGCTGTGGCTCTGGTACTGCCAGGGTGTGGCCTTTGAAGGCTCTTCAATAAATATCCTTTTTATTCCCCTTAACTTTGCCTGGCCTCTGTTCCAGCTGCTTAAGGCATCAGTTTTAGCACCCTAGATGGGACAGTGAGGCATCTGGAAAACCCTTGGACCCGGCATTCCAGGAGAGGCCCAGCTGAGTTCCAGAGGTATCAGAGCCAAGGACCCGTGGAACAGAGGCACGTGAGTGACTGAATAAAGGGATATTCTGTTTAGCATCTGGGTTAGGTGCTAAGAGGTATTTGTAAATTGTAATTTTGTTTGGGGAACCCTAGGGCTCTGGGTGGAGCTGGTTTTGCTCCTTACCCTCGGGTAAGAAGGGACGCCCTCTTAAAAACAGAGGTTTAAATTGTAGCAGGGTTGGCCTGAAGCCAAAGAGTGGTGCAGCTGATTAGCTTCTGTGCTGTGGCTCTGAAAATTTTGAGTTCTAATCCTGATTTGAATTTGTTTGTGCCTCTTTGCTTTTGATTTTTGGACATCAGAATGGGTTGTGTATTCTCTTGTGAATATGATAACAGTAGTATGCCAAGAGATAGACCTCCGGGGTTAATATTGAAGAATTGGCCACATTTTACCGGAGAAGAGGCTACGCTTTAAAAATCTAAACTTATTAGACTCTCAGAGAAAATGTCGCCAATGTACCAACTAGATAATGGAGAAATTTGGCTTAAACTCTGGAGTTTAGACCAAAAAATTAATATCAAGCTTAATATCCCGCATATGCAGGGCAGATATTTTGAAGAGTTAGCCCAGCTTTTTATGGCAGTAGCATGTGAGCAAAGCCTAGATGAGAAGAAAGAACATATATTTGTCTTAAAAGGTAAAAGGAAAGAGCTGACCTTCAGTAGTGAATATAAAAACCCAGAGGAGTCAGAGATGAACCTGATTGCACTCGCCATGATGGCCGAGCGGGCCCCGGGCGCGTTTGAGCCGGGCGCAGGCTCGGGCCAGAGCGCAGCCCTTCCCCCACCACCACCTCTTTCACCACCGCGAAGGGGGGCCGGGGGAGGCGCGGCTCGGGCGGGGCCCCGGTCAGTGAAGGAGGAGAAAGGCAGGCCTTGGCAGCGATGAACACCGCCCCCGCCACCACCTCCTTCACCGCCCTGAGAAGAGGGGCGGGGGGACAGGGCCTTCCACAAAGGGGGCGGAGAGGGAACCTCCCATAGGGAGAGTGGTGCCTCCTCTCTTCTCAAGCCTGTGAGTTACCATGGCGACCCCGAAGGCCAGGGAGCTGCCTCAGGAGATGACATCATCAAAGATAGCAGACACACACCACTGGAGCTGCGTCGGAGTAGGTCCTGTGTGAGGGTTTTTAGGAGTGGGACTAGCCGAGCGGAACTACTGGGTACAACAGAGTCAGACAGCTCTTGCTCAAACAGCTCTGGGGAGGATGATGAAATGGATGAGATCATTGCTGCCCTAAACAGGCGAAGAAGGGGGGAAATAGCGAGAAAAGCCATCGGAGAACGTAGCCCAGTTGCTCACCGTACTAGATCAATGGTTTATATTATTTGTATACTATATATTTTATTATTTATAGATGGTTTTAGTTCTTGCAAGGTGCTCCAAACCCACGGCAGGGGCTGCCAAGTGAGAACCAAAGCCTTTAAACACCTGCAAATCTTGGTCATGCCTCAACCATTTGTGAATTTTTAGGGAAGATTAAAAATGTGGGAATAAAGCTTTGTACCACATCATCTCATTCCTGAGTCTGCTTAATATTTGATTAGTGCAGAGATAGGAAGTTACTGAATGTTTAGTTTAATAAGCACTTTAAATTTTGGGGTTGAAATACACGGTTTACATAAAGCCATTTGGTTTTGGACATGTGTGTTGTGAGCACTTTGTAAACTCTGCAGAGCAGGGACTACGTGTGTGGCAGTGTCTGGCCAATACACCTTTGTGTGTAGTTTTTAGGGGTTAGTTCTGTGTATATAAAATAGTGTTACTGGCAAAATTAGTGCATGGCCTTGTAGAAATTTTTAAATTTTTATTTGTTGAAGCTATTGTAGCATTTTTTTTTTCCTAAACAGAAAAAGGCCCTCAGACTGGTGTGCCAGTACTTGTATTAAGATTTCTGAATTCCGGTGTATCTTTCAGTGTGTTCTTCAGTCCTCCTTTTCTTTGAAATTGTCTCTAACAGTGTAGGAGCTATTTCTTCTCAGTCTTTATCTGTACTCTCTCTCTCTCTTTCTCTCTCGTGTCACACATCCTTAAAATTAATCTGTAAGGACTAGGGTTTTCACACCAACCAGAACCTGCTTGTGTTTCAGAAGGTGTAAGTTCATCAATACATCATGAAAAAAATTATTTGTTGTGTCATCTTAAGAATGTTTTATATTACAAGTAGAAGCTGACTATTTTTAAGATGCATAATAAATCCTAAACGTAATACAATGACCATTACAATGTAATGCTGTTGAGCATTAACCAGCACAAAGTGAAGATGTGAAAAATTATTGTTACTTGTGTGTAGGAACTAATTAGACCAACTCAAATTAAAAATCAGACTAACTGGTAGTTTTAATGATTCTTAAGCTCACTAATGTGTCCTAGAGTCTTAAGATAAAGTTTCATAAGTGGATGAGCCAAATTAGCAACTGGCAGCTACCAGAAGGAAGAGATACTGTCCTCTCTCCCACTCTCACCTTGAGCTGGCTTTGGCATTTGCAACTGCACTTAAATCAATTTAAAGCACTTAAATTTCTTTCTGTTCTGCTGAATGTCCCCACAGATATTCTGGCTTGTTTTCAAAACAGTTGTGTGGGGGGTGTTGGGTCTTTTTTTAGGTTTTGTTTTCTTCAGTTCTGCTGGGATAGTAAATTGTATCAACTTACTTTCCACTTGTACAACTGCTGGTGTCAACACAAGGGAGGGTGTGGATGACCTGCAGAGCTGAAGAGCAAAGGGAAAGGCTGAGAAGAGGATATTGTAGAAGGGGAGAGAGAAGTCTTCATTTCTAGAAGGGCTGTTTTGTTCATTCGACTCAGTTTTATCATAGTGCTATATCCTCGTCCTTCACATGTTATAGATGTCCCCTTCAGCAAGCTGAAGGAGTGCAAGGAAGAGAGTGATGGGATGCAAAATCCTGCAAATTAACATGTATCTTTGTCTCACACTAAGGTGTGAAGAAGATGTCAAAACTTGCATTAGCAGACGAAAGGCACCGTAATAATAACATCTAGAATGGAGCTGACCTGCTCTTGATTTATTAATAGCACTAGTGGAATCTGAACTGATTTATCAAGATGAGACTTAGTGCTTAGTAGTCCGTGCAAATAGTCCATAAATCATTCATTAATGACAGCTCATTGAAAGTTATGTTTTTGTTGTATTTTTTTCTCAAACACTTGTAGGCACAGAAAATTGTTTTCATCTGCATTCACATGGAATAAAGCTCTTTCTCCCTCTGCCTCTTACAGTATTTTTTTTTTAAGATTAAGGATATATGAGATTCATAAATACAGTATTATTCATTTGAAAGGCCGTGGGTTTGTGATGCTCATAAAGCATTAAAAGGCCATTTGTGGGTAGTCTGAGGTGCTCTGGGAAAGCTGGCATCCTGGGTCACTTGGGTACTATTGTTCAAAATGGTGGATTAATGTTTTCCTGGATGGTTTCAGAGTAAGGGAATTCTGCAGGTTAAAGGTGAAAACTTCTCTGTCTAATGTGGCTCTGTTACCTCACTTTGCATTTGATGTCTCAGCAGTTACCTTTTTTCCAGATAACTGTGATCTGCACAGTCCTCTTCCCACTCAGCTGCACTGGAGCTGGGGGTTATTTTAGTTCAGCTACTACCACACTCCTTCCTCCATGCACCTGTTCCAGGACACCTGCCTGAAGCTGCAGCCTTCATCTTTGATCTGTATTTTCACCTACCCAGCCAGGTCTGATGTTTAATGTGTTTCTCAGGGCTTCTTTGCTAACCCATCCTCAGCTCTATGCTTTTTTCTCCTCCTTTTCAAAAAGTAGCACATGGCCTCACTAGTGTTCTCAGCCTCAGCTTTCTCCCATGAATGTGCAGTATCTAGTACAGGCACGTCCACACACCTAGTGCAGGATTTGCCTCTGGAGTAGGAGCCCAAGGAGGAACATTCCATGCTTACACACAGGGGGATGGAAAAGGGCCTTGTGGTCTGGTGGCTTGCAGACTCTGAGGAGAGGAGGAAAAACAGCAGCTTTGCACTGGCTTTTGTTGGGCATTTTTTTGTGAGCAGTAAACATTTTTTCTTCTCTGGAGTGTGCCTCACAACAAACAAAAGAGGAAGCACCCAGTTAGAAATTATTGACACAGAGAAGGGAAATATTTTTTTGCCAAGCAGACACATTTTTGGGAGAGAAAAGTGAGTAGAAGAAATAGAATAGCCAGTTCTGAATTGGTGTAAGAAGAAAACTGCAGATTTAGAAAAAGCTGTAGCCTGGGTGTAAGATGTCTAAATGCACTAATTGAAACCATAACTCTGTCTAGGAAGTGATGGAGGCCCTCACAGCAGACCTGAATTAGTAAAAGTACAAGCTAACAATATTAGGAGGCAAAGATTCCCTAGAGGGCTTCCATATCATATCTTTTAATACCTCAAGGCAAGCAAGTGAGAAAGCTGTTCACGTGAAGGATGGATTGGCAGTGCTCTTTCCAAAGTACTATTTTTGGTCTGCTCATCTTTAGTGCCTAGGGATGTGGCTTCAGGGAAGGAGACTGCACGTTTAATACAGCATGTGAGTTCCTGAAACCGTACTGAGCTCTGGGAGATTATTTATATGGTAACCAAAGCCAAGCCAGAGCTGCTAGTAAGGATGGTGTCCTCCAGGCACCATTAGGCAAAAATACTGGGGTATTTCAGTCTATTTAAGGTATTTTCTTTCCTTGAACACTTTGTTCTGCCTGCCTGACCATGACCTAGGTAGTGGAAACGCTCAGGTTGCTTGCTCATGGTTGGACTGATATGTTTTACTGCATTCTGCCCAGGAAAGCCTAACCATTTTGTTTTGGAGCTCAGTCCTTTGCTAGGATCTACTGGGAGCACTGGTGTGCCCTTCAGCATAACAGGTTTTTATTCTGCATGTGTACCCTCATCTCCCATCCAAGCTCCTGTCAGCATTTTTAGAAACTGTTTGCAGAGCATGGTGTATTTCTTAACTTGTAATTTCCTTTTTTTGGACTTTTGTGAGAAAAGGTGAGAACAAACATTCAGTATAGTGCATAAAATTGATATGCATATACTGTACACCAAGTATATAATCTAAGCAAGACAACTGTAACTGTGAAAGGAGTAAACGTGACAGCAATGGAGACTTATCTTGCAAATTTGGAGTGCAGATTGAGTTAACATGGACTTCCAGGGAAAGGAGAAAGAGGTCTTGTATTTCAGATCAGAGGCAGGAAGGAAGGAATTAACTGTTGAAAAGGAAAATAGTTAGATATGTGGGTGAAGATCCTGGAACAGAATCCCAAATCACCTTGCACGACACTTTGGGAAAGTTGCCCATGATAACTGATACACAGAAAACTCAGGAAGAATTAAAAGAAAACCAAGAAAACCATAATGTCTTAAGAAAATAAGGTGAATTTATAAAACCTACTAAATGTGTTTATTTAAAACACTTCATAAAATAACTTGGGGGAATGCTTAATGCCGACTAAAATAACCTTTAGTCAACAGGATGTAATTGGCTCGATTTCTCTTTATTTTGAGTATTTATACCAACAAGTAGGCTTTGTAAAGGAGTTTTAAATTACAGTAACCATAAAGCAGAAACTGAGAATGTGAGGAGAATCAAAGTACTCACTTTGCCTAATTTAGACTCCTGACAAAGGAGGTCATATTCCCCAAGTTTATTCCACAGCTGATGGAGGGTGGCTTTCCACAAAGATCTAAATCTCACAGAAATTTAAACAGCTACCATAAATTTCCAGGCTTGACCTGGAAATTAAAGAAGAATCTAGGTGAACTATTTTTAGTGCCTGTATCAATGTATATCATTGAATAGTGCTGACCTAACAAGGTGATTAGAAAGTAAACTCTCTATTTACTTAGCAGTAATTGCTAAGTATTGATTGATTTTTGTCAGTTATTGATTAGTTAGTTTTGTATGACTGGCTTATATGTTGCCAGACAAAAATATGCTGCCAACATAGTTTGTGAAAACCTGACCACTGATCTTTAAAAGTTTGATGATCTTGTTACCATAATCTGTCTCTTACTGGTTGTAGGTGAGTAAGTAACAAATGGCTGAAAGTTTTCTTTGGTTTCCATAAAAGTTTTTTGGATCCTTTTCAAGTGAAAAGAGTCTAGGAGGAGGAAGAAGTGCCAGAAATACAAACCTGGTGTTGTCTTTGAGGAATCTTTTACCTGTCTGGATCAATCTGCATGCTGATCTGTGGCATTCACAGTGTTTAACTTGGCGTGGCTTCAGCGCTTGATGACAGGTGGGGACAGCATGGCCCTCTCCCTTGGCAGGAACTCTGGAAAGAGACCTGCTGCTCAGGACGGAGGAAAGAAGACTCCAGCAGAGTCCAAACAGAACTCCAAAATCCTGACTTTAATTTTCAAGCGCTCAGGCAAACAAATATCCAGGTGCTCGGGTCCTACTTGGGACCCAGAAGTGACACAGAAGTGCAAGCAGTGCTGCAGAGTTTTTGCCAGTGTTTGTGCAGTTTCTGTACAAAATCCCAGTTTTCTGGAGGCACAGCACTGACAAAAACATGGCTAAACTCTGTGATCAATCTAAGCAAGAAATAGTTTCTTGTCAGGAGATGCTGAATCGGATCTTAAGTAGAACATGGCAAACATTACAACAAAACAGGAAAGAAGTCGTTATGCATACATACATCTTATCCCTGGGAAACTGGGATGGAGGGACCTGGCCAAAACTGTTGCTGTTGGTTAAGCTGGTAGATGTGCTCTCAACATTGTCAGCTGCCCCATGAAGGATAAAGGGGAAAGTGTAAATTGCTTATTTACCACTTAGCAGGCAATTAATTATTTGGAAAATAATTGCAATAGAAAAAGACGCTGGTGTGGGTATAAAGGCAGGAGCTTTGAAGTCTGGCTGTGATTTTAAGTTATGCATACTTGTGGTTGGGGGAATCTTTTTATTTATGTGTTTCCAAAGTTCAATTTTTTACAAGACAGCTATATTTAATTTTAAAAAGAAGCTGTTCTGAATGCCTAAGCACATATGTCACTCTCCTCATTTTAAACTAGATATTAAAATAAATGCATTAATATAGGAGAGTCAACTTGGACGGCTGGGCTTTTGGATCACACCTTTGTTAATTTAAAACAAGGGACCAAATGGGAAAGCAAGCTAGAAATGTGGGATTCTAGCTGAGTTTCTGAGTGAGTCAGATCCCTCTTCTCTTCAGTCAGGAGAAAGGATTTGTATTTGTTCCTGTATGAAATTTGAGGGCAGACAGATACACAGGCAGAACTTCACATCTAACCAGGTAGATGAATATACAGAAATCGATTTTTTTTCCTAATTTGCTGTAGCAAAGTTTTCCCAATGCAAGTCAATAAATTTCTTCCATCCTTATAGAAGATGCTCTGAGGGCTGAACTTCTGTTGAAAACTACAGAATTTTCTATTCTACCTTTCTTCCCCTTCCCAAGTTAAGGAAAGGATAATAAACCATTCATAGTGAAAAACTCTGAGATTTTGTGTTCTAGGGAAATGCAGATAATGAGGTACTTGATCAGTGGAAGACCAGGAAAGCAGAAAGAGGTGAAAAGCCTCTGTGTTTGCTGCTTGCATAGATGGCAGAAGTATCAGGATTTACAGCTGCAGAAGAAAATCACAGAACTGTCTCAAAACCTTCATATTGGGCAATATAAATCAATGAGGATTAGATCTCAATTAAAAACTACATCAAAATAAGCTGCTTTCTGGAAGGTGAAGAATTATTTTTCAAAAAATCTGGAATGGATAGAGTGTTTCGTTTTGCTACCTTAGGTGATAATCAGGGAAAGTCCTAGACTGTCCCCCCAGGTCCTGCTGGCAAGACACCCACCATGAGCCCAGAGAGGGGAGGAGAGTATCCAGCATGCTGTGGGAGAGCATAGAGCTCTCATGCTTGTAATAGCCAGAGAGTAGATTCAGCCCCTGGAGCTTCCTCTTTCCATTACACACAGGAAAGAGGAAATTTCGCTGGGACTCACCATTTGGGGGCTGCATAGTTTTGTTCTACTTGGTATGCTCTGTGTAACTCGGGCTGTACCTCCTTTTCGCCAGCTGCAAAATAGCAAAGATATTTCATGTTACAAGATATTTCATCTTAGGGCGTTATGTAAATGTACAAATGACTGAAGTATTATAGAGATTCAGAGATATCAGGGAAAAATAAGGAAATGCATTGCCATAAGTCAATGTTTCTTGCACATACTATGTTCACAGAAATACATTTGGTTAAAATGGATTGTTCTGATGATCTGAACGTAGAATCTTCTCATTACTAAACCATAGTTCACCAGTTTACTACAGAATTGGTTATGTGTTTCTCCTTTGGAGAAGAGAGCTAATATTTTGCAAAGGCATGTTACCTTGGCTTGTGTGGTGTGCACTGTGGAGCCTGATGGACAAGGAAGATCCCTTGAGGTCAAAGTAAGATGATCCTAAAAACATATGCAACCTTTAGGTGCACTTTAAAATGTATTTCTCCTGTCTTCAGAGTCCATAAATAGAATGGAAATCCAGGAAATGAACATTTTTTACCAGCAGCATTTAAAGACAACATGTTCTCTTAAGTAAGCAACATGTTTTCAATAAATTGTTTCAAGCTGTACAAATGTGTTTGCCCATCCTCAAAGCAATCATTTGCAGCCAGTTTTTTCGATGATAATAAGATTAATGATAAAATAACACGAAAAATAATTTTAAAATAACCTTAGGGATTTAATATAAATCCATAAATAAAGGAAAATTCTGAGTAAAGACACCCAGAGTGTATTTAACTTAGTCTTGTTTTTCTCCCAACTGCTACATATAGAATCACTCATTAGGAGAAAAAGGTCTAAGCACATTTGATAAAACTACAAACCATGTGTTATTTGCAAGAGCTGTAAGCACAGCAGCATTCAGAGGATGTTGTGTTTATCTTAATTACAAGTGGTTCTATGTGCTCATCATAACATCTCAACAGTTTTAAAGAAAATATTGTTTTATTTCCTCTGTTTGTTTTTTAATACTGTGTGATTAACATTATATGTAGTTGTCATCAACTTTTTCCAGTGCCCAAGTTCCCAGTGTGATAGTGATCTCTGTAGTTAGACTTCCAAAATAAAAGGTATTAATTGTTCTGTAATCCATCACAATGAAAGGTTTTATCTAGTGAAATTGTTATTATCTTTGTATCTATATAACATCTTTGCTATACAAACATCAGCCCTATATACTGTGCAGTGGTTATACTTTTTCAAGAGAAGACATCCTAATAATTTCATAGTATTTTTGTTCATACAAACAAACAAGAGAAAATCTCAGAAAGACCAAGCTGGTATTGAAATAGGTCTGACCAAAGACTTTTCAGGAAATGAGTATGCCTATTTGCCTCATTTAATCTCAGTGGGTAACTTTACAGAAATACTGTGCTAAAAGCATATTACTGTCAGTCCTTGGTCAGGAAGTCTCTTCCCCATCCTAGCTGCAGTCCTCCATGTAATGCAAGGTCAGATAGGGGCTGTGGGTGATCACTTTTTTTCCCCCATAGTTTTCACAGGCAGTCTTTATCTTGTACGTTACCTGCTCTTACAATGCCTGACTCAGACCTGAAACAGATTTGCAGGGGGCAGAGAACACACAGCTACAGCTGTGTCAAGCCACATGCTCAGAAAAATTAAAAAATAAAGTGAAAAACTAAATTTTACTTCTTGGCTGGATACCCAAAAACCAGTGGATACATTTGGCTTTAAACTTCACAAATCTCAGATGCAAAACTGTATAATGGGATAATAATACTCACTTTGCATAGGTTTTATACTGTTGGGATCTTTTTAAAGGAGAGTTTTTATGTCAAATTTCTTAAGCTTGTGAAAAGTGCAAACAAGTAAAATTCAACTGTGTCATTGTACCAACAGCAACAGGATTTATCAGTAGGCTCGAGACTTTAAGTCTGGTGCATACACATACAACCCAATCTGGAGGAACAATTATTCATGGTTTTGGGTTGGAAACCTTCTAGCCACAGAAAACCTTACGAATTCAAGAGTGCTCATTGCAGGCAGCATCTCTGAAGAGTGATGTTACCAAGTTCTGGACAGTCTCTGCTAAATGTGTGCAAACTACTGTTTTTCTAGACTTTTTTGCATCACTTTTTTGCTTTTGATTTTCAAACAGAAATCCCTTAATTCCCCCTGCACCCCAAATTGCTACTCCCTACTCAGAGCTATGTGTGGGCCAGCATTTTCCTATGGAAGATGCAGTGTCAGGAAAACAGCATCTCTCTTTTCAGCTGTATTCTTGGAAATTAGCATGGGTTTTGGCAGAAAATTTTATATGAGAAAAAAAACTACTGAAGAAGCCTCATGGGATGAAAGAAATCTGGGCATAGAGTTAAAATTGCCAAATTACAGACAATACAAAAATGGGTTTTGTAATGAGAAGGCTTGGGCACCTAACATAATAATGATCCTACTATAATGATCCTATCTAATTAGTCTGTAATTAGATAATTTCCTTCTGAGGTGGCAAAGGAATAAATCCCTGTAAATATGAGATTTTGTGACACCAGTGATGAGATAATATGTCTTGCACAAGTCATTGCCTGAAGTCCAAAACTGTACAAACTGCATTGTACAAACAGGAAGATGGAGGAGAAGGAGTGGGGATAGAGGAGAGAGCAAATTCTCCTTTCCAGTGGCTGTGAAATTTTTGTTCAGTTTAGGTCTTTTGGGAAGCTGTGATCCCAGATAAGACCTGAGGAACAGCATCTAGTCAGCTCAGGCCTATGTGAACACACATCTTCTCAAGGGATGTAGGTAGAGAAATTGGGGCTGATGACTCCTGGCAATTTCTTCTACTTCATCACTTTGACACAGGATATATGTGGAAAGGATTACCCCCATTGTAAATCTCCTGTTATTAATATACTTGTTCAATTCTATGTGAGCAGTGCATATCAGAATTCAGCCCTGTTCTTTATGCTAGCTTGTGACTGGGTCTTCAGACAAAAAAACCCCCAGGAAATAACATCCAAAAACTAGATCATAAGATGAAATATATTTAGGAAGTGCTGAAATGCTCAAGAACTCTTGAGGTTGTTGTGAGCATCCTTAATTTAGTCCTCTTGTGTTGTGCACATTACAGTACCTTCTTCAGGGGCATGATCATTATCCTACCTGCAGCTTCCCTTCACGTGCAGGAATAGAGGTTCTATGTAGGCTTCAGGTGGTGGGTAATAAGTAAGTCACTGGCAAAATTGGTAAGACTAAGTATCTTACAGCTATTGAGCTCCCTGAAAAGGCAATTCTGAACTAAGTGGCAGACTCAGCTGTAAAAAAATAATTTATATCCATAAGACTAATGAGTTTACTCCAAAGCTTGCATGGAAGAGGGCTGAACAGCAGTCTAAGGCTTGGCAATACCTGGATTTGAGAGAGTTTGATATTTGCTGTCTTCATTGTGTGGGTGGGCCCTGCACAATTGCTTGTGTGTCATTAACATTACAGAAATGAATAACCATTCAAAAGGCCTTTCCTATGCATGTTGTGTTCTTTAGTCCATGAGGATTAACTCCTTTTTAGGCACAGCTTCAAAAGGGAAAATTATGTACTATTAAAATAGCTCATTTTAGAGCTTCATATTTTCACTTAGGTATTAATCAAGCTATTATTGTTACTAAAATATTCTGAAGTGAATTCAAATTTCATAAATATTGAATTTTTTCTTTGAGCTCCTTTTGCATGCAGGGCAAGTTAGAAATGTGTGAACAGCCTTTAAGGGGACTTAGTGGTTCCCATAGTATTTGCTCACAGTTCTTTCAGTGACAGCTGGAGACCCCAGTGATCTCTGATGTCTTCATCACGTTTATTTCTCTGACATCTCATAAAGTGCCAGTTGCAAAGAGTCTCTTGCTAACTATTCTACATACAATTTTCTCAATATTTTCAGAAAGGTACATTAAAAATCTGAATTAAATTGATAATGTAAAATGAAATAGCTTGGGATAAAACTCCTATTGTATGCTTAAGTTCCCTCTTTCTGTGGCTAAGTATTACAACATTCCCTCAAGAGGGATGAATTGCGCCTTTTAGCATTCTTTTTCCTTTTGTTTTGTTTTGTTAGTTTAAAACCATCTTTTAGTGTTTACCTAGCATATCTAGAATTTTTTCATGGTGCTTTATAATAACCCTATGTTCATAAACCCAGAAATCTTGTACTGTGCAAAGCTGTGCATACACAGACACATAGCAACCTTTTAACCTAAGCTAAAATAGAAATAACCATCTCCCCTTTCCACACACTCTTAGGCCATTCCTTCTCTTCAGCATTCACTTTGTCCTTGACCCTTGGTTCCATTAAAGCAAATTCGTGATGAATGAGCCTGAAATATCTAACGTATTCAGGACATTATATATCAGGCAATAAACCACAGGAGGAAGCTGCAATCACTAGGGCTTTCTCTTTGGGGTGTTCCAGTTGCCTTTAGCCATCCAACAGCCTTCCACTACTACAAACCATAGCTAAATATTCTCTCGTGTTAATGTTTGGTTCTCCCTTGTCTGTCCCAATTACCTTTTCTCTGATTTTGCTTAAGTGCCTTCTCATTATCTTTCCATTTTTTCTTTTTTTTTTAAAAGCAATACTACTTCTAGTTAGCATAACAAGTAACAGAATCACAGAATGGGTCAGATTGGAAGGAACCACCCTAAACCCAGTTTCAGTTCCTGCTTACACCTTTTGAATTTGAGATAACTGACTCCTGATTTATAGGGATGCGATAGAGAATGGAAATGAACCAGGAGCTGAGAGGTCCTCTTGCTGGAGCTGTGATGTGTGATGCCAATCGGCTACAGGGTTTCTTTTGGCAGAGTCTTTTACAACTGCAGAGTTGCTGGATATATCCAATTCACTGAAAGAAATCACTAACAAAAATTACACAACTAGCTCTTTGGAATTGCTGTTCAAGCAAAATAAAAATGCCAGAATTAACTATAAAATAGTGATTTTGCTGACTGAACATAAAATGACATTAGGAGATAGTTGAGGAAGATAAGCACTATGGTCATAAAAAGAACCATTATACTGGATTGGCTGGGACGGAATTAATCTTTGTGGTAGCTTGCATAGTACTCTCTTTTGGATTTGTGACCTAAACAGTGTTGATAACATCCTCATGTTTTAGCTGTCACTGAGCAGAGCTTGCACAATGTTGAGGGTTTCTGTTTCTCATGCTGCCCCACCAGTGGCTGCAGGGCACTGGGAGCTGGGCGGGGACGCAGCTGGGACACATGATGTGCCCAACAATAAAACCTAGGAGAAAGGAGGAGCAAGGGAGAACTTTGGGGATAAGATGTTTGGCTTCCCAAGTAACAATTACAGTCCTGCTTTCCCAGTGGTGGCTGCACACCTGCCTGTCCACAGGAAGTGGTAAATGAATTCCATATTTTTGCTCTACTTAACACACATAGCTTTTGTTTTACCTGTTAATTTGGCTTTATCACAAAATACAGGTTTTCACACTTTTACCCTTCCCATTCCACCCTGTCCTATCTGGGAAAAGTGAGCAAGGGGCTGTGTGGAGCTGATATCTTCAAGGATGGAAATTCGACCCGCTCCCTGATCCACCTATAATTTTGTTTGGAAATAGTTCATTAAAAAATTAAGAATACTAGATATAAACATACTTGAACATACCTTTTCCCCAGAAATTTAGGTAACATTGCTTTCTATTTTTCTAAACAAAATTTCAACCTTAAACTTGCTTTCAGTAGATTAAACCTTTTAGATTAATTATAGCTGACTTTGAAAGCATATATTAGATGTAAAATGTTAAATTCTTATTCACTTGCTCCAATCAAGCTGCTCTAGAATATTTTTTTCTTCATTTTTCTGTCTTTAGTGACCATGAAAATATAATGGCCCAAACTCTGTTCTGTCGTACATGGGATTGGTGCCATAAAAATTGATCTTTTTTTCAGCAATCTTCACAGGGGCTTTGGTCCAGTTTCCCAGCAGTGCAGCGGAAGTCATGCACCTGCTTCCATCTCTGGTGCATCATAGACTCAGGTATAAATGTTCCATGGAGAGCAAAAGTACAACTATTATTACTTGTTAAATTAAAGCAAAAGAAACATTTCCCCTCTTTGACAGAAAAGTGCCTTCCAGATTAAAATGTAGTTGAAAAACCTTCCTTGTAAAACTGTATTCCATAATATGATTATGGAATATTTTGCCTGTGAGTAATGGATTGGAACACATACTTATTAGCCAGAAAGTTGATTTTGCTATATTACACCACTGCAGCACTCCCAACACCCCTTTTATGGTGGGAGTCCTGTTATGCCATCACCAGAGGAAGAGGCCTACCCTGCCCCACCTAAATAATCCCTAGTGCTCTATAAATGAAACAAGCACAGGAAGGCCCCTGGGGATGTAAAATAAAGATTTTAAACAAGAAATATGGCTTGCCTTGGCTGAATAGATTTGGATCCAGATTTTCCAAAATTCGGAATTGTTTCAGAGCTGAGCGCTTACCCCACAGCTTCATCTAATTTGGAAATTCTTCTCCTTTGTGTTTTTTTCTCCCAAGGTTGTCTTAAATATCTTTAGTAATTTTAAACTATGCATTACCAGCTCTACCAGCAACTTTCCCTTTGCACGTATTCCATTAAAAACTTCTCCTTAAAGTAAAAAAGCAATAAATTCAAACTTTCTTTCTCACACTGTGCAGTCCATTCCCTTGCACAGAGTTCAGCTCTAAGTCCAGACCACCCACATCATGAACGAATGCTCTGATCTTGCCCTCCAACCACCTGGAACTGGATAACTGCCTTTTAAAACAGACTACACCCTCTTTTACTTCCTAAAATCTCAGGTATATTTTCCAGTTCTTGAAGCCTTTGCAGACAAGACTAATATCCACTCTGTGCTATAATTATTACTGCAATGTTTACCATTGGGGAAAAAAGGAAAAATGCAGGATAAAAGCTATCAGCACACAAAATTTACACTAAACTCAAATTACACCTCATTATATATTTCTGCACAACAAGAAAGTCAAGCTTTTACAGAGAACATGAGGAATTAGGCTTGCACACCTCTAATTCCTGCTGTTCTGGAGCCTGCAGAAATTTGGGGCTACATAACCTCTTGGCTCAGAACACTTGGGTGTTCCTGGTAGGTGCTTGAGAAGAAGCTGGTTCAATCTGCAAAAACATCTTGATTTTTGGTGATTTAGGCCTCAAAAATCTTTTCTGAAGAACTGATATCTCTCAAGGGCTGTTGTCACTCACACCTCTCTTAGATGCTGAACAAGAACCAGCCTTGTCATTCTTAGGGCTTCTACTCTGAGAGAGGTAGTGCTGGAGGGAATATCCAAGCTTGACAAGGTTGGCATGAGAGATCTGATGAGCAGTGCCATGAACGGGAGGATGAGTGAAATGTCTCTCTGTCTCACAGGTCTGTAGTCTGTCAAAATTCCCTACTCCTTGGCCTATCTACTGGAGAGCAAGAAGCAGACTAAAATGATACAACTGTAATATAATTATCAAAAGATACCTAAAAGGTCCATTCCCATCTGCCTAACATCTTCAGAGATGAGTACTAGGAAGAAAATTACCATCTGTGCTCTGGGAAACAAAAAACTGTAATCTGTTGGAAGTGGGCCTGGCTTCAGACAGCAAGAAGGATCCTGCTCAAAGAACCACATCCTCATTAAAAATTTCAATGATCCATGGAAATACCATTACAAGTTTCTACCTAAGAGTCTCCATTCCTAGACACGGTCACAGCATCAGCGACCAGGATCATCCACCATGTCTCTACTTTCGACTTACGTGACACTTGGAGAAAACAGCAGATATTTTTAGAAAGTAGTGTCTTCTGGTGCAGTGCAGAAGGGAGAGGATTAAGGAAAACAAGAAAGTGCTGATAAAGACATCAGATGTGAAATGCTAATCAACACCTCACTACATAAATAAAACATCATTTACTGTAAAGATGGACTTTGGAGTCAAAATTCAGCCACAGTGTAACCTCAATCCGAAAGGATTTGTTTGAGTTCCATTTTTTAGATGTTCTCATCTAGTTTCTGGAAAAAAAGATGTGATAACAGATTTGCAGTGTGCCTGACCTACATTCTTCAAGTTTAGAATGACCAAACCTAGTCCACATTCACATTCCAGTGTCTCCTGGACAAATAGAGGAACCTCCAAGATGTGTTTGATGTACTGATTATACTTCTGCTTTGCAAATGCTATACTGAGATTTCTTAATCACAAGCATTAGTTTCTATTTATTTTGGGATTTTGCCTTCCAGTAAACTCATCTTTCCACAGTGACAAAGCCAGTTCTACAAGGTGCAAATTGGAAGAAGTCCTTTGAGGTTGATTCTCTGCCAGGACAGGAGGAGTCAGTCCTCATTGTATTTGCATCAGCAGGAGATAGGGGCTCAGAGGATTGCAGGCCACCATCAGTCGAAGGAAGGGAGGAGGTAGAAACACAAACCTGGAATTTTCCAAATTATTCCTTCATTGAATCCTGGCTTATCTGTTTTGTCTTTCAGATTAAAAAGTCCATATTTTTATGATATGTACTAATCAGTTTTAAAGAAAAATCAGCTCCCCTTACAGTCAAGCATTTAGATCATATATTAGCTATTCATAAGACTAATATTTTAAATTTGTTCCTGTCATTATTCATGCAGGAGGCTAAACAGTATTTAAAAATGGGTTAATACAGTTTTTGCTGATAAGTCTAAAAACATAACCTGCTTTCCCAGACTAGATAGATTCTTATTGCAACACTGCATTCCACTGCTTGTAAGAGATGTATTTAGTCCTTTGGAAAAGATCTCTTAAGAAGTGAGAAATTAAAAAATGCTGGCCTCATCAATGTTTACAGCCAGAACACTTCGCTTTGCTTAATGGTTGCCAAGAGCTTTTATCCACTAAGAATATAAACACTTACATAGGCTCAGTTTGCTTACACAGATCTGTACATTTTGACATTCCCCACAGTTACCTGACTACCGAATGACTCTCCTACGAGACCATGCATGTAAAGCTAACATATTATCGAGCAAATTTTATTAGATTAAGTGGCTACTGAAGTGGGGGGGGGTGTGGTAATGCATTAAGTAGTTATTAATTTGCGCTAGGTTTTTTTTCACTTGCTCAGGTAGTTTTGTATCTATTTGCACTAAGAGTTTGTAATCACGTGGGTTTATCTCTGCACTCCCCCACCCTTCTCAGGTGATGGTTCTTCCCAGGTGAATTCCCCCCCTCGACCCCTCCCCCCCAGGTGTCTCATTACCTCCGCCCCTCCCCCTGGGTTTAAAAACCCCTTCCCACGTGTCTTCGCTCTCTTTCTTGTCATCTCCTGGAGTTTGTTCTGCATTAAACTGTGAGACTGTGGTCCTGAGAGGAAAGGGTGCCTCTCATCTTTTGCTTTTGTCTTTGTGGGATTTATCGCCGGGGTCCTGAGGGGAAACCAAGGGGAAACCCCAAAAGGCACGACAAAACCCGCGGGGGAGAGGGGGGAATCAAAATATTTCTAAAGTAATACAAATTAATTGAGGCTACTGGATGTAAATTTAACAGCACATACTCCCTTGCTTCTCTTTATGGTGTGATCCTTGCTTAGATGTCAACCTGAGATTAGTCCGGAGATAAAATATTGTGATAATGATGCCTTGAGAGGCTACCTAGAACAGACACTGGACAGCGTTAAAGGAATAAAGTAGGTATTTATTTAAAAAGCTTTCAAAGGACACACCTTGGGCAGTATAAGAGCCTGGCCAAGGCTACACCCAAGATGGATGACGGGTCATGAGTTTTCACACTTTTATAAGTTTTGGTCCATTTACATATGGGGGTTAATTGTCAAATTACAGCTTCAGGTTATGAAGTCCCATCCTCCCAGACTGGTCTCCTCAATTCGCTGTGATTTATACTTTTTTTTGGGCCGAAAGCTGCAACAGTGTCCTTGGTTCTCGGGCTGGAAAAGGATTGTTTTGTCTAAGTAAACTGTGAAGAGAACTTGCTAACACTTTATATGAAGTTCAGAGTTACATATGAATGCAGTACAGAATCTGAAAAATATGAAAGCTAAAACTTAAGGCATCAATAGCATAGTACCTTCCTTTCTAATAACTGGTAATTCATATTCTCTACGTTCACATTCAGATATATTTTCCATAAGTGTTTGTTTTTCTTTCATATCCCTCAGACTTCCCTTATGCCCTTCTGTAGTACTCTGCTATGTCAGCTGCACAAAGATTTCTGATTGTAAGAATTATCAAACAAACTGCTTTCACTTCTCTCTGGTTGCCCTCTCCCACCTTGCCATGACAAATTTTTTATAGTCATTCCGTGTAGTTATTGCCATATCTAAACCTACCAATGTATACGTCTGTGGCTTCTTAGGTTTGGAAGTGGTCTACTTTTTTCTAGCACTGTTGCTAACATTAGTGTTCTTTCTTTTACTAACCAGAAGGCACATAAGGATATTTGCCAGTGCCACATTTTAGATTATCCGATTTTCTTCCTTTCAAGAGCATTAGTTTCTTGTAATTCGCATTCATCAGGCCCTATGGAAAAAGCAAGCCTTTTGTCAGGGATTTTGAGATGTCATGTTTTTATTTTAACTCTAATTTTTGTAAGGGGGACTAGCTGAACACGTTGTTTTTCCACGGTTTCTTTGGAACATCATCCTTGACTGGCCATATATAATTCCAAGGCAGCTGAATCTGCTATTGATAGTAACTTTTTGCTTGCCTTCTACTTTTATCTATAATAACTAATTTGAATTTAGGTTTTACTGAATTCAGAGATGCTCCTCGCTATCTGATTTCATTGACTCAAGTATTTGTTGTGTTGCGCCAGTGACTGACAAAAAGAAGAGCATGACATTTTAATGTCATAACTTGTCCCCTTGTCAGCTGCTGATATCAGAGAAAGGATGAGCTCAGGGATACTCCTGGAGACTATGTTTTTCGAGGACAGTGCTGAGCACCCCTTGCTTCAGACCCCTCAGTGGTGCTCCGTGCCCTTTTTGGGCATACATTTGTTGTTCTATAGAAGTCATTTGCTCATACTCAGGGATGGTAGTTTGGGTTCTGTTCTTCACTTCACTTCACTTCATCTCATCCTGGGTACAGGTCACTCCGCTGAACAGAAAGTTGCATGCGGTATCAAAGAATTCATGCAGATGTTACAACTCCTCTGTTCATATCTGCTCAGGGAGAGCATCTCCTCTCATCCAGCAGGTTCGCCAGTCCCCAGACACCTATGCAGCTGCACAGGACCAGGAGAGATCAATTTTTAGTTTACTGTTCACAGCAAACTTTCTGGTATGTTCTCTCTGCCTAGTGCTTTTCCAGGTTCTCTTCTCAGAAGAGAAGATCCTGTTTAGAGGCTCTTGAGCCTGGGTCCAGTGGTGCTCCTGTTGGGGACTGAGCAACCACAAGCTGTCCTTGTGATCCAGTGTGCAGTTTCCATCAGGAAATGGCAGGCTCAAAGCCCTCATACTTCCTCCCTCCTTCAAGGAACAGGTGTCTGCCCTCCAGATCCAGACTTTTTCTTCTGACCTCCTATACCATGAATGTTTCTGTTGAGGCCATCAAAGTGACATCTCTGCAGCATCTCCAACTCTCCAATGGGATTTTAACACTAACTGGGTTCGTAGCAGAAATATATTGTGTTTTCCAGTTGGGTGTGACAAAAACAACTCTCCTCTCTACTGTATTGTTCTTGTAGTGGTCCTCTGCATATCAACTAATTGAGAAGAAGAAACTTTCACTATTCCATGCAACTCTTCTGTTCTACATCTGTACATAGAACATCTATAAATATAAGCTTCCCTCACACAGAAACTTCATATTGAATACTATGGCATTAATTATTTGCTTGCAGAAGTTCAGAAGAGTCCATATTTCAGTGCAGATGTCCCCAAAATTTTCTTCTCCACGTGTTTGGTTCAGCACTGTCATAGCACAGCCTGCAGCCTGGCTGCATGCCTTCCCCAGTACAATTTGTCATACATTTGTCTTGCAGGGGAAAAGTCTCATGTCCCAGTGACACACGTACATTATTTTGTTCTTAGAAGTCTGCTTTGGTTTGTTGGGTCCCAGTGGGAAAAAAAAGGACTTTGTAGATCCCATTGTGTTAAGACCCCTTTGCTTCAGCAGTGTGTACTCCCACACGGGAGAAAAGGGACAATTGTTTAGGTATTCTTCTGCCAGATGCTGCTTGAGGAAGTGTCATCCCCTCAGCATGGGAGCCAGTTGATTTGACCACTTGGGAAACTTAAACAGTACAAACCCACATTTCCCTGTTCATTTTTTCTCTGGAAAACCGATTTTAAAATAGTGTGTAGCCACATACCCGTGCAAAACACAGATGTCAGTTTTTAACTGCTTTTTTGCACGTGCATTATGATGAGGTTTACTATTTAAACATAGACCTTATCTGGAATATTGTATCCTTTGAATCATATGTGTTTGAAATGCTGGCTATTACTCAGAAACATCAAAAATCTTCCTCTGGCTATTTTCATGGGTTTTACCCAAGGGTTTTTTCATGGGTTTCTAGTAGAAGGTGCTGAGTGACCCCAGTTTAAGGCATGCCAAGAAACATTTCTGTGTGTCTGTGGGCCTTGCGTGTGTCTGCTTTCTCCAGTGCAGAAGCAGAGATGTGAACCTCCCTTGCTGTTCCCTAATGGCTCAGTCTGGGAGTCTTTGCTCTGATGCAAGGGCAGAGGTGCTGAACTGCCCATCTCCACCCCTTATAGCAAGGAGTTGAGCCTCTCTCTGTGCCCCCCAAACCAACATGGCCAAGAAACGCTCATGTTCTTTGAGGAACAGACAGAGCAGGAGGTGGTACAGGAGTAAGAAGAGGGTGGACTGGGGTGTGGCCCTTGCTGTGGAGACAGCAGGTTCACTCCACAGCTGCCCTTGCTTCCCCTCTTCCCAGAATAGAGCAGGCTTCAAAGTACAGCATCATTAACCACAATAAACAGTTTAATCCATTTAGTTTGGCTGTGATCTGAGCATTTCCAACCAGATTTGGCATGTTGGTTGTGTGTTCTGGGGGAAAAAAACACAGCAAAAATAACCTTTCTTGGGCATACAGCATGCTTTCAGATGGCAAACCCTTTAAAAATAGGGTATTGTCTTTTTTCATATAACAGAATTCCCAGATGAAAAAAATAAAAAATTTTTCCACCTCCTTGAGAGAGCCTGAAAGGAAGATTTAACTATCACCTGCCAGTCAACAAAAGGAAGAAATCACATCTAAATCTGATTAGACCATGACTGTACATTTATTAACACAGACCTTCTGTGCAGAGCTGTTAAGTGAGGGGTTGATAAGCAGTTAGGAAACCAAAACTGGTGACAGAAAAGAGGAAGCCAAAGGGAAGGGTAAAAAAAAAAAGGACTGCACCAGAAGAAAATTTACTGTACTGTCCTGGGGTGACTTTATGATGCTGAATTGTATCCCTATTCATCTGTTTAGCCCAGAAATAAGCTTTGCACCTTTCAGACTGGTTCTGAGAGTAAAGGTAGGGGAGAGAAGAAGTGCGCAGTTTGTTTTCAGAAACTGCACTCGTTCCTCCACATTTCCTCTCCTGGACTGTGTTATCTGCGGATGGACAGACAGCAGGACAGATCTCTCCTTTGCTTTTTAGTTTTTAGCTAGCTGAGGCAGAAAACTTCCCTGGACTGTGGTTTTTCTTTTTCTTGGAACTCTTTAAACCTGCTCTGGACTGGACACCCAGAAGAGCACCAGCAGCTCGCACCTGTGGCCCGCAGGGCTAGGGCTGGGCCTGGGCCACGGCATTTCCAGTGCCGGAGGGACTTATAACAGACTGGGTGAGCCAAGCTGCAACCCACAAAAAGGACTTTCTTTTTTTTTTGTCATCTTTTCAGATTGGCAAGAGGTTTAATTGTTTCATATTGTTCTTTTTTTGTATGCTGTTGAATGCTTTGCCTGTTAAATAAACTGTTTTTTTCCACTTTTCTCCAAGGAAATCTTTTTCCCAAACCAGCTAGGGGAGGGACCACTTAAATCTACTTTCTAGAGGAACCCCTTTGGAGGTTTTTTCTCAAATTTGCCCTAAACCAGAAGAGAATAAAAAGTGAAAGTTGGAGTCCAGGACTTTTCACAGCAATATGAACATAGGAGCAGTGAACTGAAAACTGAACAAGGGAAGATAATGATAGACATGTAGATATTTTAGGGAATCTTCTGAAATCTTTGAAATGCTGACAATAACCAAAGATACATTTAGTGACAGGTACTCTGCACACACAGTCAGAAGCCTTTCTTTCAGATAACCATCCTGCTCATCCCTTGAAAAATCTCAGAAAGCAGAAAAGCTTTCTAGACAGTTCTTATATCTCATAGATAGGTACTAGTCTAAGTGAAAATTTAATATTTCGTAAGAAAAAAGTCAGGCTTTACTTCCTGAAGGGTCAATTAAAGAGGTTGGGGGAACCAGAGTTCAACCTGAGTACCATACACTTACTCTCCAGCCACAAAGTGAGGAAAAATATGGGGTTTTGCCTTTTTTTGTTGTTTGCCTTACAGAAATATAAGAGGTTCAGGGAACATTCTATAACATCCCTTGGCGAAATGTTGTCTCTGCCATTTCACTAATGGACAAGAGTACACAGCTGATCTTTCTTCACTAGGGAAGGAGATTGTTTTGAGGTTAAGGGAGATAGCTACTGGAAAAGAATCCTATTTAATAAAGGAACAAGCAATTCATTTGTCAGAGCAGACAAGAAAGGCCTGACAAAGCAACAATAATAGCGTTAACCTCAGGCTGTGTGTGGTCCACTGTTGAAGTGTTTTGAAAGCTACGGTTTGTCTGTTCTCACTGAGCAGGGAGAGAGAGAAAAACAACAGACTTTGTGCCATTGCTGCCTGTGAATTTTTTGCCTTGTTACAGGAAAGGCAAAGGAAACTGTGAGGCCAACTTATTCTCTGCTTGAGATTGAACATCATATTGTTGTGGTCATGGCAAAAACTAAGCAGTGGTTTGGGCTCAATAGATCCCACCCTAAGTTCTAGATTTCGCCAAGAATACCCCAAGTTTAACGAATAATTCGTTCCTTTAATCATTGTTTTCCAAGAGAAATTTAATTTAAAAGATGTATTTATAACTGAGTGAAATCCTAAGCTATGCAAACAAAACGATTATTGTTTGAAATAATTCCCATCTTGTTGGGACGAGGTCCAGAAGTCATACATATTTTGTCAGAGCTAAGCTGCAACGGAGCGACTGGAATTCTCTTCCAAACCTAGTAATCCACTGCTTCAAGGGCCAGATCCTGCCTTCAGCTCCACCACTGTTCAAAGCTACTCCACTGACTTCATATTTGGCCCTGTATGTGGAAAACAAGATGCTTCATAAACATATCCATGTCATGTTTTGCTCAATTTCTTCTTGGATTTCTTTGTCTATTTTGCTTCCATATTTAAAACCAAGGCTTTAATCCAGTCAGTAGATTAACTCAATAAAGCAATAAAGAGTCCATAAACCATGGGCCAAAAAGCCAGTAGAATTTGGAATGTGCTGGTACCTGGAACCGAGGTCCAAAGATATAAAGCATCTTTTGTGCTGGCTCATGGAGAGTTGCCTCCTTTTTTTTTTTTTTTTTTTTTGAGGGAGGGAGAGAAATCTAGTGCATGCTATTGCACAAACTATAATATGTTTTAATTAATTTCAGGCATCAAGGCCTGTCAGATTTAAGGATCTCATTTCATCATGTTTTTCAGTAAATTGTTACCATGATTGATTCTGTTTTAGGTGCCAAACCTGGCCCTTATATGTGTGAAGGCAATGAAGAAGACAGTCTCCATGACCAGCCTTTCCACTTTCATGGTTCACACAGAAGTGAAATGAAATTTCACTCTGTCCCTTCCTCCCTTTCCTCCTTCCCACCTCAATAGTGAAAGAGGAGGCAAAGAAATGTGTGGGAAAATAACTTTGCTAACTTTAAGTATTTAGAAAAGCAGATTGAATGATAAATTACAGATCCATATGGGGCTTAAGAGTAATTTTTCTAAACATTCATCCACAACTTAGGAATATCAGGCCTTTTTGGAGAAGAGTGGAAATTGGGGCAATCAAATGTTCGCATGCTGACATGCCTCTGGAAGAACATAGAAGCATAAGATTTGGCAATAACACTGTTTTTCAGCTCCACACTCATTACTGAAACTGGACGGACTTGCACGTGCAGGGAAAGAAATAGAAAATAATCCTGTCCCAGAAAAGTAATTCCTTTCCTATGCATATGAATATGATTTATTGTTTCCATAATGGAAATTAAAACTCAGAAATGTTGCTACAAATGTTTATTTCAGGCAGTAATGTTAGAGGTGCAGAAGCAACTGCAGAGGATGATCAGTGATCAACACTGATCGTTCAAGGTAAATAGCCTTTCAGAACTACCTAAGCAAAATATGGTTTTTTATGACACATTGCCTCAGGGCTCACACTCTAGCTTCTATCAAAAGTGCAGATATGTTTGATCAAAAATTTAGCAAGGCTATTTTTCCATATCAGAAACTTATTCTTCTCCATTAACTGCATTCCCATCTGCTTTTTTTTCTGGCCTTGTTCTTTTTTGTCCTCTAAAGCTTTGGCTTGCTTTATATAGTTTCACAGGGTTGTGTGTGAAGGAGTTTCTATTTATTGTTGGTTTTGTCATTACTATTGTGGTTAGGTACACTTTCACAGGGACTGGGGATACTGAGCAGAAGGAAGAGGGTGGGAAGTAAATGATGAAGTAGTTGGTTGCTTTGCAACTCTTTCTACAGCAGGATCTGTCCTGCCTCTTCTAGTCAAGGAATAGGATTCAAGAAGTTTATCATGACCCAAAGATGTCTGCTGAGATGCAGTGTTGCACATGACTGCTCTGGGTTTCATTTAATGTACAAGTCACTGAAGGTTACCTTCCCCCCTTGGTTTCTCGTAGCAAAGTATTAATCTATAAACAGCTGCTGGGAGAAACAGAAAAAATTTTGGGAGGAGACTGTAGTGGACACAGTTTTGTGGTCACTCTGCTGAATCTCAGGTTGCTTGACGGTAGAAACTTATTATAATTTTTATTATTGCAGTATTTTCTGCTGAGATTTTATTTGCAACAACGTTGCTTCATTGCTTGTCACTGCCGTCACTTGCTCTTGTGCACAGAGGACTCAAGGGCTCATTTCTCTGTGCTCTCCTACACCCTTTTTTCTTCCTGGGGGCATTCAGGAATGCAGAGATGTGCAGGCAGGCCCAAGGCTGCTCGACATAAATGCAGCCAGGTTTCAAGTTCCTTTGGATGTAGGTGGTAGATTGATCTGCTCCTGTTCCCCAGATTAAAAGGGAACATGCTTCATTGTGTTTCAGTGAATTTACATTAAAAGAATTTACCTACAAAGCTCATGCAAATCTTGTGCAATTTATGAAGCACAATTTTTAAAGTGAGAAGAGGGTGTTACTAGCAGAGAAATTTCAGGTAGGTCTTTAAAAGGCATCGCTGCTTCTTCAGTTGTGTGTTTTAAATACACATAATTAATGAGATTCCTAAATGTATTGCTGCCAATGAGGTCTCTAGTACAGATGGTGTGAGATAGTCTCAAATGATCTTCCATCAGGAATACTTGCTAATTACTTGGCATAGTTGTACTAAGCAGAAATTTCCATGTTAAAAGGGCCTGAAAATTACTGTCCCCCACACAGTAAATAAACTCTTCCAAAGTTTTCTCCAGGTGCTAATAGGAGAAGAAAGGCACTGGGAATCCCTGAGATCCTGGCTAGTACATTTCAGGAAGAAACAAGACAGCATTATTTTTTTAAAATTCCAGTAGTGGTCTAAAATAAAAATTCAGGATAGAAAATTATACTCCAAACATTCAGTGATATTCCGGCTTGGTTTTCACTCAGTTCAAGGACCATGCCAGTTCAAGAAATTGCTATAGTGCTTGTCAAAAGAAACAGCCATGATAATTTAGGCAAAATAGTTACTTTTGACATTTCCTTTCCCAGTGAGTAGTCTTTCTTCCAAAGGAAACAGACTTCCTAATGATGGCAGTTCTCTAAAATGGTATAGAACTGCTTATTCATTATTGATGTGATTATCATTGGAAAATCTGTATTATGTCAGATTTTTGATATTATGAGTTAATTCCAAAAAGCCCAGTGCTGATTTTTTTCACCTAAAAGAACAGATGACTTGAATGAGAAAAGAAAGAGCAAATCTATCTTAGCAGGGAGCAATGCATCCATTTCGTGGATACAGCACTTAGTGCATTATCCCTGTTCAAGTCAGGAGCAATCTTGACCCCCAGATATTCACATGTTTCTGGCATGTTTTACCCACTTCAAAGCTCAGAGGAGAGATTTGCTACTTCCTGGAGCTGTCTCCTTCTTCAAAAAGATGTTCCTCCTCTGGCATTTTCCCCAGATTTAAGCCTTCGCTTGTGAAACCCTCCACCACCAGGTGTTTGCAGTGTGTGTGAATGCACTGCCAGTGTGCACTCCAAAGCCCATACAACTGGTGGTAATAAGGGTATTAATTTTTAAACCTTCAGTGGGTGAAACTGTGTCTGATACAGTGGTAATTCTTTTATGGAAAGAATTGTAAAATCACAGAGTGATTTGGATGGGAAGAAACCTTAAATGTCATCTGTTTCTAATCCCCCCATCACAGGTATGCAGAGCCCTGCACTCTGCAGGAAGGCATCCTGAACTACTTGGTCTTTATTGATTCCCTGTCTACAGGCAAGATGAGGGAGCTGCTCTTCTTACCTTACCAAGCCAATGTTTCTGGAGCTGAAGGTCACAAATTCCAAAAAAGCTTGATCACAACATGGTGCAAGCCTGCAAATAGACTCAGGTACATCAAACAGCACCTGGGAGTCTAAATGGAAGACTGTGATCCAAGGCATTTCAACCACATTCTGAAATATTTTTATTTCAGACGTGATCCATCTATCTTGAGCAATTTCACTTCCCATTCTCTGGTGCTGTCTAGGCACTTCAACCAGGAAACAGCAAACACAGCATCTTTATTTCTCATTTTGCTGCTTTCCCTCAGAGGAGCTTAGAAAATTGCAGCTGTTAGAAGCTGAGTTACAGCTTGTCTAGACCAAAAGACCAAACTTTGCACCACAATATGGTCTCTTATTTAAATTTACACTTTCTCTTCATACAGTTTTGAGAAACATGTCATGTGCTTTTCCCCCTGGGTTTAGTATAGTGCAAATTAACTTCAGTTCCCACTAGCTTCAACAACTTGCAAGGCATTTCTTCTTATATGCTGTGATTCTGGCAGGGGCTGTGGAAACAGCAGTACAGACATATGGTCATGTAAGAGCAGATTCATAGTTGTGCATGAACCTTTTAGTGGTTTAAATTTACAGTCCCCTTGCATTTGGGCTTTTCACAGTGTGTTAAGCAGAATAAATATGTGTATTTGCAAGTGTATCTCTTCTGGTTGCTTATGCAAAGGCAGTGCAGAAAGACATTCCCCACCTCAAAAAACTTATGACCTAAGATAAAAAATCCCATGGACAACACAAATACTGCTCTCCTCTTCAGCTTACAGCTCTATTTACTTTCTCCTATCCTTACTTTTGATTTTTGCCTTGCCTAATAACAGCATCCACCTGCCCTAAAAAAATACATGTTCCTTACTTGCATGCAATGTGGCTTTGGGAATGCTGCATCTACATTGTTACAGAATATAGTTAAAACAAAATCCCTGCCAACCATTAATATCAGTAGACTCTTAAATTATTTTCTTTCATGGTTTCATGCTCTGTTTTTATTAGATATTTAAGGCACCGTGTTCTTACTAAGATTACAGGATGTTGCAAGTAATGAAAATAAGCCATTGGAACAACTTTGACATTACTAGTCAGGAACAGTTCACATTTCATAAACCTGTTTTATGGGAACCTCTCATTATACATTCATAAGAAAATATGAACTATACACAGTTTGTATGATCTTCAATTTTCAGCAAGAAAATTTTAGTGTAGAAGCTGGATCATTTTCAAAGGGAAGCATGTGCTATGTTGGACCATAGTATGGAAGAGTTTAATTGTTTACCCAGAACACAACATCTCCTTGCAAACAAAACCATTGTTGAACAAAATGTGATGGTGTAAATTTCACTGTTTTGCAGTAAAGAGCCTGATTCCTTCATGGAGATAGAGATGTATAATCATGGGCAGACATAAAAGTAAGCAAGGTCATAAGATGCAGGTGAGGTTATAATAATTTTCACCTTATCATGTGAAGTGATTTCAAGTCACTTTTAACCTTTGCTTATGTCATAAATAGGTCTTTATCAGGGCTGCACAAGCATGTAACAAATTAGACTTTAGTTTATTATCACCATTACTCTATCTGCATTTGCTCAGTTAAGTGTGTTGGGCACTTCTCAAATGGGATTAAGCATCTCCTTTTTTACTGCTGTAAATGCACCAAGAGCTGGGCCAGGAGGAGAGAAACAGTACCACTGTATGTGACAAGGCACCTCTATTCCACAGCACACAATGGAGGGGAGATGCTGCAGGAGCTGGGAAAGGCACACCAAAGGTGCTCCTTTCCTAGATGAGTTTTGGTGGGACAAAAGTTGTGCGTTCACTGCCAAAAACGAAGGAAAGAAAAAAAAGAGGAAAATTTTTAGTCTCTTGAAGGCTGTTTCTATCCTGAGGCTCTGTCTTTTCTCTCTCCCCAAGCTGTTTCCCTGATGCCTGAAATTTCCACTTGAGTCTTCCTCATTCTGGGCATGCAGTCTACTTCTCCTGCTAAACTGGAGGATACTACTCCTGAGGATGAAAACTGTCTAAAGTAATTCTTGTCCTTATGTTTCGGAAGGTAGTTAGTCTGTGAGTTAGTCTACATCACTGCTTTTGCCTTCTGCTGCCTCTATGTAGAAAATTCACATATTAGAAGTATTAAGAAAGAAATCAGGAAATTAACAGATTAGAACTATTAAGAATCAATGAAGTATAAATGGGTTTTCCCATTCTCTGGCGAGGTGAATTAACCACAACTCACCTTCTGTTTGCACCTTTCTCTCTGTTTTGAGTGAGGATTTTGTTTGCACCACTGATTTATAAAGGAAACACTGGCAACACATGCAGCTTCTAGAGGAACAGGAACACCCAGAGCAAACTTTCAAACAATCTAAAAACACCAGGAAGCAGGAGCACTAAAAAAATTAACAGTAACATTTATAGAGAATTCTAGTAGGTCCTACCCTTAAAAAAACTACTCTTAATCACTACTTAGCAAAATTATTTGAATTGCTTTTTTCACATCCTAACTCTAAATGGTTTTTTTTCCCCTCAGGAAAACAAATAAACAAACAAACAAAAACACCCAAAACCCAAGCCAAACAAAACAAAACAAAACAAACAAACAAAAAAACACCAAACAAACAAACAAACGAACAAAAAAAACCCCAAAAAACCAAACCAAAAAAAAAAGCCCACAGCAAAACAAAACAAACACCAGAGGAACATTTTATGAAATATTCAGTGAATGTTATGAAAAAAACCTTAATGATACCTGAGACCTATACCAATGGCCCTAGGATGAACCTCAGAACTAAGTGCCTTTTTCCTACAGGACCTGTCTAATGGACACTGGGTGGCAGGAATGCCTGTGCCTGTCTGCCTGCAAAAACTACTGTTCTGGAACTAGTTCCAGCTAACAGCAAGTGAAACAACTGATTCAAGCTACAGCTATGCTTCAAAAGTCCATAAGAATAAATATTTCATCCCTAAAATACCAAATTCTTTGCTAAAGTCTTACATCTCAAAACCCACAAAGAGCTGTTTGTCTGTGAAAGTCCATAGCAAATATGGACAGCTTACAGATAGGCACAAGATTAATAGTGTAGACAAAATGGTGACACTAAATACGGTGTAATAATCTTCAGTAGAGGTAGATGAATCAATAAGTATAAAACATGTATTTAGGGGTCAAATGCAGCTCTTACACTTAATCAGAAATGTCCTGTGAACAGTTTAATTCTTTTTTTTTTGCTAATTGTGGCAATTTTGCTATGAATTGTTCATGTTGATTATTCACCTATCAATATTGGAGTTGTGTGGTCGATCAAGTAAGCAATATTTTTATTTCTTATCACCTTGGATGACCTTGTGGACAAGGTGATGGCCTGATCAGTGAACTGGAATATTGTTAGTCTTCAGAAAACACTGGTGGATGGAGAGATAGAAATGGGGGATAATTTTTAAGAAATTTAAGTTTTTGTTTTTAAATACAAGTAGAACAAGTATTTATTCACCTGTAATTTAGAAGCATTTCCCCCCATCCTTTATGTTAAAATTAAAATATTTGCTTGTGCCTGAAAAGAAGCAAGGCGTGTGGCATTTCTGTTTTGTGACTGAGGAGCTGCAGAAGGGACAAAGCCTCCTAACTTCAGCTTCAGTCAGAATTGTCAAAGAGGCATCATTTTGTGGCAAGAAGAAAAAAGAAAGAGTTATTATCATAGTGACTTTTACTGAACTCCTTGGGATTCACCTGAATTTTTCAGTGTTGGAAAGAATGAGTTCATACTTCTCTTAAATTTTTCTTCCCACTATTCCTCAGATTCCTCTCATCTTGTATGACTGACAACTCTGACTGTCATCTGGAATTACTGGAAATAATGCAAGAGAAAATGAACCCCATTCCTAAATTTTGAACCTGATCACTGATGTCACTTGTCAAGTTACTTGTGATTATCCCTTCCTCCCTTTTTTTCTGGGCTTGGCCTGAGACATCCTGAGGAAGCAGCTGTGACTTCACTGTCATCCTATTTCCCTTACTTGTGTTTGTGCTGTCCCAGACACTCTGTGACCCTGAGGCCACGGGTTTCTTCTTCCCTGAGAGTGGCACCACAAAGATCCAGTCTGATTTTTTGTTTGGGTTTTGAGGAGTACAGAAATGTTTGGAGGATATAATTGGAACTCAGGCAATATAGGATGTTCCACTCACTTAGCTGAGACTGCTTAGCTCCACTATGGTGCATTCCTGATGAGTCAGTAGCTCCTGCCAGGAAAGCTCAGATTTAACCTGAAAGAGTTCAGATCTACAAAAAGGATTTTTCTGATGGGACCAGAGTCCAGTGTGAGACCTCTTAAAATGAAACAAAATAATCAAATTTTTGCAAAAGAAAAAACAAACAAACAAACAAAACTGTTTGTCCCTATTTGGAAAGGCAGAAAAGAAGTACACCTCTCTGTTTTGTACGTTGGGGATTTAAAATGCTATAGTGATCTTAGGTATCAGAGACTGATGAAATAATAATTATGGTAGAAACACATTTAAATCTCTTTAGCTTCAGGCTCTGGAAATCTCAGGCCAAAGCACTGAAGATTTTATAAATACCTACAGAAAAACTATGTCTCACCTCTGTGCTTTGTCCTGTCTTCAGGCAAAGTGTTTGGCTCTACCTCTCAGATCTTTTCATCCAATCTGTAAATTTATTACACCTCCCATGCCTGCTATTGATGAAAATTCTCAAAGACACTGAACTGAGATGATAGATAGATAGATAGATAGATAGATAGATAGATAGATAGATAGATAAATAGATCGATCCAGGACTGAGAATGTGGTTGCTTTTCTCACTTACATGCTATTTTCATCTTGCCTAACTTTACATGTCACGAGTATGTCTGCTTTCCTCTGACCAAGGCTCTAGACAGTTTTATAGACAATGGAGATAAACAAGAGCTTCAAGAACATAATTCACCTAAGCAGTTTAGCCACCTGCCTTTGGAAGAGATGTGTCCCAGCTGCCAGTGCCCAGTATTTCTCACTGACTAAAAAGGAGGTGTAGGTGGGTGGTGCATATGCAAACCCCCACGCTGTAGGTGATACAGGGAGAGGAATCCCAGCCTAGCTGACTGGCATTGCTAGTTGGAATACTGTGGTAGGAATCCCTGCGGCTGAGGCTGCAGACAAGTGACAGCACTACCTCTAAAACTGCCCTCACTCCAGCAGGAAGTGTTACTACCTTGCATTTCTTATTCTTTCAATAAAATAAAAGATAAGGAAATGTGTCTGTCTGAAAAGCAGCAGCACAGAATGAGGGTGAAGCATTTCTGATGGAGGCATCCTCAAGTCTGCAGAGAAGGTAATTTGTAGTGGTGCTAATTTCTCTGTGAAGTACCAGATGCCAAAGAGTGAGCTTTGGCCCAAATGTGTCCCTGCGGAGCCTGAGAACGTCAGAACGGCACTTCCTTGCCATTGTCCCTATCTTGTGATGGTAGGTCCTTTTTTCGCGGCGTTCAGAGCCATTTGTGTGTTCGTTAGGTGTGCCTCTAGCAAAACCATCTTTTTTTTTCTTTACTGACTAATTCCCTTGGTTTTGAACATATGTTCCTACTTGGTATCAAAGTATTCCAAGACATCAGACTCTTTTTTGGTTTAAATTATTGTAATAATTGAAATTTGGGAGCAATGTGCATTGTTCTTGGATTAAACACATAGGGGGAGAGAGTAGCTATAGCTAAATACCCCTTAACCCTGTCTGGCATTCAGACAATTTTCCTTCTCCCTTCAGATATTTCTAGGTAATCTTTTGGTTTCCCTACTTTACTTTCAAAATGCCAGTTGAAAAAAAAAAAAACCCAACAGTAATGAACTGTTTAAGCATGGAGATTCAGAAAAAGAAAAATAAGAAGCAGCATAAAATCTAGTTGACATAGCTTAATATGACACTTGCATTGTAAGCAGAATTATTGAAATTGTTGCATTGTATAAAAAGGGTCTCTAAGCAAAATATTCTCTGATATGAGCCTACTTTTTTAAGTAGTAACAGAAACCACCAGCCTGCAGTGCTACCATATTTGCTGTCTCTTAGACTTAACTTGTTCCCCAGGATTCTACATTGTCATACATTTTTCTTTTGGGAGGTGATCAGTACAAATTCCACCTTGTGCTTTTTGATGACAAACCATGGTCAACCAAAGAGCCTGGCTGATGCCTCCTTTGACTATGCACAGCTTTGGAGTATTGGTCCCTCATTTGACCATACATTACTTTTTTTTCCTGGAATCATGATCATCTCTACAATAATTTTTTTTTCTGTTACAACACCAAGCCTAAGGTGGCTAAACGATTAAGTTTCCATTGTGCTGAACATGTAAAATGCTTCCTATGATAGAAAAAGTCCACACATTTTCAGTACTTAGGTGCAAAGATATTGTCCATATGGAAGGAAAAGCTTCCGATTAATTTTTTAACAGCACAGGCCTGAGGAAGTTTCTACATGGCTGGCCAACCAGCCAGCCTACTCCTTTTTCCTTGCCTAGTCTAAGAAAAAAAGGGAAATTCCCTTGCATGAAGTAAGGTAGTCAACTGATCCCCTGGCAAAAAAAAAACCAAAAAAAAACAGAGGACAAACATTTACCAATGAATTTCCACTCCAGAATCAGGAATGAGTTTTCCACAGGACACACAAAGGAAATCTCTATGTATTACGCCTATGCAGAACTCAAAACTGCTCCTTTTTCTTTGTATGAGTTCTGCAGTGTACTCTTGCCTTTATTTGCCCACATCAATATTAAAAGTAATCACAGAAAAGAGATGAGGTAGCTTAACAACCAGTAAACAATCCTAAAGTGTGTGGACACACAGTCATCTCTTTTAATTATGTCTGTTTTGTATTACTTCCTCAATCTGTTTGCCATGTAATCTAAATAACTATAGTCTGAAATAAACAGTAAACAACAAACGGACCAAAATAACTACATAGATTAAATCTATATGAGAATAATTTTGAAGTCAAAATGGAAGTATTTGAGATGAAAAGAAATATATAAATGCAGATTTTTGCAAACTTAAAAGAATCTCTCTTTTTTTTTTTCTTCACTGATTCATTGTTACATAAACACCTAAAGATGTTTTGGGATATAGACTGACATGCAAAATTTTTTCTTAATTTATTTTTTTAAAGCAGACAGTTTGGTTCTTTTTTTGTCAAAGTACAAATTTTGTGTTCAAACATAAACAAGAGGCATAGAGGAGTTTAGGGATCACTATCAGGAGCCGCAGCTGTCTGCGACTGCAAGGTGAAACCAGAGAGGTATGCATAGGTTTTCATACAAGAAGTATAACACAAAGATGGTGCTGTAGTGAGCACCATCTTATTATGCAAGTCCAGAATTCTTAAGCTATTTGCATGAGAAATTAGCATCATTTATATTTTTGAAAGCAAGCCCATGTGTATTTAATCTCCTATCAGCTCCTGTTTCCTTCGTCAAGGCGAGTTGGCAAGCAAACCAGAGACAAACGGATTTCCACCTGACCTACTTTATCTGGCAATATATATAAATAGTCTACTCCAAAATTTTGGAATTTAAACACTTTGGAATGCACTTGTGGAAGAACACAAGGTCAGTGGAGGAATCAAGGCATTTTGCACGTGCTTCCTGAGCTGGGAGGCAGCACCAGCACAGTGACCATGTGTGTGTAGTCATCACATTCCATGTGACCATGGCATCACCTTGCCAGTCAAAGTGCACTTTATTGAGTATTGTGTGTGCTGCAGGTTGGTCACAATGTCCAGTCACAGCACAGGGACCATTTCAGATGGCAATGGCTATGTGGGATCCAGGAATGGCAACATTCCCAACGGCGCTGTAGCAGGATTCGGCACTGTAGCAGGATTCGCCACTGTAGGCAGAGAAGACGGATTCCTTCTGAGCTCCCTTCTTGAGCTGTTCTGCTGGCCACATCCTCTTCTTCAAAATCAACAGCTGTCATTGCAACATCCTTGTTAAAAACAGGCAAAATACCCTTTCCTCCAAGAAAAAAAATCCTCTTCTCTCTTTTTCCTCAAAGGCCTTGTACTCAAATACCAAAGACCTCTGTAGTGCAAATAATTGAGCTCAAAACACCTTTATCTTCCAGGCTTCCCAAAGAACAGCGCAGAAATAATCTGAGGGAACAAAGTGAGAGGAGAGGGTGGTCATATCCTGACACAGGGTTACAGTCCTTCAAGCCCTGAAGGGAGTTTGGTTCTTCCAAGTACAAGCTGTGTTGCAGGAGAATTTCAAAATGGGGCATGCTTAATGTTGTTTAAACTTTCAGAACAGAAGTATAGCTCTAACAGTTATTCCTAACAGAGGTCTTTGTGACTTTTACCCTTAAGTTCAGGAAATTATGCCCTAGCCTAAGCTGGCTAAGTGTAAAAATTTTTCTACATGGAGGAACTAACTAGTGTAATTATTTCACCACTCTCTTCATAGACAGTTTTACAGTTATAAATATGCAGTTGTTAAGAGTCAGACCTAAATATTGTGCTCTTTATGCATTTCATTAGCCTTAATTGCTTCAGTTTACCCTAATACAGGGTATCTAAATTACGAACTGCGGAACACTGCTGGAATATGCACAGAAATCCATGGAATTAATATTCTTGGATTTTCTAGCTTTTCACTAACTTGGAAAGAGAGGTACAGCTCTGTGCAGCCCTCTCCTGAGATGGTAAGTGAAGACACCAGTGGGACTGTGGATCAGTAGCTCAAGTGGCTGAGACCAGAAAAGGAAATCACTGCCATGACTAGAAAAGGAGCAGTCCATGAGACAACATTTTAACATTTAGAAATTATGCTTTGGTGCATTATGTTTTCTTCAATTCCACAATGCAATAAAAACACTTTATATCCAGTCTTGGGGCTTGTGACTAGGCTCAACAACTAAGTATGGTCTAAAAGGCAAGCTTTATTGTTCATTATTCATCATTACGATATTAACTCTTTTTTCCCTAGTGTATGGTTTATCGTTACATGACAGGGATGAAACCACTCTCCCCCAAAACTGACAAACAAACACATATAAACTTAAGCTGGAGTCCAGGCTTACACTGGTTTCAGACTGTTTTAGAACACAAATGTAACGTTTTGAAATTTGACCTCAGGGACACTCTTACGTCTCTGGACCAGATAACTTGTTTGGTTGGTGCCTCCATGGAGATTGCTTAAGCCAAAACAAGCTTTCTTTGATTGTTCCTTAAGGCACAGGTTAATTAATGGGATTCAAATGAACCATTGGATCACATCACAATGCCTTAGTGCCAATGGCATTTTTTAGTGAGTTCACACTGACTCCACATGTTCTAAATACTAAATCATCTCCAGGGTTCTAAAGGAAACTGGAAAATTTTGTGGCCTTATCTGGCACTTGGATAATCTCAGATGTTGAGATTCTTAAACAATGGCATTAGTGATTCAAAGAAAAGAGTTGCACAGAAACCCAGCTTGAAATCTAAACCTAAGAGTACAATTTGAGTTCATGTTTACCAACCAAATCACTTTTTTATTGTTTCCAACAGCCCCACTGCGGAAGCTGAAATGATGGTGTGCAGAAATTCATGGAAAGATGGTTTGAATGCCTGGATTTGTGTGCTTTGAATATTGCTAAACGCCAACATTCACTTCTTTTCTTATTTCAAATGCTTTTGGCAAAACATTTTTGATGATCCTTCTTTTAGTGCTTAATAATGCTTCATAATGTCATAATTATGAAAATATTTATGTTGAAATTGATGCACAGATTTTAACACCTCTGCGCTTTCTTCTTTTTTTTTCCTGTTATTTCTTTGAATCCCCCTATATGCTACAACCACTGCTTTGTAACTTTTTAATACACTTATACCTAGACGAACGGCAGCATCGTTGGGCTCCCTTCAGCCAAGGCACACTAGGGGGACTATTTCTCTGCAGTGGACGATCACTGGGGCTAAACAATACTAAGGGATCGCTAAGCAGCGATCCCATTCCAGAATCTGCAGCTTAGTAATCTGAAAAAAAGTTTTAAAAAATTATAATTATTTTTGTTAAGCATACGATTATTTTTCTTTATTTAATAGTATAATATTTATTGGTTTTATTTATTCACTTTTTTGTTATTACTTATTTAACCCTTTTCTGATGGAGTGGAAGAGACAGAGAACACTCACAGTAGAGATGGTGAATGACTTGGATAATTGTAATTTTTTTTCCCCTTTTTTTTTTTCCTTTCTTTGCTACGGCAGTTTCAGACTTGCCACGAGGAGTTTACTTAGGCCGGGCAACTTTTAATGCAGTTTTAATAGGGATCTTTAGGTTGGGTTTTGCTTGTTTGTTTGCTTGCCTGGGGTTTTGTTTGTTTATTTGTTTTCCCCGTAGTAACCGAGCCCGTCCCCTCCGCTCCCGGCCGCGCCGCCGCAGTCCCCGCCGGCCGCCGACTACAGCTCCCAAGATCCCTCTGGAAGCGCCGGCCAGCCGTCTCTCTCTGCCTGCCTCCCTGCCTCCAAGCCTTGAAAAGGCTCCGGCGGAGTTTCGGGGCGAGTTGCGGCGCTGGGCGGGGGCAGGCGGGGCCGGCTGGGGCGGCACCGGCGCTTGGCGCCGGTGAAAAGGGGGCTTGGGGGTGACACGGCGCCGTAAATTCGAGGGCAAAGCCCTCCCTCACTGGTCTGCAGGGAGCAGACCCAGCCTCGGGCCACGGCCTCAGCCCCGGGGCCAGACCCCCGCCCCACCACACCCCGCGGAGGGGAAGGCGAGAAAGGGAAGGCAGGAGTGCTGCCGATCCCCTCCTCCCGGCGCAGGGGGAAGAGGAAGAAGGAGAAGGAGCCACCCGGGGAGCCGCGGCGGCCGGCGCTGAGCTCGGAGGGGCGGACGAGAGGGAGCGAAGTACCTCACGGCCCTGCCTGGCGGGAGGGTCCCGGCGGCGCGGGGGCGGCGCCACCGGCGAGGGGCGGTGGCTGGATCCTGGATCTTGCCCCGGGACGCCGAAGTTGCGGCGGGGCGGTGGCCGCTCCCGTCGTCTCTCCCGATGTGCGTGTAACTCGGTGGCGGCGAGGAGGAGGAGGCAGGGGGGCACTCTCCCGCCTCAGTCCCGCTCGCCACCCCGCTCCGCTCCGCCAGGCTGTTGTGCGAGAGAGACAGACGGACAGACACACACACACACACACACACACACACACACACACACACACACACACACTCCGCGCCCCGTCACGCCCCTCGCCCCGCAGGACCAGGAGGCCAGGCCGGGCGCGGTGCTGCCGCCGCCGCCGATCGCGGCTCCCTCGGCCGGGCGGGGCGCCGCTGCCGTGTCCGCTGCCTGAGGAAGAGAAGGAGCAGGAGGCGGAGGGAGCGCCCGGCGGGCAGCGGCACAGCCATGAGCGGCGGAGAGGTAGTCTGCTCGGGCTGGCTCCGAAAGTCCCCGCCGGAGAAGAAGTTGAAACGCTACGTGAGTGCCCTCTCCCTCTCGCGGGCCGCGCTCCTCCTTACTCCCTCCCTTTCTCTCTTCCCCGCTTCTCTCCTGCCGGAGCTCCGCGCTCACCTCCCGCTCCCGCCGGCCCGGCCCGGCCTCCTCGCGCGGTTCCTCCCGGTCGGGCCCGGACGAGCCGCCCTCCCGGCCGCCTCCCCGTTCCAGCCGGGACTTCTGCACGCCACGTCCCTGCCGCTTCCCCAGCCTTTATTTTCCCTTTTCTTTAATTTCTACTTCTTTTCTTTCTTTATAGTTTTTGGGGTTTTTTTGGGGGGGGGAGGTTTGTTTTGTTTAGGGGGTTTTTTGTTTTGGTTTGGGTTGTTTTTTTTTTTTCTCTCCTTAAAAAAGGGGCGCTGAGCGGTCAGATGTTTCAGCCCAGCTTTTATCGCCTTTCCGAGGAAGTCGGGAGAGGGAGGGGGCGGAGTTTTCCCCTTTTCCCTCTGGTTCCGGGCTCGGTATATATGTCTTTTCTAACGTAAACACTTGCCGTCCCGGGGTTGGTGCCCGATCAGGGAGGGCGGGGGGTGTCCCGTTTCCCCGCAGCTCCCGGCGGGATTGCACTTAGGGCTGCTGGCCCGGAGACGGCGGGAGCCGGGGATGCTCCGGGAGCCCCGCTGAGGTGGGGGGAGCTCTGCCCTTGCTCTCCACACCGGGAAAAAAAGAGGAGGGAGTTGTGAGAGAAGCGCCTATGTCTTTCCCGAAGTTGTTCACGCTGTTGCTCGGCAGTGGCTGCGCTCGCATGGGCTGCGGCGGAGCGGACACCGCGCTGCTGGCAAGAAAATGGAGCGGATTTGCTGAGCGGGCAGATTCCATGACAGGGCACAGCGGAGTTGCGGGGCCGCCGGGGAGGCTGTCAGGTCACGTAGGAGGGATGGGTGATGCCAGGAGTCATCGCTGCTGGCTGAGCCCTTTTGCATTGGCACCTAGGCTTGTTTCGCGGCATCTGTGTAATTGAGACAAAATGTTTGGCCTTTTTTTTTCTCCTTTCTTTCTTCTTATTTTTTTTCCCACCCCAGTGTTTTTCTTCTCCTTTTTTAAGCAGCTAAGCTTCAGATTTATTTGAGAATCTGTGAAGATACAGATCTTAACGTCACCATGTTATTTTTGTATGTTAGCAGTCTCTTCTCGAAGAACTGTTCTGGGCAGTTTTTTTTAAATGCCAGGAAATTTGTGAAATGAGTCTCTATTTAAATTAAAAAACAATATTTTGGAGTAGCCCAATCTCTGGTTCCCAGTGTCAAAAATCCTGTTTGTGCGAAGGAAAGAGAACTTCCTGGTGGGTCAATAGCAGGGTTCTGCTTCCCTGCTGAATTGGACCTGGACTGTATTTTTGGCTAATTCTCCATGTCTGTGTGTGTATTCACAGGATGCTTCCTTACCAGTGTGTAGGCATGAAGAGTAGTATTCATGTTTTTAAAAACTTTAATGAATTTTCCGCTCAAACTCTAAATCCCATGAAGGTTGCTGTCTGTAAATGGACAGAGTTTGCCCTTCTAAATTGATCTCATAAATCAGTCTCTAAATATGCCAACTTTTTTCCATGTAGCTGCCCTTCAGTGTATTTATAGCTCCACTTTCATACTGGAATTACATCAGAACCTTTGAGGAGAAGACCGTGACCACAGCACTGGTCCTAAAGAGGCAGTGCCTTAATTTTCACTTGAGAGGGGGATTTGCTTTTTGAGTAGGCAGAGTATTAGGGTGATAATATGGCAAGTTTATGTTAGTGAGATTTGGTTTAATATTGCCATGCATTGTAGGCCATAAGGTCATGAGTTTAAATCTTAGACATTATTTTTGACTCTTTTCTGCTTGTGTAAAAGAAAGGTATCACTTAAAGAAGGACTTAAAGTAAAATTTATCCTGTTTGTCAGTAGTGCCTGATCTGTTGCAGGCTGAAGGCTGACACTCCCTTCAAAGACCTAAAAGTGACCTTGACATTATGGTCACCGTCTTTGAGCAAAGAAAAAGTTGATGTACTTAAGACGATGAACTTTAGCTGAGTGCACTGGCTGGAGAGTTGGCTTGTGCTCCCTGCAATTCTATGCTTAAGCAAAAAGACAGCAGAGAGCTGCCTTTTCCAAAGCCATGTTTTATGGTGGTGGTATTTCAAGGGGCTGCACCAGATGAAAAGATGGGAAAGTGATTTTGATAGGAAACTGCTTTTCTGCAATGCATGCTTTTCACATGTATATATGGAAAATTGTAACTTTGTGCTCTATTTGGTTTTGCATGCAAGTGTTGGGGCAAACCCAGGTTCCAACTGGGAATGGAAATAAAAAGTCTGAAATTGCAATCAAATGTGGTTTAGTTCATAGGAAGGGTAAAAAGGAGCACTTTGAAGCTAGTACAGAGACATATGTTTCACAGGGACTTCAGTTTTTAGTTTGAAACAGCTGGGTGTGGTATTAAACCTAGCTTATACTCATTTTGAGGCTAAAAAAGTAAAAACCCTCCAACCAACCCTGTCCTGCAGGTGGAATAAACAGATTTCCTAGAGTATATGCCTTAATGTCATGAATGTCTGTTTCTCCCATATGAAAATGCCTTGTTCATATGTTTTTTGTATGGAATTAATGTTCTGACAGCCATTGGCACCTGCTGTCAGTTCCCTGGAGCTGCTGTTCAGAACAGTTTGTTTGAGGGAATAGACTGGTTGTTTCCAGCAGCAGATCTCTGAGGAAAGTGCAGGTAACTTTTGGTGCTGGTTCAGGGTCAAGATGTGGATTTAGAAGACGAGAAGGAAAAGGGATTTGGAGCTAAATCCTGCACAGCTCTCCACAGCCTGTGTTGTGGTTTCACGAATACATGAAAGAACTTGTTTGTGCAGAGATAGAGGACTGCTAAATTTCACAGCTTCTGCTATTTTTTTGTGTGTTTTTTTCCTTCCCTCTGTTGCCTTCAAATTTGTAAATGTTTATGTGTTCCCTTTAACTTGCTGTGGTTTTTCTGTCCTGTTATTTTCAAAAAATGTAATTGGAAAGTCCTTTTCTCCCCATCTGTCCTTTAAAATGTGATAGTAAACCTTGGCTTCATGGTTTTCTGCTGCGTTGCAGTTCTGCTGTGCACATGCCAGTTAAAATAGCTGATGCTTTGTGGTGGCAGCACAGAGGTTTTTTACTGCCATTATGCTAGGAAACCACCAAATATTTAAACACAGCTGTCCTTGGTAAAGCAAGGAAGAAAAGCTTGAGGGAATAGGAATAAGTCTTAAATTCTCTTCTAGAACGACTGTGCTTTTGTCTGGGGTAGGCTAGGGCTCAGTAGGACGCCTGGATGTGCTTTAGGTCAGAATCTTAGCATTGATAGCTGGTTTATAGAACCAGTTTGTAGAAAGTATACTGATTTAGTATAATAATTCCCAGTGTTCCAAGGGAATCTCATCAATGCATATAAATATCTCAAACTCTGGTGCTAAGAGGTTGATGCCAGACTCTTTTCAGTGGTGCTCAGTGACAGGATGAGGAGCAATGGCCATAAACTAAAAACACAAGAAGTTTCACCTTAACATGAGGAAGAACTTCTTTATGTTGAGGGTGGCAGAACCTTGGAACAGGCTGCCCATGGAGGTGGTGGACTCTCTCTGTCTCTGGAGACATTCCAAACCCACCTGGACATGTTCCTGTGTCACCTGCTTCAGGTGACCCTTCCTTGGCAGGGATTTGGACTGGATGATCTCCCGAAGTCCCTTCCAACCCTAACTGTTCTGTGATTCTAATCCGTCCTGCTTAGAAATACATTTTATTGGATAAAAGGTAAAAGTCCATCAAAAATACTCTGTGTAGACTAAACACTTTTTGGGATAAATTGGTTCAGATTTTTCTGTGTCTAATAATGTCACCATTCTACTTACAGTTCTTAAGACGATTTTTGAAAGTAAATTAAGAAACCTTAATTTTGATGTAAGTAGGACTAAAATTCCTGTGGTTATTTGACTGTTCCTATTGATAGTTCATTTAGTTTTTTAAAAGCAAGGAGTTTAAAAATGAGAAATGGACTTGATCTCCCTGGGATGTAAGAGGCACTGATATCATTCAGACAAGGCTACAGATAGCATCCTCTTACTTTCTAATCTTTTCAGTTGTAGACAGTGACTAAAAAAGTGCCAGATTATTAAGCTAGTTATTGATGTTTAAACTAGAGGCTCAGACACCATAGGTACAGAAGTGTAATATTTTGCTCTAGTTTTGTTTGGCAGTTGCTCTTTGGCACTAATCACCTAGGTGCATCTTCTGTCTTGAATAATACTTAAGCATGCTAAGATATGTAATGGTTTTAAGAAATGTTATATTCAGCAGAATAGTTGTAATTTGGTAAAAGCTGCAGTGCCTGACCAAGGCCCTTTTCCTGGAACACACAGCTGTTTGTATTTGTGATCTTTCATCAGCATAGTGAGCAAATTTAAGATGCTGGTTGGTTTACAGGGAAAAAAACAAGCCAAACCAAGATGAGCTTGTCTGACATGATTCAGTGCTGTCCCCATGGAACTGGGTCAGGTTAAGTTGACTCAAGACAGATGAGTATAATTAAGAAACATTATTATTATCTTTTGTATTCTGAACTTGATTGTGCTTGTGCTACTCAAGAAGTTGCTGAAGATCTCACAGGGATTGGTGTTCAAGCAGGAAACCTTCCTTCTGGAGGGAAGTCTGACCCTCCCCTTCTGCTGTACACTGGTCAGAAAACAGCAGTTTGACTTTTGATCCTTTCAAACATGGGTTAGTAAACCCTAAAGGATGAAGTTGAAAGCATGTCTAAACACAGTGGTTTTGTTGATTATAGGAGGAAGTTGTGTTGTTTTGTGTGCTGTCTGAAGATGTTGATATGATCTTGGGTATGACTTTAGGGCTGTAGCTAGGTCCTGAGCTTGCTGTTGGGGTGTAAAGCTCACTTGAGGACCATGGAACTCATCATACAAGTATTTGTCATCTTATACACAGCATCAGCAGCTGGTATTGACTTTGCTGCCAACGCTGCAGCACTCTTAGTGCCTGACCTGCGGTGCATGCTCTGAATTAACTCCCAGAGGATGGTTGCAGAGGGTAAGAGCAGGCACGAGCATATACAATAGATTAAGAATTGTGCATAGTAAGATTATCTTCTGCTAGTTATTTTAATTTTTATGTAGTTTACCATACTATTAATTTAAGCATTTCTGAGCTTGGGGGGTCAGATGATACCTGAACCACTCGAATGCTTTTTTTCCTTCATGTAGATAGGAAAATTGGAGACCTAATTAACAGAAATTGTCCTGTTCCTCTTGAAGTGCAGGTGAACTACTGGACATTTGAAATAAGCCAGATATTCTAAAAACGTTAAATGGTGTGAAAATTTTTTTCCTAACATCTGTGAAATAATAACCCCTAATTTGAGAACATGGTAGCTGAGAAATGAAGGAACAATAAAATTCTGACTTTCGTGATATTGAAGATGGTTCTCAACTGGATGTATAGCAACTTACAGATACCTTTTCACTATTGCTTCTGTGGTTTGATAGGTCTGATAATGAGATTTGGTGCAGCTAATCACAGGGGATTACAGTTCAATGAGAAACTAACAGGGAGCAGGGAGAGGAAGTGGGAAAACAAATCAGTGTCTGCCACTTTCTTGATGCTGCATAGTGGCTGCTCCTCCACATATGCACAGTGCCTTTCAGCATTGATATTAAGTATAAGTAACATATGTACTAAGCAGAGTAAATAATGAAATACCATTATTTTAATTTCCAATTAGACACAGATGAGCTGTTTTGCATGCCTTTTAGTCAATCATCAGTCCAGAGCAGCTGTGTGAAATGTCAATTGGATAAATTGAGAAAAGAATGTTTTATTGGACAGTTTAACTTTAAAAAGTATAGATCTTGACTATTAAAATGAGCATCAATTCTGGAAACCTTTGGTAGAGCAGGTAACTCTTTCAGCTGAGAGGTAATTCTTGGTATTCAGCAGTCCCTTGTTTAGAGAGAGAAGAAAGTGACAAACAGAACTGTTTCTAGTGTCCTTTTCTCTCCCTCTTTAGGTTTTAAAAATCTTGGAATAATGCTCACTTCTGAGGCATGTTTTATTTTTGTCTTTTTTGACATAACTTTTTGATCACATTATTAGAATCAAATGCGCTCTTCTACAGACATTTAGAAACATTTACTCCCCATTAAATTTTACTGATGGCTTTGATAGAAGTGTTGGCAAAAAAAAGTGAAAGGAGCATCAGTGTTCAAAACATAGTAAATTTAAGGAAGAGGATAAACTTGTAGGTTGTAGATGACTCTGGCTTGGGTATTTTATGCTTCTTTAGTCTTTCTCTCACCTTTTCCTAGTCTAAAAATAGATGCTACTGAACTATATTTGAAATATTTTCTTAAATCAAGAAGGGGAGTACAATTGATGAGGTGCAAGTTCAATTTTGACACAGAGCTAAGATTCACCTCCTTATTTTTTCATTCCCACATTTGCAATGTTGCAGTGACAGACTTCTTGAGACTTTTTCAAAATTACCTTAATGTTTTCTGTGTTTCAGTGAGTAATCATTTTATTGCCAATAGAAGCAAGTTCAACTTTTGCAATTGCATTGCAGTATGTCATTACGAGGGACAGACCTTATGTCTTGCAAATTACTTGAGCAAGGCAGGCAGAAAGATCACACAGGAAGGGATAATGTTGTCAAGGCAGGTAAGTCTTGTGTACAGGTAGTCTTGTATTGTAACACAGTGTAATTTGCTGCTGTTTTTAGAGGGACTCTAATGTGAATTCAGCTCCTTATGTGTACAAACAACTAGCACTAAAGGAGTACTATGCATCTCTTTCTTTTTTGCTTTTTTTTTTTNNNTCTTTTTTTTTTTTTTTTTTTTTTGGGAAGGATGGAGGAAGGATTCTGCCATCTCCCAACTGCAATAATATACTGTTTATTTGCAATTCCCTCTTTATCAGTTCTTGATTAGGCTTTTACATTGGTTCTTTTATGAATTCTCGCCCTTGTTTGATTTAGGGATACTGTTCATAGTTGGACAAATAATGTTAGCTTTGTAAGTATTGTTCAATGCAATATGCTAATTGTATTTGTGAATTTTTTTTTTAAAGAAAAGCACCCCTGGCTTCCAATATAAGGTTACGTAGTATGTTTTTTGTACTTCTGTTTGCTTCCAGCTGTTCACAAAGGTTTTGTTTCTCATGATAAGCTTTTGAAGCTCTTAGAAACATGCCACAGTGCCTTTAGTTGTAAAAAGTACTCCTATGTTACGTAGTATCTGACCGTCTCCTGACCAGTATCCAGAGAGGAAATGTTTACAAAGTAACTTTCTGTGAGATGAAAGAGACTGAATTGTTAGAGTGCCGTTGAACTCTGTAACCATCCTTTTCTTGGTGTGTTTTTGTCTTTTAACTGAGGAGAAGGAATATATGTAATTGCTTTTTATGCCCAAAATTACAACTCAATGATTAAACTCTCTGAGGTTATGGTGACACATTTTTCTTCCTCTCTTTTTTTCTTCGTAAATAGCAGTTATTTGGGGTAAATGGCAAATGGGGTATTTGGAGCTGTCTCTCTTGGAACTGGTGGCACAGCAGCATGTAATTAAAAAGATCAGGCAGCTATGTCCATAGCTTTATAAGGTTTGTGTATTGTTAAATATAATATCTGTGCATAATACAAATAATTCTGTTTAAAAACATACCTGGCGAAAGAGGTGATACTTCAGCTAGGAAGCTATTCCAAGATCCAGCCTCTCTCTTCAGACAGCTAAGTTTAGGTCCCATATCAAGAAGTGAATTAAATGAAAAGCTTTTACTCCTTTTTATTTTGTATAGCAATTTCTTGGCAGACTGATTTAAGAACAGCTACGCTTTTTCAGAAGCTGTGCTTGTTCTTTTGTCTGAGAATTTCTAGGAAGCCAGAAAAAAGCTTTTCCCTCTCTGTGTTTTTTAAAAGGAGGTAGTTTTTGCCTTCTGCCACAGGCTGGCTAGCTCGGATGAGAAACCTTGACGGGCGGTGCTATGCAGGCCGGTGGCTGTACCTGGTGACTGTGGATGGTTGCCGGGCATTGGGATAACCATTCCTAGCAGGAGAAAAGCAACCTCGTCCCTTTGCCTGCTCCCCACACGAGTTTTCCAGCCAGCTCGCTGGTGGCATGTGGGTTGTTCTCCTGCTTTATAAGTGAAAGCAACGCCAGATAAACCCTTCATGGCAGTGGAGACAGTAAATCTGTTCCCCACCCACTTCCCAGCACAGCCAGCCTTGGGGCAGGGTGATGGCAGATGTACTCCCTCCTTCCTCCTGGGTAAGCATGTCTCCACCCCGGGAGGAATGTGATGGGTTTCAGTGAAGCAAGCCAGCAGGCTCCTCTCTCTGGGGCTACATCCACCACCAGGCTCTTCAGTATTTCTGCCTCAAAGGAAGAGGGGGAGAAAGAGGAAAAACAACACAAAATTAGGCTTCAGTTTATTTTTCTATATTGTCTGGGGTTTGGGATTTAAAAGCGAGATAAACCCTCTGTAGGTGTTTATTTCTGACAGTAGGAGTTCACTGGATTAGATTTGGGGTATGGAATAAGAATACAGGAAGCTCTTCAAGCACAATTCAAATAGACCTTTGATGCAATCAACACATAAGAATTGCAGTACTTTTGGAAGGGTTATTAAAAGAGTTAATATACAAATGACATCAGAGGAAAAATAGATTTTGAGTTTCAAAATGGAATGATACTCATTTCTTTAAAAAAAAAGGCAGTTCTGAAAGTTATGTGTCAGTTTGTCGTTTTCCCTTTGTATGAAGAATAACTGCACTGAGTCACATAATGTGTTAGACAAATGTTCCCATTCACACTTAATGCATGTTTCTGTTACAGTTTTCTGATGCTTGTGTTTCCATGTAGATTCTTAAACAGTATCAGATGTAGTGGAGAAGCAGCACCTGGTTTTGGGATGGTACAGGGAGAGTTGCTGCTTTATAAGAAAAGCTTTTTGAAATCAGTCGTAAGTCCATATACAGAATTTAACAAGCATTTACGATTTTTAAAAATGCATATACGTATCTGTGATCCTTAAAAATAGGGTAAAATACTGACAGCAAGTGTGTCCCTTTGCAGCAAACATTGAAAAGTTTGAGATGAGAATTATTTATTTGAGGCTTCTAATGGTTTTTATAAGGATTGGTATGTGTTTGTTTCATCAATAAACAACCAAGAAAGAGGATGTCAGAGTAATGTATGAACTTGATGTGAATTGACAATTTGTCCTTGCATTGTTTAATTTTAAAAAAAGAGGGGGCAGGGAGGAAGAGGAGAGTGTTTGGAGTGTAGTTTGAAACAGAAGAGGCGGGTGTTTTCCAGGACAAATGAGGCAGTGGATGTGATATCTACACTGGGAATGCAGGAGATTCTGGGGAGGCTTGAAGAGAATCCCCCATCCATAAACATGAACACTTGGAGGTCTGGGCTGTGATAAGAGAAGACTTCTAATATGTCATGTTGTAACTGGTTCCTTTGGTTCACTTGTGTGATCCATTCTTTTCCTAGTTCTGCTGATGTGCAGGAAGAGTCAGAGGTAGGCTGTGAGTGTGACGCCATCTGGCAGTTCTGCTTTCCTAGAAAGTAGTGATCTATATGAACTTAATTTGAGATTTAAGCCACAAACTTTTTCTTTTTGAATCTATTGCTTGTTACATAATTCTATAATTTCTTTTGGTGCTCTTCATTAAAGAAATGGTTTTTCTTTCAATTACGTGTTACATTGGGTAGTGTTCTCATGGGGGCATTAGATAAACTTGTTTACAAAATCCTTCCCTGTTGCTAAGGGAGATAAGGTCAATAAGTGCTAGAGCAGAGATGTCAATAACTGTATTTTCCTGAATCTTGCATGTCCTGGTGCATTTCCATTCACTGTATGCAATTATTGCTGAAATTATTTGCATCATGCTGTGTAAGTTTTGCAATCCAATGGCTTGTTACTCAGTGTGAGATAATGCCCTCAAAGCTGAGGTCATGTCACGCTCTTAGTTATGACCTATCTAATGCAGTTATCTGTGTGCACAAATGAAGATAAATTGCATAAGCTTCTCAGTACTGTGAGAAATAACTAAAATGACTCTTCATTACCAAAGGTCTGTCAGCAGAGAGGACACACTTGTATTCACTCAGAAGCCAGTCATTACTAATAAAACCTGTTTTTTCTTTTCTGGAGTTTTGGGGTGGGGAAGGGAGAAATGGGGCAAGGGGAAGATCTAAACTGAAGAGTAGCGTACAAGTGACTCATTAGTATAAATTGGGAAACTTAACTCTGGTTTCATCCTAGGGTAATTTTGTCCTAGGACAAGTAACTACAGAGTTTTCTGCTATGGTGTGTACTTCAGTGCTAAGTTAATTCACAATCCTTTGAATTTTTCCGTGATCTGATGCCTCATTGGTCTGTGAATCTCTGCAGCTCCAGGAAAAAAAGTGCAGGTATTTTTTGTCTGATTTATTAAGACAATGACAGAAAGATGTTTACTAATAATATAATAGAGGCACCACTATCATTACATAAATTTGAGAGTATTCTGTGGTGAGGTTTTCTTACAGTACAGCCATAACTCACTGTGATACAAATCTGCTTGTTTGCTGTTTTAGCCTTGAAATGGGCATGTCAATAATGCTAATTATTACTGCAGTTTAAGAAACTTTAAACTTCTGCCGAGATCTAACAAACTGTGGATGGGAGGTGCAAAGTCGTAAGCAGCACTGCTGAGATTGCTTCCAACAACTGCTGGGAATGTAGTGCTATTCCCATCGGAGTGCATCTCCTGCCTTCTGCTTATGGGAGGAGGTTTTCCTGTCAGTCTCTGCAACCAGCATCAGAGCTGGAGAGTGTTCCCACCTCCCTTAGCTGGCTGGAGAACGAGCTCTTTGATCCTTTGCTTCAGGTAGTTGTTGTTTAAAGGGAGGGTAAATGGAGTGCTCTTCTGAAATCTCAGTCTGCTTAAATAAAATAAGGAGTAAGAAAGAAAGACTGTGATCTCTCCTTTTCCAACTGGGAGACTGAGCTGGACAGATGTTTCTTACTCAGTGCTGAGGAGGAAAGTCCCTGGCTAGGCACTCTAGAAGGAGGGCTAAAAGGTGAAGGAATCCTATGGGGGACTCCTGCTGCAGTGATGGCTTCAGCCCTGCACAAGTGGGATCGAAGATATAAAACTTCTGTCTTTTCATCCTTGCCTCCTCCTCCTCCTTCTTCCTCTCATTGCAACTACTTTGTGTTTATTTTTCTACTTTTAAATTGCATAATTTAGTCCTTCCTGTCACTTCCTAATGTCTGAATCATAGGTAGCTCTTCCTGCCTGCAGTAAACAAACATTTTACTCCTGGCACCTTTCCAAGCATTGAGATTGTGTTTATGAAGGTGGAGGGGGTCTCTCTGGCAGTGTGCTTAGGAAGCTAATTCACTTGTGTACAGGTTGGGTGAGCTGTTCCTGCATGCTTTTGTGGCCAGCTAATTTCCAATCTTCCAAACTGATGGAGTTGCTGGACTAATCAGGGCCGAGCAGGTGAATGGTAACAGATGATAAAAGCAGAGCATAAACCATGGGCTATGAGCTTCTGAAGTTAATAACAGTAGCAAGTAGATTGCCTCAAGTCTTGCTGCTGTTGGTGGTGCCTCTTGGCTCTCTTACACCTTGCATATAGGTACAGTGCTGAGGTACATGGTGTGGGTCATCTAAGCAGTCACTTGGGAGAAACACTGCCTGGTGTAACACCCAGGCTTTGCTCATTTTTTTGATTCTTTTGCTGCAAGGCAAGAAGATAACACAGGATACTTTGGAGCATGTGTCAGCCTCCATCTGCCTGCTATATATCTTAGACCACATTTGTAAAAGCTGCAAAATAGAAGTGTGTGGTCATTTTTCATGTTATTACTTCTCTTTCTTAGCTTTGAAAAACCTTTATTTTATTTTTGAATTGACTCCAGAATGATACAGAGAAGAAACAGCTAACTCCCATGGAGGCTTCCCACCTCTCCTGTTGCATTTGCACGCTCTTTACTGGTTACTGTTCTTTATGAAAAAAATTCATCTTGAATCATCATAGACTAGCCTCACAATGTGTTGAGCACTACAGCTCCTGCAGTGCATGTGGAACTGTTGAATAGACTTCACTTGGTAAATGAAGACAACAGAGGAAAGATCCAGTCTTTTGTTTGTCAGCTTTGCACTTGTACCTTACTACCTATGTGTGCCTTCTCACTTCACTCTCTGGTTCTTACTACTAGGATGCAAGAAGGTGAGAATAAGTTAAATATGTTTAGGATACATAAGATGAGGAAAGCACACCCTGAATATTAGGCTGACTTAATTGTGCTTTCTTGTCAAAGATAAAGAGATCACCTCTTTCTTAAGTTACAACTTACCCTGACTTTTCTGACAGTGTTGTGTATGGCGTGGGAAGCATATTCTCTATGCAGATGATCTAAAAAACCTACCAAAACCATTTTTCAGGTTGTGCCAATAAGGCAAAGCAACAGAATGCTACTCTAGCTTAGTTTAGTACCAGTTTCAGAAAAAACAATTGAAGCAAAAGAACCCGCTATTACATATCATAGGAATGCCTGATGTTCCAGTTTGCTCTGGCTGAGGCTGCATATGCACAGGGACATGGGGCTTTCCCTTGTGCCATTTTTTCTCATCCAGTTAGTAAAGGAATTAATGAAGTTCCTCAGAAAGATAAGTTTGAGAGCTTTTGTACCTGACAGCTTGTTTTAGTTGTGGTTGGGTTGGATACCCTTTTTGCCATCATTGCCTACTTGCACTGTTTGCCTATGTGTAATGAAAGAATTTATGTTTTATTTCACAATAGTGGGAGGAGTTACTTTTTCCTATGGTTGGGGTTGAAATGAGTTTTCTGTGTGTGGAGTATGAAACTAATTTTCTTGGGGGTGCAATTTGGGTAATGTGCCATTATACATACTAGGGAATTTGAAAGAAAGTATTGTGATAGAAGACAGCACCCTCTCAGTAGTATATTCCAGTCTAAAATCATGGCAACTTCTTTCATAATAATACTGTACCATGTGGAAACAATTACATGAAAATATTTTTATCTGTTTCCTACATGCATTTTGGAATTCTTGAAACTTAATAGTACATATTCAAATAAATGTCATGTTAAATAATGTAGAAAATACTTGTGTCCTTTCTATGCCATGTGGTGAAAGTTTTACTGAATCAGAAAAAAAATGTAAGGGCTGGGTCCTGTAATTATAGTATTATGTATTATAGGGCCTGTCTACTATTGTCTTTTAAGCTTGTAATATAAAGTGTTTTGGTTGCTTACCAAAGTACGATGAAACCTAATTTTGCAGTCATTTGCGTTACTTTGTCTTGTAATGTTCCACAGTACTATTTTATCAGTTCTAGTCAATAAACATCACAATGGTGTGCAAATCCTTCCATTGGAATTTAAGGTTATTAAATTATACTCTTGCACTGATTTCAGTGATTGCATTATTTTCATTCATCTGAGGCGACAATCTTGCCTTCTCAAAGGATGTTGGGCTTTTTATTTCTTTAAGAAGACACAAGTGGTATTAAAGTGAAATCTGATGGAGTGTTGTATGATTTTTAGCAACTTGTTAAACAGTACTTCTCAGTTGCTTGTGAAATTTCAGTAAGTCTTATTGTAAAGTGCAAGTATTTTTCTAGGCAATTGAACTATGCAGCCTTAAGTTGCTATTAGACACCTCTATAGTATTATGAAAAAAATCATGCTAAGCTTTATACCAAAACTTGTGACTGTGAACAGGTGTAAGCCAAGAAAATGGTTGAGACTGTAGTAGAAACATGCTTTCCCATGAAATAAAATCCAGGGATGTAGCCACTGTAATTGTGCAATAAATTTTCATAAATGTGATGTCATAATCTCTACAACTTTCAGAAGGGGTAGTCTGATTTTGAAATCAACCAAGTAGTGAATAACAAGCCTCTGAATTGGCTGAGACAACAGCAGACAAGTCTGAATCATTTGGGGAAAGCAGTTGTCTCTTTAGTGAATTAAACTATTTCAAAATAGAACTTTTTGACTCAATGTGTTAATCTTGGCTTTTCATGAAGAAGTGCAGCATCCAACACTGATTAATTTTTTTTTTTTATAACAGATCCCTAAACTGCAGGCTATACAGTTAAGAAGAGACTGATTGGAAGAGACTTCATTGAGGCTATTAAATGTAACTCTTCTGAACTGCAGTTTTTCTCTGGTAGCATTCAAACATTCTTATTCACCTGTAGAAAAAGGTCCCAAGATGCAGATGAGGTTGCAGGATTGAGCTTTTGATTTACGAGGAAAATTTCACAAGGGTGAAATTACCCAAGGGTGTATCATGAAGATTAGACAGAACCCTGCAAATCTTTAAGATTTCAATGGCGTAATTCAGAAAGTTTGTTTGGGATAATTATTGTATGTGATAAGAAGGACATATTGCTTGAACTGTAGCACTGTTAGTCATGTGTTATTGTAACTTAAAAAAATGGGAGAGTCCTCCAGTTTGGTTAAAAATTAAGTATTGTTAATGAAATTATTTGAAAGAACAAGTTGAAATTCAATTACATGTGGTAAAACTTACCTCAATGTCCAAATAAGGATATTTTCTAAATATAATAAAGCACAGTTTTGAGTGATACCTCTTGAGGTGTATATATATATATATATATATAGTAATTAAAGCATTAGGAATTAGTAATGTGCCAACAAAATATCTCTATGCCTTCCTAGTAAGAAATAGGAGAATCTTCACAAAATCTCCATTCCTGTGTCCTTCAGGTGAAAATGCAGGTAAATAAAATTAGTCTTGCAGTGTGCCCGGAAGGTTATCTGTGAGGGGTCAGCTGGAGCAAAATTCGGAGCCAAGAGCCTTCCCAGAAAGTGAAGCCTTTGCTTTAACCTGGCTCAGTCTTTGCTCATGACTTTTGCAGATGCCTGCAGAGGCCTACAGGTGACCTTTTCCAAGAGGATATCCATTCATTCTATTTCTTTTTGTCCCTTTTCACTTCAGAAGCAATCAAAAACTCCTTGCTTGAGCTCTTGTATTTGGCCTTGTGATGTAATATCCTGCTACTCTTGTAAGTTAATTAATGTCTTTCCTAAAAGGTAGTAGTCTTTTATTTTCTTTTTTTCGTTTTCCTTTTGGTCTCACTTATCTTTGAAGATGTGCAGCTTATTGTTAGCTTGTATCTGTTCATCTTTGCTCTGCCTTGCCATTGATCTGTCTGTGGATGGCTCCTCATGCTCATCTTACGTAAACTTAAAATAAAACTATTTTATTTGCATCAATGGCACACACTCAATCTCTCTGCTCCTAAATATTGCCTTTTCTCAGACTTGTCTTTGTATGCTACTACCACTAATGTTTTGCTACCAAATTAAGTGTATTTTCTGTTTTCTTGGAAGTTGTCTTTTCAGCTGACATCTCTGTTCCTTTAACATATGCCCAAATTTTCCTGACGTTTAAGTCTCTTCGCCACTTGAATTGCCCATTCCAGGAACTTGTAGATGGTCTTGCCCACATTCACCGTTGGCTGAGCATGTAGGCGTATACCAGACAGAGCTAACTGTAGCTGGTTTTTTTGTTTTGTTTTGGTGGGAGGAGTTGTTTTTTTGTTGGTTTGGTTTTGGGGTTTTTGTTTGTTTGTTAGTTTTGTTTGTTTTGTTTGTTTGTTTTGGGTTTTTTGTGTCTATCCTCCCTGAGCCTCCTTTTCTCCAGGCTACAGAGCTCCAGCTCTTTCAGCTGCTCGTCATGGGACTTGTACTGCAGAACCTTCCCAGATCCATTGCCCTTCTCTGGGCACGTTCCAGAATCTCAGTGTCTTTCTTTTATTGAGGGGCCCAAACCACAGGATTTGAGGTGTGGCCTCACCAGTGCTGAATACAGGGGGACAATCACTGCCCTGGTCCTGCTGGCCACACTATTGCTGATCCAGGCCAGGATGCCATTGGCCTTCTCGGCCACCTGGGCACAGCTGGCTTGTGTTCAGCTGTTGTTGACCGACACTCTCAGGTTCTTTTCTGCTAGGGAGTTTTCCAGCTACTCTGCGCCAGCCTGTGTTGCTGCCTGGGGTTGTAGCAGCCCAGGAGCATGACCGGGCACTTGGCCTTGTTGAACCTCACACAATTGGCCTCGTCCTATTGATCCAGCCTGTCCAGATCCCTCTGCAGAGCCTTCCTGCCCTCCTGCAGATCAACATTCCCAACCAATTTGGTGTCATCTGTGAATTTACCTAGGGTGCACTTGAACCCCTCATCCAGATCATTGGTAAAGATATTAATGAAGACTGGCCTGTATATCTCTAAATGCTACAACTATTTTTTGTTCATAGATTCATAAAATGCAGTCTACTTGAAGGTTGTATTTAAAGCCATTCAAAACTGCACTATATCTCTATAGAGACTTATAAATTATTATTTTTCCTGCTTGCTGTAGCATATTCATCTCTGGCTTTATACTCTGCGCTGAATTTGGGATTAAGTGATAAAAACTATTTTCTGAATTATTAGAACTAGAGGGTGGTTTTTCATTCTGTTCTCGATCAAGATTGATTTCTTCTATTATGTGTACAAAGGATTTGTGATGTTATTCTATTCACTTGTGTATTATGTCTGTACTGAGGGAAGGAACTACATACAAATTTTTCAGAAGACTTCATGGTGGAAAACATCCCTTTCTCTGCTTAGAAAGCATGTAGTAGGCTTTACATATAATTGCACTTTTTTAGTCTAATCTGGGTAGATTAAGAGATTCCTTTGTAGTCTGGACTTTGCCCATATGGAGATCCATGAAGGCCAAAATGGATTGAATTTGTGCTTAGACAGAATTGACAGAATAGAGACTCGTGAGCACAGGAATTATCTCTGCTGTTTTGGGAGTGCTGCCAAGATAAGCTGCTGTCCTCTGTATCAGCTGTAAAGTTTCTTTGTGGTCATCCTTCAGTAAAGCCCCAAATAGAGTGTGTGTTTCGAATTCCACTGAGATATAAAAGCAAACACAAATATCAAAGCTGATCCCTCAAGGAATGCAATTTTAACTATAAAGCCTTTTTTTTTTTCATTTGATGATCTCACTACTCTAATAATAAAACAATTAGGTTTTTTTAATTTTATTTTTAACATAATAAAAGCTGAAGGCAATGGAATTCACAACGTGTTCATTCCCTCATCTGAATAAGATAGAAAGCTTTCAAGTCTTCAGGTGCTTTGACAGCATCAGTCATGTCTTCCCTGGACTGTACCTCAATCAGATACTTTTCTCCCAAAGTGTGTCAGCACACAAGTCAAGTCTGAAGTGATTTGGAGCTGGAAGATACATTTACAGTGGTGACATGGCCACTGGGACTACTGCTTTCTATTTTCACAAGTCTCTGAGAAATTTTCTAAGAATGATGTGTGACAAAGTAGAATTAATTACTATGCACAGAAGATAAGCTCTGTATCTAATGTGCCACCCCTTCCAACTCAGAATATTCTGTGATTTGATGATGCAATCCACGCCTGTTGCTGTCCAAGAGGAAACAGTTGCGTGAGCCCCCTCAGCAGGATCCTGCACAGATCCTGCACGTAGTGACATAGATCAAGGCATTGAGGTCTGCTGCTGGTTGAGCTAAAACTGACCAGGCTGCATGTTTTGAGTGTTGCAATGATCCTGATTGGGGGAAAAAGAACTGTCTGCATTTTGATGGTAAAGTGAATTGGAAGTGGTCCAGATCTGTTTGTGCACTCTCCAATTGTTCTGCTGCATCCATCTGTACAAAGTATTCCTGGAAGGGGTGTCCAGGCAGGGGGTGGAGAATGTGATGACTTGTTATTTTCTGATCTTGCTAACCTGCAGTGTTCTTAATGGGAATAACTGGAAATGAAGAGGCTACTCAGGCGTAATGAGGTTTAACTAATGTAACCAATGTTTCAACTTGTTCTACTGCATGTTTGCTCTAAGGCTTGTTTACGTATTGTATAAGCAAAACTCGCCTGTCTTGTTGGGTGAGTGTGGTAAAGTCTGCAGAGCTACATGAATGTACTGTAGTATCTTACATAGCATTTACAAAATATGCCCCTGTGCTATGACACACTAATGGCACATGAAATCTCTGTGCTTTTCAGATATACCTCAGAATGATTACATCAGTTTTTTGCAGATTGTGGGAAATCAGGCACGCACAAAAAATACTGTAATACCAGCCTTTTGTATTAAAAAAATAGATCAAGGGACCTGAGTTCCTGACAGAGGTAAATGGGAGTTGCAGATTTTCTTGTTGATGGTCTTTTGGATTGTTCTGAAATGTAGTGAAAATGTGTTGATGCACAGTTTGTATCAAGTAAGGTGACTTATTTTTCTTTTTTTTTAAACCCCTTTCACAAGCTCACTGCCTTATTGGTGTTCTGGTGACCTTTAGGAGTTCATCACAAGAATATTTTTGGTATTTCATGTAATATAGGTACAATGAACAGCTTCTTTCACTGAGAAGATCTAGGGTAATAAGAATGTAGTAGTCATTGTGCATAACACTTCCAATGCTAAGGATAATTTTCTTTTCCTGTTGGACTGATCTTCATGAGTTAATACGAAGCAAAATCTAAGAAATAATTTTTCAAGTGAGCCAGTTAATCAGAGCTACTGTAAGTTGATCACTATTGTGCTAAACAGAAAAACATTAGTCTGGTTGTGAACCAAGTTCTGCAGTTAATATGTAGTTTTTGACAGTTTTGTTCATGAGAACTGCTTCAGCAATCAGGTCTATTGTAAAAATTTGGGGCTTTGATGCCTAGAATTGCTTTTTGTTGTCGCTTTTGAACATTAGTATGTAATATTTGTTTGTCTCTAAGAATGTGAAGTTTCTTAAAAGGGTTCCCTCAAAAGAGTTATTCAGAATTGTTATCTAAATGAATTAAAGTATTTAATTATAATCCATTGATTTAATGACTTTTGAAGAAAAATGTTTTGATAAAATTGAAATATTTCGTTACTATTTCTGTCACAGTAAAAAATGAAATATTTTAATTTTACATGAAAGCAATAATAAAATTTAATCAGAAAACTAAAAATACAGCTCCATGGAAGCAGTATGTTTCCAGATTTTTTTCTTCTGCTCTTCTCACTCTCTCAAGAGGTTGGAAGGAAATGTTGCTTCATAATCTTTGATTTTCCTGACTTTTCCTGTTTTGATAGCCTTCTTAATGTGCTTATCATAGTTTGCTTGGGATGGATTGTTCTGAGTTTCTTAGGGTAACTTAAAGTGGAGATAGTGAGCCTATATTTATGTATAGTTTACCATGTGGCTTGTGTCAAAATATTTCTGAGCAGTTATCTGACCTGCATACTCTGTGTTACAGGAAGAAAGTTTGTGCAAAATGCTGGTTTTACAACAGGAGAGGCCGTGACCCATAGTGATTTTTATCTGGAAATAGTAGCTAGAAGGGAAGATGTTCCCTCATTTGAAACTTCTCAGTAGTTTGTTTTTTTGGTGGTTTTGTTTTGGTTTTTTTTTTTTTCATTATTTGAATTTTCAGTCCAATTATTTTGTGTGCCATGTAAGAAACTGCCATCTTCAGACTATAGTGATGTTAGCCCAGTATGTGGGTACTATAGGGGTGAAAATCTGGCATTCCCTGGGATTCAGAGGTACTGGTGGAGCCAGTGAGGGGCATGGAGCACTGTGAAGGTGTTAGACTTTACAATTCTGTATCACACTGTCTGACATTCCTGTGTGTTGAGAAACTGCAGACAGAAGTTCAGCCTTGAAGTAAAGGAAATTGACTGGTAAATTTTAAACTTATTCTGGAGTAGAATAGATTTATCTAGCAAACTGGAGATAGAAGAATTCCTTGCTGCTCTTATTGCTCTTATTTCTTTAAACTGAGAGGATGCAGAGAGGAATTGAGTAGTGTGAGCTACATGCACTGTGGGTGATTGGATGGCCTTGTATATTTACATTTGACTTATTATAGTATAGTCATTCTTCTTCTAAAATTAGCAAAGCGCAGCACAATTATGATACTTTAATGCTTTGGGATTAGCTTTGCATTTCATTAGTTCATTGGTTCTTATTTATGTTATGTCAGTTCAGGAAGAAAAATGTTAAACTGGAATAACTTGTTTTGAAAGTTCAGTACAAGTGTGTCCTTTCTTCATCTCTAGTTTTGAATCTTCCACCTCTTCTGTTAATGTGAGAGTCTGCCTACCTGTCCTCTCTGCTGAGTTGTAGACATCACCGCGGAGCAGCTTCAAAGTGGTTTATTTGCTTTCAAATACATGCATGCATTTGATGAAAAGTTTATAGTTGACACCACACTATATCTTCTTTTTTTTTTTCCTCCTCCCCCACGCAAATATTTTTAGGACAAGATTTACTGGTAAAAATAGCAACAAGTTAGAGGCACCTTGCTTTAGCTTGGTTACATTTCTCGTTAGAGACTGGTGTTTGTGCCTGTCTGTGTGGTGGCCTTTGTCACCTGGAGGGCACCATGCTGCAACTGGCCACTTCTTCTAAGTCAAGGCCTTCAGCCACAGTGGTTTCTAACTGTTTGGGGAGGAAGTTTGGTCAGCAATGTGAGGGCAGCTTTTCTTCTCCCCCCTCAACCTTGATGGGTGTAGGGCTGGAGGCTGCTCCCTGCACCTCTCTCCCCTTCTGTGGGGCTCTCTTACTCCAGGCACAGCTTTCCAAGTAGACCACCAAGTGTGTCTGACTGTCCCCAGGGAACCCTCAGAGCTCCTGCCCCTCTGCCTTGGGCTGGCATTGCTGCTTTGCTTGTGCACGTTGTGGGGTTTCTCCCACCTGGGCTGGATGCTGATGGGAACGGAGATACCTGTGTTCCTATGGGAAGCCAGGCTGTTGTGTTTATCTTCCTCAAGCATTGCTTTAAAGTTATCTGGCAAGGAGTGCACACTCTTTAAAGATCACAGTCTTGCAGTATTTTTATGGATACTTTGAAAGGCAAAAGAGCACTTGGCTGGGTTAGCGGGCAGATGAATGGATGTGGCCCTGGGGCCTCGCGCGCTGCTGGGGCACTGTGCTAATGAAGCCTTCAGACAAAACCAGAAAGATGAGGCAGTCGGCAGTCACATTTCTCTTCCTCCTGTGACTTGGTGCAGAGGCTGAAGTGGAAGATGAAACATTCACCCTTAGACCAATCTTCAAGGTGCAGCCACGAACTTCATCTCAGTAGCTTTCCTCGCAGTTGATGTTAATGGAAATGGCCTTTTTCAGCACACATTTTTCTTGCTCACAGGCTTCTCCGTAACCTTGTAGTGAAGTCATAAAAGCTTGAATCTTTGCTATCGCAGTCCTTGCCATAGCAACATGCGTCATGGCTGAATAATTATTTATTTAATGACTTTCATTATGAAAACTGAGAAAGGCACTTATGAAAACTGGATCAGGTGGGGAGGAAAAAAAAGAGCACTGGTTTTATAGTAAAAACAAAAAAGCAGCAACACTTTCATGATACCTGAGACAGGAATAAGTTAAATACTGCAGGTTTGGTTTTAACTACTTTACTTTCTTCTCTGTCTGCCTTTTCCTCCTTTTAAATAGTTTTTTCTTGTCCACTGTGCAAAAACTATGCAGCTGCTTCAGTGTCCCCTCCCATTTTCAAACCTATAAATACGCTTTGTCGTGTTGTTCCTTAAAAGCTTCACTTCCAGTTAGCTTTGCTATTTCTAATCTTTTATCTTTCAATTTTCTGCTATCGTGTAAAAAATAATTAGGAAGCCCGAAATCAAATGCTCTTTTTCAGTCTTCAAATTTCAGATTGTCTACAGCTTTCACTCCGTATGTTCAGAAATAATGTTTCTATTGACAAGCCTTCTCAGAAAGAACCATCTACAGGAATAAAATTTAAAATATTTAAGAGCATACAAACACTAGCACATTTGTAGAGTAGAGAAACTACATTTTTTTTATAACAATGACTGCTATGCTCTGGAGGATTTCCTCATTTATTTTTATCAGTGTATACACCAGAAGTTACATGATCTGCAGCATTGACCACTAGACCATCAGTCTGGTGGACTGATCTCTGATTAGTAGTTGTTCTTCTTCCCTCAAGAGGCAAGAATTAAATGAGACAAATAGCTGTATTGATTCAATTTCGAACTTACTGACATGTTGTGCATCTTTCAGTTTGAATTGATAGAGAACTCAGTAGCCATAGCAGAAAAATACCTGGACTCCTGGCAGAGATGCCCTTTCCTTGTCTCTGCTTTCAGGCTGCAGTGGAGTCTTGAATGCGAGTGAAAGCAAGTGGAGTGGGAATATCAGAGCAGGTTTTGGCACTTCAGGATTTTATGTATAGCTCTGGTCACAAATACACTGAAGGTGCATTGTGAAATATGGCTTGATGACAGAGCAATGAATTGTTAATCCAAGATGGGGCTAGAATTTCAGATTTGTGAAAAAACTTTTGGCATGGAGAGAAGGATGGGGTTTTGGAAGGAAATTAATTTGTTGAATTGTGATATAAAATGCAAAGACTATTGACTGAGTAGCTCAAAAAATAACTTGGAACAACATTCTGTTGAAGTTATTACTGGAGTTAGAAGCCATCACTAGTGAATATTCCTGCTCAGACTTGATGCATGGAAGCAGAATTTCTTTTTTTGTTGTGTGTGTTTTTGCTGGGATTTTTCTTAGGTGTTTTTTTTTCAGTGCTGAAAAGTGAAGCTTCACATGTTGGCATGCTGGCTGACTTAAATACTCTTTTGGTTGTGTCTTGCTCGCTATGTGGGAAAAGGAGACATCCATTCTCCTGTTACCTGCACAGAGCTCTGTGGGACATAATCTTTCTTTTTTTCCTTGGAAAATTATTTTTTGCATTTTATTGCACAGATGTGATGCAAGACTATGTACAGAACTCACAGGTTGATAACAGTATGTTGGGAGAAAAGTCTTGCCTTAATAGTTACATTATTGTTGTATCTTCTCAGCTGCCCACAAAAGTCTGCATTTTGGAATTGGAATGAGGGAACACCTTAGACTTGGGAGCTATTTTGTGGCATTGCTTTTCACAAGAGGAATCAGCAAAACCCTTTTGGGTTAAAAACAGGAAAGAAAAAAGGAAAGAAGGCAGTTCTAAATGCAGACTGTGGGGTGGTGAATTCTCGCTGGTCCGAATGTTGTGTGAGTGACAGGTGTATTCTTTAACTTGGGGATGCAAACCACCTGAGGGCAAATAAATGCATGTGCCCTCTGGGCTACAACAGCAGAGTTTCAGAAGTACAGTTCTGGAGCTTTGTGAGGTTCACAGATAGACTTGGTGGTGGTCCAACAAGGCATACCTTTATACTGCTAATTAATCTTTACCCTGCATTGAATCTAAACATAAATTTAATATTCACAATATTACTTTTTAAGTTTCTCTAGGCCTTCAAAGAAAAAGCCATTCCACATTAAAAGTACTCATGCAAAGGTATGCAGAAGTGTGTACAAACTTGTAATGTATCTCTCTCTGCAGCTGTTTTGACTTAAGCTGTCTCTCTTCGTCAAGCTTCAAAAAATTTGGAGGAAACTCAAAGTGGAAAGTTTTCAATTAAAAATAGAAGGAGATCTCCCATTTAAAATCAGGACACTATATTGTCAATTTAGATAACCAAGAGCTATCTGGGGTCATCCAAAGCATGTCATGATAGTGTTGGCTGAGGAACTTGGGGTATCTTGTTGGTGTCTGGCTTGTGTGTGTCCAGCAGATGCTTCCCGATTAGGGTGAACTTAGTAGGGATCAAAAATTTCTTGTTTGGATGAAGGGCAGCCTTTGCATTTGGAAAGACAGGTGAAGTTCTGACAGTGTCCTTTCCTCCTAAGCTACTTCCCTCTTTTCTGGGTCAAAATGGTTCTTCTACATGTGGTGCAGCATCCAGAGTTTGTAGTTGCTGGGGGGGAACATGTGTGTATATTGTTTCTGTCTGCAGCAGAAACGTATCACATCCACAGTGGAGCTCTGCAGGCTCCTTGAGTGATTGTCCTGGTTTAACCCCAGCTGGCAACTGTGTAACAGTTACATGGGGAGACTGAACATCTCTCCTTCCTTCTTCTTCCCTCCCCTTTATGTGCTAAGCATGGTGTTATATGGCCTGGAACATCCATCCCTTTTGTCAGTCAGGGTCAGCTGTCCCGGCTGTGTCCCCTCCCAGCTGCTTGTGCATCCCCACCCCACTTACTGGTGGGCTGGGGTGAGAGGCAGAAAAGGCCTTGGGTCTGTGTAAGCCATGCTCAGCAGTAACAAAAAACATCCCCATTATCAACACTGCTTCCAGCACAGATCCAAGTTACCCCATACCAGTTACTATGAAAAAAATGAACTTAGCCAGCCAAAAGCAGCACATTGACACTTTCAGGAAAAATGGTGTAGAAGAAGATATGCAGGTGGTCTTCTTTCTCTGCTGTTGCTTATCTTTGCTGGTTTCCTCCTCTCTTGACATGACCAATGCTCCTGCTTCCTACAGAAACTTTTGTTCTTATCTTGGGCTCTGAGTATAGAAACCTGGAGAGTAGCTGGCCTGCAGCAGCCAGGCTGTGCTTCTGAGGAGAGGTGGTTTACTGGGAGCTTTAGAAGTGAGCCTACACCTGCTGAGAAGGAAGTGGCTGGAATAACTTGCACCTAAGAATGCAAACAAGAAAAGCCAAAAGGAATAGGAGAACTTTGTGATGTTACAGTCTTTTCCATCTTCTTAAAGCAAGGTCATTAAATTCACCCTTTGCTTCATTAAAGCTTTCACTGGATGTGAGAAGCCTTAGACTTATAATCCAGAAACTGTTGACAAAACCCTGTTTATTCCACTGCAGTTTTTTCATCTTTTTTCCCTGCCAGTATCTTGACTGTGAAACTGAATTTCTTCAGAGGAAGATCAGATGTTCTTTTAACATTGCAGCAAAACTGTACCACTTAACCATGTTTTGATGCATAATGCAATCAGCTTGATTGCTTTTTAATATGTCATTCAGACCTACAGTTGCTGTCAGCTGGGCTGAATCTGTTCTCTTGGGGAATTTCAGTATTACTTTCTGGTGGATCACAGCACCTGGTGGTAACAGGGTTTTTTTCCTTAGGTGCAAATCTGTGTCCCCAGGGAAAACAGAGACCTTACAGGGGAGAGCTGAAGCAAGGTGTGGAAAATGTGCTGGGTTCTTGGTATTACTCTGTTTTTGGAGTGGGGAGGGAAGGGCTGAACAGAGTTCAGCATTTCTGCACAAGTACCAGGTGGCACATCTGCACTGGTGTATGACAGGCGTAAGTGATACTAGGTACATACCTTGCAGGTTTTCTCTGGAGGAGAAGCTGAGGATGATGAATTGGCAGCCTGGAAACTGTGCTACTGAGAAGTTTTCCTTCTTGGATATTAGCTGTGCATAGCTTATGGTTTCAGCACTGCAAAACTATCACTAAATTGTAACAGCTTTAAATATGTTCTGTTTACTTTGCAAATCACAATGCCAGGTTCCATTAAGAGACAGGGTTTTTCTTCTTGAGTGTTTTGCTTTTGAAAGGCTTTATTGACAGTATGAGGTGTGAAAATAAGGCATACATGTGGCTGTGCTTTTTTTTTCCTTCCCCATCTAAGTGTTGTAGCATATAATCTTTAATATGAATGCAATCTCACTAAAATACTGGCTGGTTGGATGTGGAACCTCTTCATCCTGTGCGTTCTTGATTAACAGTGAACTAGACAGGTTTGAGTAATTAAGATTTTCAGTTTTCTTATTGGGGCGTGCTGGTCATAGAAAATACAGGTGCTTCCATTTCTCCTTCATTTAATGTATAAAAAAAAACCCCAAACAAATCAAACCCATGTGGACTCATAAGAAATCTGCAAGTCATATAGGTAGGAAATTACATTTGTCATTTTCATGTGTTTGCTTGCTTAAGCATACCATTATAGCTCTAAGTATTCAGAGACCTTTCTTTTAACAGCAGTGTGCCTAATTTTCTGTGGCAATATGCTTGGTGCAGCTTGAATGAGTTAAAAATGGCAAGTAACTGTTATATATATACTGGGCAGAAAAAAAATTGAACATAATGAAGTACTTGTGAAGTGTCCTTAAGGAAGAAAAACATCTCTGTGTAGGAGTGTGAGAAAGGATTAAAACTGAGACAGTCGTTAATCCCCTTCTATTTTTAAACAAAAAAGGATTTCTAAGTAACACTGGAGAGGAGAATATTGCTAATTGGAAAGTGTTAGAGATAAGAGCATATTGGTTAAAACAAGAATAATAACTCACTCCTTCAGGCTGATTCTGCACTGCAAGTGACTTTATCTTGCATAAAATACAGATACTGATTTCTTATTTTCATGTCTGTTTCTTTAGCTTTTCTTTCTCCTTTCCTTTCTCTGTAGAAAACTTTTTAGTGAGGCTATTGATGCAAATTTGACCTTTAAGTTTCTGACTGAACAGCTCGTGTATCAGAAAATAGCTTAGAATGTGGAAGATAATTTATTGCAGGAATTTGGTGCATTTTATCACTCTTTGAAAATTCCAAGGCCTTTTAAAATTCCGTCTCTCTAATCTTACCCTTTACGATGGGGAGGTTCTGCTTGTCAAGTGTCTGCGTGAGATGCTTGATGATGAGGCTGAGGAAGTGGTTGCCTTGTAAGTGCCTTGGTGTGTGAACAGTGAACAGCCATCCAGCAGGGAGTGGGATGTCTTTGTGTCTGTCTGTCTCTCATTTTTGTCTTGGACCAAACTGTGTCCTGTGTTAGGTGGCACAGCAACTGCCAGCACTGCAGAGCTGATCCTGTGTGAATGAGTAGCTCCCTTGCCCGTCTCTCTGCTTGCTGGCTGCCAAAGGGGGATTGCTGAGCAGAGAGTGCAACCCCCTCCATTTCCTCTGGCTGTCCCCTGCCTGCTGCTTCTGTGGCCATATTAATATGGAGCAGTTGAAGTCACTCACTGTCTGTGGGCCAGCCTGTGCTGGATGTGCAGCTGGAAGTAAAGACCACTTTAACACACAGGCGGGGATGTGAGAGATGGAGAGGGGCAGCACCAAGGGCACAGGTATGTCTGGTCTTCCTGCCTTGCCATCCGTGGATTTGCATATCCAAATCTTGCACTTGTCATTTCCTGGATTCTCTCCTGGAGTCCTCCTGGACTCTCTCTCTCTGTTTTACTGGGATAATTCTTCTTTCTCTCTGGGTAGGCAGAGTGATGGTGTTTTGTAAGCTAATTATCTGCTTCCATTAAGTCATTAAGCAAGCAAGCTTCGTTGGTGAAAGTTGTGTTCAACAGTCTTGGCTTTAAAGGTCAGTAGATCTCTGTGTAACAAAAGAGCAGGTGTGCACCTGTATCATACAAGCCAAACTTTTAAAAATCATAGCAGGGGTTCTTTGCACATGATAACTACTGGAACAGCAATAGCAACTCAGATTATCATCATCATTATTATCTTGAAAGTTTCTGTATTAACTGTTTCTTTTTTGGAAAAAGTCAAGCATTTTGCCTAAAATAATGTAGAGGTTACTAAATTTGGGTGAAAAAAAATACATTAAATCTGAAGTCATCTTGACAAGGATTTCATGTCCTAAGTTAATAAACCAATTTCACAGGCATAAGACTGTATTTCTCTTTGCTTGTAATCTCAGTGCCTTTTTACTTGGATGTAAAGAGACTGTGGTGAAACACTAATTGTATTTACTACAGTGGGTAATACGCTTTTTCTCGAAACAATGTTTGTCAACTTTAGAGAAAGCAGTTCCTCATAATATTTTTATGAGTTCTCCTCAAGAACTGCAATAATAAATCAAAGGGAGGATGTTTAAAAACATACCACAGAAAGCTAGCAAAAAAGCTCCAATGGGTTTTGCTTCCTTAGAACATATATCGTGAAGGAGAAAGAAAAATCTTGGTGGGGGTTTGCTGACTATCTAGAGTCTCATAACTGCCTGAAAAAAACAAATAAACTACTGAAATCCAGTCTTTGGTATTGCTGTAGCTTTTTTTTTTAACTTCTGGGCTCCTGAAATGATTGTTGTTTATGTTTTAAACTGTGACTTCTAGTTTACCAAGGCTGTTGCGAAACGTTTCCTTTCTTCTTAGTGCAGTAGATCTGACAAGTGCCTCAGTCCATGCTTTTAAGAAAAACTGTGAAAGGTAAAGAGAAGAGAGAAAAGAGAAATTGTGTTTTGGAGATGCCCTGCACACTTTGTCTCCATTTGAAGAACAGACTTTTCCCCCCTCATGCATCACCTAAAGATGAGAAACTTCTGTGGGATACTGTCCAGAGATAACTGGTTCACACCTCAAGTGAGAAAATGTAAAACTAACCTTGATCCTCTCATGTTCCAGATACTCATGTTCTCATACTGAAAATAAACTTAACTCTTGCACTACTTCTGCTTTTAGGAGTTCTTGTACTGACTTCACTTTAAGGGTGGAACTCTGACTGTGCTTTCAAGTTCACCCAACAGTAGTAGACACTCACATGATGGTCGTTATTCTGTGGTTTTGTTTTGGTTTTCTGGTTTTTTTGGGTTTTTTGGGTTTTTTTTTTGTAACTGTAGACTTTGGGATAGGTGCTTATAAGACTGGGATATGAGATATGTCTTGATTTGTGTAAATTCTTGTGTCTTATACATGCAGTTTTAACTGTAACTGCCTTTTGTTTTATAAGGCTTGCTCAAGCACTTTCCTCTGGCTGCATTTAACTATCCAGTTAAAAGCATTGGAGAATAATTTGCAAAGTATGTTGAATAGCAAATCTCTATAACAGCCCATATGAAATACAACCAGGATTTCTTACTTAGGTGTCAGGATCTGATGTTACTACAAAATGAGAATATCTGTAGAGAGAAGTGAAATAGTTTCAAGTCACTTATTTCAGTATGACTTTCTGTATGCTTAATTAAAAAAAAAAATAATATTAAATGTCCCAGAGTGGACTGGGGAGATGGCAAGGTTTTCCACCTTTTCAGTCTGTCAAACTAGATGGCATAAAACTGAGTTTGAGATCTCTTGTGGGTTTGTTTTTTTTTTTCTGTGTGCATGCTTCTCCTGCTGTATATATATTTTTTGTAATACTTCTTAGGAGTATCAAGATTATCACGAGTGTTTATTACAAATTGTTTGTGTACTCATGGCACAAATACCAACCTCTTTGCTTCATCTTAATATGAACAAAAACTCTGCTCTAATCCATAGCTATTGAAGTAATTCTTTGTAGCTCTCAGATTGAAATTTCCTCTTAAAACATTTACATAATTCCTGTTGAAGTATTTCTTAGCCTTTCATAATATAAGACAAAAGAAATGTGTTGACTGACAGGAGTTGGTGCTTTCTCTTTCCTTTTGGTTGTTTACTCTACAAATTTGGTTTTATTCCACATGAACAAGATTACATTGACAACATGGGTTATGTCTTTCCTAACACATCTCTAGTAAATAAGATAGATGTATATTTCCTAGTGATTGATGTGAGTCAATTGGCTAAATACCATGACAGTCGAGAGATGTCAAATGCCAGAGACTCCATGCATTGCCTTTTGTTACCACTGTTGATATTTTGCACATGTAAACCTGAAGTCAGTGAGGAGTTTTGTCTGGTGTTTTTTTTTTCTTCTTTTTAACTTCTGAAAAGCTGAGACTTGGTTTGCTCTTGGAGCTACTGCTATTTGTGCTGGGCTGCTAAATGTCTAAACATGGACTGAAGTGGCAAAAACAGTATCCTATAACCAAAATATTTTGAATTTGCAGGTGTGGGAAAGGTCTCTTTGAGATTGCTGTGCTACTTTTGAGTCTGCAGGTGATAGCAAAAATAGTCTTGCATTCAGATGGTGTTTCAGAAAAATTCCTTGTATGTGACGCGAAAGACAATGAACAGTTGTGTAAAACAGATCCTTGAATGCTTTCGCATATATGTCGGCCAGTGAAGGATCCTCTACAGTTTACCAAATGTATGAAATTTGTTCAAATTAATAAAGCTTCTTTTTTGTTGATCCATTTGTAAAGCTGCTGATGGTGCTGCACAGAAGGGGAAAGGAGTTCTAATACCTCAAATGGCAAAAGAGCCTTTTTTTCTTTTTGCTAACACAGTTAATCCAACCCATTCTTATCATAGTAAGAAATGTTTTCTATGCTTACTGAAAAGGATTCTTGCTTTGTATAAGGCTTAATTTTTAACTCCTTGAACTATTCTTGGTTTTATCAAGACCAAGATGAGAATTGGAAAAAAGGAATACAATGCTCTACTGTCACTTGTACATACTGTAGTAAGTCTCAGCAGTATTGAATCATCCAATGTAATTCTGATTGTTTCACTCAGTTCTTCACCATTTATAGAGGATTCCCCCGCCTCAAGATTATTTCCTTGATTTAAATTCTTTGTCTGTTATCATTTAGTCTGAGGAAAACAGTCATCCTTATTAAAATGAAACTGAGGTCATTTTGATGTCATTCTTCAGAAAGAATTTAAATTTCTTTGCAACAGGACACTACCATTACAATTTTTTTTTTGTTTGTCCTTGGTTTTTTTCCCCCTTTTTTTTTTTGGTTGTTGTTTTTCAGCTGTGAAAGCTGGTTATAACTTGATTGTGAGTGGTATCTGATGTTCACAATTTGGGTTAAGTTGAATCACACTGCGTTTGGCTCACTGGGTTTTCTGAATCAATTCAAAAGCTTGATGAATGTTGACAGCAAATAAATTTAAACTTATTATAACTAAATAACTATTTTCTTATCTTTAAACTTAGACTTGAAATTATAACTGAATAACTATATTACAATAAAAACAATAACTGATTAAAACAACTCTAAATATTAAAACAATTTATCATTAAACTTAAACTTATAACTATAAATTAAATAACTGTATTCGTGTTATTAAACTTAAACTTATAACTATAACATAAATAACAATACTATAATAAAAACAATAACTGATTAAAACTTAACTCTAAATA